>CM046377.1:9226398-9242381 GCA_025413485.1 Ficus microcarpa | reverse complement strand
TGTTTTGGTATTGTTTGATGATTTTGTTATTTTTTTTAGTTTAGGATTCTTCAAGGGGTAGACGATTTTCTTGATGAGTGTCTTCATGTGAGTTTGAGGAGATGATAAGAAATATTTATTGAATGATGATCGAAAGAATAGCTATATGATTGATTTTGTAAACCAGACGAATTTAGGGTTATTGATTTCTTGATTTATGATTTCATTGGTATGATGATTGAATAATTTTATGTGTTAGAAACATGTCTTCTGGTTGTTTCGTGTGTGTATGTATGAAGCATATACATTGTGATAAAATTTTTTTTATATTTTTAATGATTTTCGGATTTGACCACTGCTACTAAATTTTCAGATTTTATGATAATTTTCGAAACCACTTTTAAGGATGCAAAAAGCCTCAATTTTTAACGGATTTAGTATTGTTGGAAAGCCCTGGATGTCTACTTTCATTTGAAATTAGTTTCATATCGTTTGGAGATCTATGTAAATTTTTATGATTTTTTAAAGAGGCAGAGGTCTGGCTGCCATAGTCTATACAATTTTAGCGGTCCGTATTCAAAACTATTTTTGAGGAACGGTCTCAGTTTTTAATAATTTGATATGTTAGAAAAATCTAGATGTCTATTTTCATTTGGAATTAGTTTTAGATCATTTGGAAACATATGTGAATTTTTGTGATTTTTCAAATAGGCAGAGGTCCGGCTACCAGTTTCAGTAAAATTTTAGAAATCAAATTCAAAACTATTTTTGAGGGTCTAAACGGTCTTCATTCTTTATCGAATTACATTCTTTATCGAATTAGGTACCATTAAAAATATCTGGATGTCTACTTCATTTAAAATTAGTTTCAAATCATTTGGAGCCCTGTATGAATTTTTATGAATTTTTGAAAGGACAAAGGTCTGACTGGCAGATTCTGTAAAGATTTGATATTTCATGAAATTGTTAATTTTTGTGTTGTGATATTATTGAATTATGAAATATGCCTTTTAGGCGCTGTATGATATGATGGATGTATTTGATGAATTATTATGAACTTTTGTTGATTTTATTATATTTATTACTCATGACATGAACAGTTCTAAAAGCGAGCACCCGAGACCTTCATCGCGCGTCACCATTGGAAAATTTGAAAAGCTTAAGTAAGGCGTTTAGATAAGTATACTCTCACCTGCAAAATGAATTAAAGATTTGAGAAGTATATGTTTTGATGTTGATAATGATGTTATGATGCTCTTAAATAATACTTCTCCTATTATGACGTTCTGATGAAAATTATATATATTGTATGTATAAATATTTTTATGTTTTAAACTTGCATGGTACACCCTTGATGATGATGATGATGATGATGACGATGATGTTGTCCGGTGAGCGGACTTTTTGTCATCGTTGGCTTGGGATTTGCTACCCCACTCCTTCGGTGACTAGAGCGCTACGATGGTACAACGACGGGCCTAATATATGACGGTTTTACAAGTTAAAAAGTTTTTAAATGATATTTATAATTATGATGATAAAAGAAAAATGTTTATTTACATTTGTAAGATTTAAGTGTCTTACTAAGCCCTTACTTATATAAGTTAATTCATATTACAGAAAAAGGAAAGGGTAAGATATAATGTTAGAGGAGTTTGGAGCAGATGACGGGACAATACGTAATAGGAAAACCGGAGGGACGATCATGAGATAGACATTTTTAATTTCAAATAAAGTTTTGAGATTTTAGTTTTTATTATTTGATTGGATAATTGATATGGACTTAAATTTTATTTCATGAATTAGGTTTTAAAATATATATATATATATTAATTATGAAGGTTATTTTGATATAGTTTTTAAAAAAAAGTTCTAGAGTTTTGTAAAAAAGTTCTACCTAAGTTGGGCTAACCCATTTGCTGTCGGCAATGGGGTAGATGATATCGGCATCCAACAGCTTTAGAACTTCAGTCTTGACAACCTCTTTCATTGTTGGTTTGAATCTTCTTTGCAGGTCTCTTCGAGGGTTAGCCTCGTCTTCCAATTGGATCCGATGGAAGCATATTAAGGGGCTGATACGTTTTATGTCAGCAATTGTCCATCCTAATGCGGCTTTGCGTTCTCACAGCATGTCGACTAACCGCTGTTCTTGTGATGCATCAAGTTTAGATGAAATGATAATAGGAAAGGTATCACCAACTCTTAGGAAAACATGTTTCAGATCCTCAGGCAATTAAGCCAGCTTAAGTGTTGGGATCTCTTTGGTGGATGATTTTGGCTTTTCTTTCTTTCTGTTAAGAAAAGATTAGCGGAACAAAAGCGTTAGAGAAATAAATAATCATATAAAGAAAAGAAAGAAGTATTTTTGTGATTTTGAAACAAATTTAAAGACAACACAATTTAAAATGGAGAAAAATTCGATAATCAAAAAAGTGGTAAGACATCGAGAATCTCCTATATATTTCGTTTACTTATTTGGATTTTGATTTATAAAATAACTCAATTGAAAATTTCGCTTCCCAAACAATTAATCAGAAAATAAAGATTTGAAGAACTTATGAATTAAAATGTATTTAAGTAAATAAAATTCTCACGTTAAGAACTAGTTAAAATTATCTAAATAGAAATCCAAAAGCGACAATATACTACAAGCAATATTGTAGTAAAAGAATACTTATAAAATAATGCTATCAATATATCATATCATGCAACAATCACATAAAAAGAGCTTGACTAAATTTATATAAAAATTGACAATAAAATATATTGATATGAAAAAGAAATAAGATAAAAGAAAATTATTTACTCAGATGTATAAACCTTACAAACCATTGGAGAATCAAAACTCAAACAAATTCACTACACATATAGGATCATCTCTAACCTCACTGAAGAACTCTAGCCTAGCTTGCAAAACATTCTCACAAAATTATAAAGAGAAAATATGAGATGAAAATATGAGAAGAAAATTGCACTCCAAACTCAGCCAAAAATTGGTGAGAAAAACGTTCCATGCTTGCTGCACAACCTTGCTTTTATAAGCCTCCATGTCCAGCATCTAAAGAGAGATTTTTGGCCTAAAAATCATGCTGTCAAGCTGGTAAATCGAGTGTAGACTCGCGGTAAACCAGCTGGAAAAGATAGATGGCCTAAGCTGAGCTAGAATCACGGGCCTGAGAAGCACAACCCAGAAGTCACGCGGGCTAGGATCATGGGCCTGAGAAGCGTGAGTGGGCTGGTTTCACGCAGGCTAACGCGCACGTGGAGGGGCAGCTGGGGCCCGCGTGTCTGGGCTGCGTGTAGATGGTTGACACGTTGCTAGGATGTGATACCCTAGAAATTCATACACTTGATTCATGAACTATTATTGTGGATTTCCTTCATTAATATACTTTTAATGAATTATTTTAATGAATATCAAATTTCAAGATCATAAATGATTGCATATGTATCATCGGTGTGATGATGTCGATGATACAACAATGTCGAGTTTCTCTATTTAAATAAGAAATTTTAAATACATAAAAGAAGAGTTGAACGACATATAAATTTATACAAAAATTTTATTATGTCGTATTAGGGGGATAGCAATAATTTTTTGGGAAGAACCCCGATTTTTATTAGTAAGTCAATTTAATGATCTTAGTATTTATTTTGATCATACCAATAGTTAAGTTTTGAGAGTGTGATTGGGAAATTAATGTGTCACATAGATAAAAGATGAATGATTAGTACTTACTCTTAGGAAATCCAAAGGTGGAAGATTGATCAAAAATTATGCTTGATTTGAAATCAATTGTGTAGATTTTATGTTAAGGGATCCTAGGCAAATCAATGGCCAAACTTTGGATGATAAGTGATCAATTAGAACTTAGGGTAAGGATTGGTATGTTGGAAGATCTAATGGATGAGAATAAAGATGACAACTTTGGATCTATGGTGGAAATTGAAAGAAAGAAAAACAAAATAAAATTGAAAAGGTCAAAGAAGGGATTCGGTTTTTGAGTCATAAAGCAAGGGGAAATGGGAATAAATGAGAAAAGAAGAAAGTGGTGTATGCATGCAACCACATGTAAGAGATGACATGGTTTATTTTGGCAAGTTGACCCAAGGAAGAGACAAGTGAAATGGACCCCTTGTCTCCACCTTGTTGAACCAAATCTTCACCCCAAAACCCTCCCTTGAAGTGGCGGCAATGAAGGGGGAAATCAGCCAAAATTTTTCCAATTTTACCCCTCAAAATATAACTCTCTTAAGGTGAAAGTTGGCTTAGCACAAACCCCTAACACTCTATTTTATTCTCACATAAGTTAAACTCAAAAACCCTAACTTCTCTAACCACCACCAAGCTCAAAACAAAAACAAGAACCACCAACACTATTCTCCACCTCCAACACATCTTTAGCACCCTCCTCCATCTATTTTCAAGCTCTAAGAAACCCCGTCACCAAGATCGAAGAAGTGTAAGACGGAGTTAGATAATGTTTTACTAGAGGTAACTTAGTGGTATTCTTCGTGTTTTAGTCATTTTTGAAGAATTAAATCATGATGTTTAGTTATGATCTTAATGTTAAACTTTTCCTTACCTAGGAAAAGTTTTGAGAAGATCTTGGGAGGTTCGAGATCTTAAAGGATCCCTGGAGCATTTCAGTAAGATTTATGAACTTTGTTGAAGTTTGTAGTTGTTGTGGTGATATAGTATGCATTAGAAACTTTAGTATGAAAATTAAATTATATATTAAGATTCTACAGAGGATAAGCTTCATTTTAGGCATTAAAATCACTTGATTTGCTTTTATATGTTTAAAGTTATGTGCCTTTGAAGTTGTAATACAAAACTAGAGAGAAAATGAACCTCTAGGACACAGTCTAGCCACGGGTTTTCTATTATTCGAACCCTTTAGACTCAAAATTTTGGATTATAAGTTAGAGAACTGAAAACTATATTCTTTAAACTTTCCAACAAGGTATCATACGCCTTGAACGGATAAATGTGCAATTTTTGGTAAATTTTACAAATTTCGGCTACAAACCAAAAATCCTTGCTGGAACCCTATATTAGCCATTGGTTTTGTATTTTTTGAGTTACTAAACCTTAACTTTTTACAAAACTATTATTACCGTACAAAATAGACATTATAAGCTTTCCAATGACTTATCTTTTGTCTTATTTGGACTTTTAAGTAAATTATTATGATTTTTCTAAGCTCACCTATGAATCTGGATTTGTGGTTCAAATATGAAACCAACAGTAACAAAACCTAAGTTAATGGTATGAAACACTCAAGTACTAAAGGAATAACTTTACCATTATAAGGTAGACATCTTAAGTTTCAAAATGAGATATCGTGCATTTAAAACAGACTTCTACATAAATTTTAATAAATCCCTTACGATTGTATTGTAATCTTGTAATCTGAGATTTTACCATAAGACACTTAGGAAAACGTCCATATTAATGTTTGAAATGCTTGAAATCTTGGAAAACAAATTATAAAGACAGAAACTAGATATTTCAAGCTTTCTAACGAGTCATCAAGTGTCTAAAATGGAATTATACTCGAATCTAAATAAATCTTACAAGTTAAAATCCTATACCTATAAAACGATTAAACATTTAAAATGTGACATAAGGGTAAGTCATAACATATGAATTGAACAATTTCATTCAATAACATCAGAATACAAAAATTGAATAATTTCATAAAATTTCAAATCTTTACAGAATCTGTCAGTTAGACCTTTGTCCCTTTAAAAATTCACAAAAATTCATATAGGGCTCCGAATGATCTGAAATTAATTTTAAACGAAAGTAGACGTTCAGATCTTTCTAATGGTACCTAATTCGTTAAAAAAAAAAAAAAAAAAAAAGACCATTTGAACCCTCAAAAATAGTTTTGAATTTGATTTCTAAAATTTTACCGAAACTAGCAGCCGGACCTCTGCCTATTTGAAAAATCACAAAAATTCACATATGTCTCCAAATGATCTAAAACTAATTCCAAATGAAAATAGACATCTAGAGTTTTTTAAGAATATTCAGTTTATTAAAAACAGAGTCTGTTTGGATTCTCAAAAATAGTTTTGAATACGGACTGCTAAAATTGTATATAATCTGGCAGCCAAACCTCTGCCTCTTTGAAAAATCATAAAAATTCACGTATATCTCCAAACGATATGAAACTAATTTCAAATGAAAATAGATATTCAGGGCTTTCTAAAAATACTAAATTGGTTAAAAATGGAGGCTGTTTGCATCCTAAATAGGAGTTTCAAAAACTTATCATAAAATCTGGAAATTCCAATAGCAGTGGTCAAATTCGAAAAATCATTAAAAATATGAAAAAAAAAAAAAAATCATCATCACAATGTATATGATTTATACATACATACATATGAAATAGCCATAAGATATCTTTCTAACACATAAAATTATTCAATCACCATACCAATGAAATCATAAATCAAGAAATTAAAAACCCTAAATTCGTTTTGTTCGCAAAATCAACCATATAGCCATTCTTTCGATCATCATTCGATAAATATTTCTTATCATCTCCTCTAACTCACATGAAGACATTCATCAAGAAAATCATCCAACCGCTTAAAGAATCTCAAACTAAAACAAATAACAAAATTATCAAATAATATTAAACCATACCTTGAAATCCTTTGACTTTTGCTTTGAAAGAATTTGAAGGTTTGGTGGAAATTTTTTTTTTCTTTTTTCTGTTTGTGCGTGAGAGAGGGGCAGAGAAAGTAGACATAGAGAATGAGAATGAAAGGGAAAGGGAGACTAGGGAAGAAAGAGAGAGAGACAAAGAGTGAGTGTTCAAAAAGAAAAAGGCAATTGCCAACGTTGTGCATTCAAATTGGAATCAAATGAATGTTAATTGGCTGGAATAATGAGACCAAGGGCTGTCAATTTCTTATTTGGGTAGGAAATTATTAGGTAAAAAGGGGGAATTGAATGGAAATTAAGAGCATAATTTTTCTTTTTTCCCTTCGTTTCCTCCATTCCCCATTCGATGACCAACTTTCCTTTTCTCCTCAATATTTATTTATTTGTTGCTTAATATCTTCCTCTCATTGCTCATTTTTCATAAATCAAACATTGACTTCACCACAATTACCATTTGCCGTATATATATAACCTTCATATATATAAAACCAATTATATATATATTTGCAAAATATAAATATAATATATTTATATTGAAACAAAACATAATATATATATATATAAACTCTCAAAACATAACATATATATTACTTTTCTAATATTACACATATATATATACACAATCTATTATATTATTAAACCATCGACCCGTATTAATCAAATCATTTTATAAAATTCATCAATTTTGGCATGAAATTTGTTCTAGTACATCAATTTCTTATCGTGTCACCTGTGAAAAATAACTCAACATAATATTAAAATTAAGAAATTGCTATCTCATTATAATATCTATGTTAATTTTGATGTTAATTTTCTAACGTTATTGTTAGGCAGCATTTGGGGTGTTACAGTTGGGCTTTTTTGTGATTACGGGTATAATTTAACGATAATTTCATAACGAACTTTAATGTAAAGAATTCAAATCCTCCATTTTCAAGTTAAAAACGAAAAAGTTGGGGAGCTTATTTGTGATTGGACTTCTATGATTATTTATTTATTTATTTATTTTTATTTTTCCAAAAAAGAGTTTTTGTATTTATTTTGAAGGGAATTTTATTGTGTCAAAACTTTTTGTGACATCCTGTTGTGATATAAGCCCTTACCCACCATCCGTTGCAACCCAAACTGAAACATGACCATCCTATTGTATTGCTTTCGCTTATAAAGTTAAATTTCGATTCATTTCATTTTTTTTATGCAACATCTTTTGGCTTGATTTATCGCTGGTTAAGTTTCAGATATCTATACAGAAGTTTCAGATATCTATAGAGAAGGCAACTCGACGGCATATAGGTTGGCATCAAAGGGAGTTTATTTAACTTCCCAGACCATAATGTTTTAGATTTATGTCCTTCTGTGACGCGGAGAAATATGGTAGGTCTTCGGGCTTTTTTTTAATTTTTATTTTTGTTTTAATTTTTTAATCTTAAGTTCATTATGTCTCTTTCAGATTTGAACGTGTACTCTTTTTTCTTTTTCAAAGATTTTTCTCATTTTGGTTTTGCCAGATAAAAGTTTTAATTAGGACTTCTAAAGTTTCTAGAAGTACTAGATTCACTTAATAGACTTTTGGGGATTGCTAGTTCCGGTTTAGGTGCTTGCGTCCAGGGATGAAAATGTTGATGTTGATGGAGTTGTCAAGGTTTTGATTTACAGATAATGTCGATAGAAATATTGATGTTGACTAATATTTCGGGAAAAAATGGATACTCAAAAAAATATTTATAATTTGTACTAATACTTTACACACTATCAAAACAATAAATATTACATAATCTGAATGAATTTTGTAACCAAAATGATATATTTTTTTAATCAAATTTGAGAATTATATTGCATAATGTAATAATAAATTATAATGATTAAATATTAATTTTAATTTCAATATGATGTTACGTATTCATTAATCATTACAAATAAAATACTACAACATAATAGGGTATATAAAAATTAAATGTCAAACATAAAAGAGTACATATTAGTTTTTAGTATACTTAATCCAAAAGTGTCTCTAGCAAGTTAGAAAATATTAGGTAGTTGTTGATCTTGATCTAATATAAATAATGCATTTGTCAAGATATTACTCTTAAATGGTTTTGAATGTAATTGTTAATGTCTCACATGTATGTTTCTTGGTCTCTATCAACTATTAACCCATAAATTAGATATTGTTGATTTGTTCAATATGATGAGTAGTCTTGATGGGTTTGCAATGATATCTCGATATCAATTTACGGTGGAGGAAAAACCAATATATATATAAAAAAAAAAAAAAAAAAAAAAGAGTCGATCTTTTACTTTTCAACTAGACACTATTTGAGAACCATAAATAGGATTATAACCGTATGAATTTTACATAATTCTTAAGCTCATGAAATAAAAACTCAAGGCGAATCCTCATTAGTTTAACTCATTTGAGTTACACCATGTCTTCTAAAATGATATTTTCCAATTGTCCAATACCCTCACCTGTTATCTCACAACCGTGATTTTCACCTTGTATAGCATGTTGTCACATTTTATTCAAATTAACAAATGAAATGTGTGTAAAAATTGAAATTTTTGAGAAAAAAAAAATCCCCGAGTCTTTCGGCATTTTGTGAAAATATCCAAAAATATTCTGGATATTCACAGATATTATGGATATTTTTGGACATTGTGGACATTTGACAAATACTCCGAGAAGAAATATCCTCTCCCTTATTATCTATGTCGAGACTTTAAAATATAGATAATGTCGTGAAAATGTTGACGATGTTGTGGACATTTTCATCCTTGCATCTACTAATTCGTTTTTATTTTTGTTTTTAGTTTCTTTTCTTACGCATGGGCAAGTAGTATTGGATTTTCTCTTCATACCTTTTTCCCTTTTTTTTTTTTTTAAACAAATTAGTAGTGTATATATGATAAGAGTGATAAGAAGGTGCCAACTTACACCTTGTATCACCCTTTTATTAAAAAAAAAGAATAGCTATTTTGAAAAAAAAAAAAAAAAAAAACATTTGAGAGGGACGTAAGAACAAAAATGCATAAAAATGGTTCATTTGAGAAAAAAGTGTTTCACTATGGATAAAGAAATGGCAAGAAAAAAACAAAAACAAAAAGGAAAAAGTGCCACACGGAGACTGGGGAAGGCGCGCGAAATGGCACTTTCATTTCATACACGAGAATGGATAATCATTGAGAGGGCTGTAAGAATATACACAAATATGGATTCATTTGAGAAAATTTGTGCCACCAGGAGGATGGGTAAGACGGATAAAAGAAAGTGTTTTTGATAGTGGCGGAGTTACATTAGACCCAACAGGATAGTTGCCCCCCCGGCCCAATGGGCTCCTTTCGTTTAATATCCCTATTTCTTTAATTTTTTCAATTAGGTCTATAATTTATCCTCCCTTGAAAATTTTGAAATTACAAAATTTAATTAATATTTTTTTAAAAATTTCACTAATGCCCCAACATTTGATTTATAAATCCACATTATTTCATATTTAAAAGCCCAAAAAAAAGTAAACTACACTACTATTTAAATTCGTATTTTGGACTTTTTGAAGTTAGTTATTTTAGATTATAAAGTTTACATAAGAAAAAAAAAAGAATATAAAGTCGAATAATTTTTTAGTTTAAACTCATGCCCGTTAGAAGAAAAAAAAAATTCTGACTCCGTCACTAATTGTTTACACTTCCATAGATATAGATATAGATGCATAGATTTTCATAGATATAGATATAAATGTGTATATAGATGTAGATATATTTTCTCTCCCTTATATATCAAAAAGTATATACTCTATATATAAATATGTATATATATTTTATTTTGTTAAAAAAAAAAACAATAAAAAAAATAAACATGTTTCGCACTATAAGATATACAAAGTGCACCAAAATCATATATCACCTTTCCTCTATTGATATTGTGTTCAAGGATCTCCTTCCATGCCTGTATTTGTTATTGACTTGTAAGAGCTAGAAGTTCCAATTCCTTTTGTTTCAATATCACTTAGGCTGCCTATGTTTTCAGATGTCCAGTCAACCAAGTAACCCGGCCTCGAAATTTCACTCTTCACCTCTAAATCTCCTGAAAGCATTGCCACCACTCGAGACATAGACGGTCGTTCCGTTGGCAACGTTTGAGTGCATAAAAGAGCTACTCCTATGACTCTTCTTACTTCTTCATCGTCGATTTCTGATAGTTCCGAATCCACTAATTCGCTTTCGCAGTCCTGTTCATACAAGTTCCAAGCCTAGCAAACCAAGAAATACTAAGATGGCATCACGTGACTTAGGACAATTCAACCACCAAAAAAAAAAAAAAAAAAAAACCGAAGCTAGTCGACATTGTTTACTGAAAGCTACTTCTGACTTCTTGTGCCAAAAACTGCGTTTTGAATGTTTGAATAACTCTTAAGAAAAGTTTTGTATCCCATGATTTCATGCCAACAATTTGAGCATTTTGCAACTTAAACAAAAGAAGGATAATTCAACTTTTATGAAAACACAAACGGGGTTTTCAATTTTCACTTTGTTCGATGAAGATATGGTTATGAGTCAGTTAGTGATTAAAATCTTCTTAAAATCATGATTTGGAACTATATATATTATTTTTAATAATATGTAATATTAATTTTCCATACCCATTCAAGAAGATAAATCTTCTTTCCTTCCAAGTTGGAGTCTGAAATTCGCCTACCGCTGACAATCTCTAGAGCTAAGATACCAAAGGCGAACACGTCTGTTTTTTTCGTAAGATGTCCACGCATGGCATACTCCGGTGCAAGATACCCTCTGCATCATTAGCAACCGTAGTGATAAATTTTAACGCGAAAGAGAAGAAATATAAACATGAGCAATCAAAATATCCAGTTGAAAACAAAACTAAGGTGTTAAAAGTATTGACAAGAATTTACATTGTTCCAGCGATACGTGTGCTTATGTGGGTCATTTTATCGTCAAAAAGCTTGGCCAAACCAAAATCTGATATCTTCGGAATGAGATTAGAATCAAGTAAAATGTTGCTGGCTTTCACATCTCTATGTACAATCGGAACGCGGGACTCCTCATGAAGATAAGCTAGACCTCTGGCTACTCCCAAGCAAATATCAAAACGTGTTGACCAATTAAGCTTCAAGTCATTCTTTCCTGCTCATGACAGCCATAAATACTAATGTAAATGCTTAAATTCATACACAAAGACACAAAAAGGCGCGCACAAGCAGTAATGATATTATTCTCATACCAAATAGCGCTTGATCAAGACTTTTGTTTTCTAGATACTCGTAAATCAGAAGTCGCTGTTCTCCCTCAAGGCACCATCCATACAATTTCACCAAGTTACGATGTTGCACGGCGGATATTGTAGCAATCTCAGTCACAAATTGGTTATTGCCTTGGTGAGATGTTAAAGATAGTTTCTTCACCGCAATTGTTCTTCCATCATCGAGGATTCCCTGTCGGGCATAAGTAGATACTCATGCTAAACGTTTATTCTCAATTTATTATGGATATTTCTATCAATTTGTAACCATTTTTCTAGGATTTAGAATAATTACCTTGTAGACAGGTCCAAATCCTCCCTCTCCTAACTTATTAGCGGAGCTAAAATCATTTGTAGCCGCTCTTAATTCGGCATAACTGAAAGTGAATGGTGTAATATCTATCCCTGAGAGCTCTGTCAATCAAATGTACGAAAGTTTAAAAAAAGTACGAAAGTTTAACATAATTTGATGGAATTCTGACAGTTCAGAAGTGTGCTATAATTTTGGAGTTTCTATTCAATCAAAAGACTATCGCATGAAAAAGAAATGGTAGTTACCTTCGTCTTTGCTGGTGCGACCCTTCTTTCTTCTTTTGACAATGTAGAAAGCCACCAAAACAAACAAGAAGCTAAAAATCGTAACACCAACTGCAATCCCCACTGTTTGTCCAGTCCTGTTCTTCTTAATGGTTGGAGATTTATTACTGACAGTGGGCTTGAAATCTGTACCAAAACATCATATATATAAACTATATTATATTGTAGAATGTATACATATCTATATATATACGTATATATGAAGAAAGTAATACTTAAACTACTGTAGTTGCACCTAAAAGTGTCACACCATTTTACCTGGAGTAGCACTAATGGCTGAAATAGAAGGTCCATAAGTATTCAGATCAGGTATGTAACTAGTCCCTTTTCCAGCCCAAAAGAGATGGATTTCAAGGTAGTTTTGGGATACATAAGCCTTAAAGTTCCTATGGATAGCTCGAAAAGAAACTCCACCAGCCTCTTTTCGTATATCGAAATCTTTTAAAACGAGATTCCCCTGATACATTTTAAGAAAAGATAGGAAGAAAGAGTTATCATCTATCCAAGAAACATGGAGTGGAAAAACATACAAGAAAGAGTAAACATACGCGCAAGCAAAAAGCCAATGAATACTATGACCTAAAAACTTGGTTACCGAAATATTTTCCGGAAAAGTGGAAGGAGGGAAAAGGTGGAGCATATGGTGAATAGTCGAAGCGTTTTGGGATCCATGGTTGCGTGGTAAGAAAAAAAAAATGAGGGAGTTGATTAAGTATTCTCTCGGAATGACGGGATTAGAGAAGGGAATCTATATCAAACAAAATAATAGAAAGGTTCTTTCCTTGCTCTCCATTTTCCTCAACTAGGTTATTCTCTTCCTATTTTCTTTCCCTTTTACCAAAAAACATAAAAGAAAATCTTTCGGAAATAGATAGGTGAAAATAATTCTATAGTATAATATATACCTGGATATAAATGTCAAACACACGCCTCCCATTACTTGTCCATGTAAGAGAGTTTTCAAAAGCCGTTTCTGCAAACTGGAGGATTACGTTGTAGTTACCATTCTCGAGCCCCAAGCCGTAATATCTTAACGATGAAGCGGAGAGCCTTGCAGTTTGGAATAGTTGTGAATCTAAAGTGTTTGTGATTTGAGATGATACGGAACTTGTATACTTGGGATTGGTACTTCCAACAAAATATCCAACACTACTAACCGCCCATCTTCTAGTTCCGGAAACGAAATATGTAGCCGGACCAAGAGTCTCATTGTCACTCTCATACACAATTGCATCAGAAGATGTGATTTGAGGACCACCGCATTTAATACTGAAGTTATAATCTGCTCATAAATATGGTAGATCTATATGTTCATGTATGTCTAGACACAAATTCGAACCAGAAATTCACAAACATGAGAAAAGTTGTTTGCGCATGTTTCTAAGAACATATGTTAAGTTATGAGCCATAGAAAATGAAAACCAAAATCAGAAAACTGTTTCCCATTTACTTAACTAATACCCTTCTCACCATTTTATGTTTTCGTTTATGTTTTCAAAGTATTTGCTAATCAAATTCAATTCAGAAAACATTTTTGTTTTCACGCTTCAAAAGACATCTAAAAACAATTTCAAAAACACCTTAAAAACTACCAAACACCCCACAAATTATTACTTCTACAATATTAAAGAAATTTAAGTCCTTTTTTTTTTTCCCCTCTTATCTAACATGACATAATAGATTTTCTAGATTGTAGTAGTAGCATCAAAACCAAATACCATATTTTAACCCAAAATCAACAGTAACAAGTTTCTTGGGATTTTCTTTTCCTTGATACAAACTCATTTGCACACAGATATCAGAAATAAAGAAAAATCTTCAACTCTACTTACAAATGCCTTGGCCGTGATTGCAAGGAAAGTTTCTCTGAACACAGTTCAACCCTGAAGGAAGGGCACTGAAAACAAATAATTCGTGGTTAACAAGGTTCAAGCATGCGTTAATATTTTCCAAATCAAGCTGAAAATCACCTGCTCTGTAAACTTTCTATGGTGAAGTTGTTCCCAACCAAGTTACTGCAAAATACTCCAAGAAAAAGATTGGAAATGCTAAAATCAAAAGACTGAAAAAAAAACAAAAAAAAAAACAGAACAAAAGAAAAACTAGGCCCTTGTTTTGGCACATAGTTTTGAAATGCTCATTTTAAAAAGACTCCATTTCAAAATGTGTCTCATTTCATATTGGTATTTGGGATAGAGATTAGCTTACGTTTGGTTCGTCAGTTAGAAATGAAATTTTTAAATTAGAATTGGTTAATTTTTCAAAAACTAATTACAATTTTTATTGACTTTATGAAAAAGACAAAAACTGAGATAAATGAGTACAATTTAGTTGGAACTGAGTTGAAATGTCAAGTGAAAATGAGAATGGTGTGGGTTTTGAAGTGGTGAAAATTTTAAGTTGAATTGTAATCTTTTTGAAAAGCTGGTCTTCAAAACTATGTGCTGATCTAACTTTAAAATAATCTAAACATACAGTTGTAACTTCTCTTCATTAACCCAAGAAGGAAGGGACCCCCGTAAATCATTGTATGACAAATCTCTGCAAAGCATAAAAAAACTGTGTTCTTGAGTAACAATTAATAAACTCAAAATAGAGCCAACATTTGTGTTATATCTACTTACATAGTGAGAAGAGATCTGCTTTTTTGTTGGGGCAGGGTTCCATTTAACTTATTATTTCCAAGAAACCTGATTAAGCAAACAAAAATAGTTGGTTCAAAAAGTGTATTGAGACTCATGTTAATGAGACACCTCGTTTGGGCTAGTTCAGTGGGTGGGAGGGGAGGAGTTTGGATATGAGTTCTTAGGTTTAAAATCTGATAGTGTTTTCATTTCTTTTTAATATGTGAGAGCAAAGGAAAATTTGTTTGGGGCTGAGTGGTGGCTATGACACTCCTAAATATTTTTTCTTTAGTTTCGACCTCAAAAACTTTATAGTTTTTTCTATTTAGTCCCATTAAAAATTAAAAATTCTCACATAGCTCCCTCTAAAATTAATTTTATACCCTAAAAATTTTATGATTTTTCTGCTTTGCCCCACTAAAAATTCAAAATTCTCATATAAACCCACTAAAATTTAGTCTTTGAATTTCTACACTTTGATGTTATTATTACTTTAAAGGAAAAATTAGTGTATGCCTCCGTTAAATATATGTTTGGCTCAGCCCTGTGTAGGAGTTATAGGCCTATAATGTAAATACAGATATAGATAAATATAACAAAAGGGATATGGCACATTACAGAAAAGAGAGTGAACTCATGTTGAAAAGAGAATCTGGAATCTGTCCAATTATATTGTTGAAACTCAAATCCCTGGAAAATATTGACGGACAAACTTCGTGAATCAAAGACAAGCTTAGTAAATACTACATGAAAAACTTGGAGTTCCTAAACTGTCAAATTTGCAAGTCAAACTAGAACTTACAAGTGCGCCAAGTTTTCGTATTCTCCAATGTTGGCCGGAATC
>CM046377.1:9037069-9226298 GCA_025413485.1 Ficus microcarpa | reverse complement strand
GCATTTCAAAACTCTGTGCCAAAACAAGGGTTTAGTTTTTTTTATTTAGTATTTTTTTTTTTTTCAGTCTTTTGATTTTAGCATTGACAATCTTTTTTCTTGGGAGTATTTTGCAGTAACTTGGTTGGGAACAACTTCACCATAGAAAGTTTAAATAGCAGGTGATTTTCAGCTTGATTTGGAAAATATTAACGCATGCTTGAACCTTGTTAACCACGAATTATTTGTTTTCAGTGCCCTTCCTTCAGGGTTGAACTGTGTTCAGAGAAACTTTCCTTGCAATCACGGCCAAGGCATTTGTAAGTAGAGTTGAAGATTTTTCTTTATTTCTCATATCTGTGAGCAAATGAGTTTGTATTAAGGAAAAGAAAATCCCAAGAAACTTGTTACTGTTGATTTTGGGTTAAAATATGGTATTTGGTTTTGATGCTACTACTACAATCTAGAAAATCTATGTCATGTTAGATAAAAGGGGGGGGAAAAAAAAAGGACTTAAATTTCTTTAATATTGTAGAAGTAATAATTTGTGGGGTGTTTGGTAGTTTTTAAGGTGTTTTTGAAATTGTTTTTAGATGTCTTTTGAAGCGTGAAAACAAAAATGTTTTCTGAATTGAATTTGATTAGCAAATACTTTGAAAACATAAACGAAAACATAAAATGGTGAGAAAGGTATTAGTTAAGTAAATGGGAAACAGTTTTCTGATTTTGGTTTTCATTTTCTATGGCTCATAACTTAACATATGTTCTTAGAAACATGCGCAAACAACTTTTCTCATGTTTGTGAATTTCTGGTTCGAATTTGTTTCTAGACATACATGAACATATAGATCTACCATATTTATGAGCAGATTATAACTTCAGTATTAAATGCGGTGGTCCTCAAATCACATCTTCTGATGCAATTGTGTATGAGAGTGACAATGAGTCTCTTGGTCCGGCTACATATTTCGTTTCCGGAACTAGAAGATGGGCGGTTAGTAGTGTTGGATATTTTGTTGGAAGTACCAATCTCAAGTATACAAGTTCCGTACCATCTCAAATCACAAACACTTTAGATTCACAACTATTCCAAACTGCAAGGCTCTCCGCTTCATCGTTAAGATATTATGGCTTAGGGCTCGAGAATGGTAACTACAACGTAATCCTCCAGTTTGCAGAAACGGCTTTTGACAACTCTCTTACATGGACAAGTAATGGGAGGCGTGTGTTTGACATTTATATCCAGGTATATATTATACTATAGAATTATTTTCACCTATCTATTTCCGAAAGATTTTCTTTTATGTTTTTTGGTAAAAGGGAAAGAAAATAGGAAGAGAATAACCTAGTTGAGGAAAATGGAGAGCAAGGAAAGAACCTTTCTATTATTTTGATATAGATTCCCTTCTCCAATCCCGTCATTCCGAGAGAATACTTAATCAACTCCCTCATTTTTTTTTTCTTACCACGCAACCATGGATCCCAAAACGCTTCTACTATTCTCCATATGCTCCACCTTTTCCCTCCTTCCACTTTTCCGGAAAATATTTCGGTAACCAAGTTTTTAGGTCATAGTATTCATTGGCTTTTTGCTTGCGGTATGTTTACTCTTTCTTGTATGTTTTTCCACTCCATGTTTCTTGGATAGATGATAACTCTTTCTTCCTATCTTTTCTTAAAATGTTCAGGGGAATCTCGTTTTAAAGGATTTCGATATACGAAAAGAGGCTGGCGGAGTTTCTTTTCGAGCTATCCATAGGAACTTTAAGGCTTATGTATCCCAAAACTACCTTGAAATTCATCTCTTTTGGGCTGGAAAAGGGACTAGTTACATACCTGATCTGAATACTTATGGACCTTCTATTTCAGCCATTAGTGCTACTCCAGGTAAAATGGTGTGACACTTTTAGGTGCAACTACAGTAGTTTAAGTATTACTTTCTTCATATATACGTATATATATAGATATGTATACATTCTACAATATAATATAGTTTATATATATGATGTTTTGGTACAGATTTCAAGCCCACTGTCAGTAATAAATCTCCAACCATTAAGAAGAACAGGACTGGACAAACAGTGGGGATTGCAGTTGGTGTTACGATTTTTAGCTTCTTGTTTGTTTTGGTGGCTTTCTACATTTTCAAAAGAAGAAAGAAGTGTCGCACCAGTAAAGACGAAGGTAACTACCATTTCTTTTTCATGTGATAGTCTTTTTATTGAACAGAAACTACAAAATTATAACACACTTCTAGACCGTCAGAATTCTATCAAATTATGTTAGACTTTCGTAATTTTTTTTAACTTTCATACATTTGATTGACAGAGCTCTTAGGGATAGATATTAGACCATTCACTTTCAGTTATGCCGAATTAAGCGCGGCTACAAATGATTTTAGCTCTGCTAATAAGTTAGGAGAGGGAGGATTTGGACCTGTCTACAAGGTAATTTATTCTAAATCCTAGAAAAATGGTTACAAATTGATAGAAATATCCATAATAAATTAAGAAAAAAGGTTTAGCATGAGTATCTACTTATGCCCAACAGGGAATGCTCGATGATGGAAGAACAATTGCGGTGAAGCAACTATCTTTAACATCTCACCAAGGAAATGACCAATTTGTGACTGAGATTGCTACAATATCCGCCGTGCAACATCGTAACTTGGTGAAATTGTATGGATGGTGCCTTGAGGGAGAACAGCGACTTCTGATTTACGAGTATCTAGAAAACAAAAGTCTTGATCAAGCGCTATTTGGTATGAGAATAATATCATTACTGCTTGTGCGCGCCTTTTTGTGTCTTTGTGTATGAATTTAAGCATTTACATTAGTATTTATGGCTGTCATGAGCAGGAAAGAATGACTTGAAGCTTAATTGGTCAACACGTTTTGATATTTGCTTGGGAGTAGCCAGAGGTCTAGCTTATCTTCACGAGGAGTCCCGCGTTCCGATTGTACATAGAGATGTGAAAGCCAGCAACATTTTACTTGATTCTAATCTCATTCCGAAGATATCAGATTTCGGTTTGGCCAAGCTTTTTGATGATAAAATGACCCACATAAGCACACGTATCGCTGGAACAATGTAAATTCTTGTCAATACTTTTAACACCTTAGTTTTGTTTTCAACTGGATATTTTGATTGCTCATGTTTATATTTCTTCTCTTTCGCGTTAAAATTTATCACTACGGTTGCTAATGATGCAGAGGGTATCTTGCACCGGAGTATGCCATGCGTGGACATCTTACGAAAAAAACAGACGTGTTCGCCTTTGGTATCTTGGCTCTAGAGATTGTTAGCGGTAGGCGAATTTCAGACTCCAACTTGGAAGGAAAGAAGATTTATCTTCTTGAATGGGTATGGAAAATTAATATTACATATTATTAAAAATAATATATATAGTTCCAAATCATGATTTTAAGAAGATTTTAATCACTGACTGACTCATAACGATATCTTCATGGAACAAAGTGAAAATTGAAAACCCCGTTTGTGTTTTCATTAAAGTTGAATTGTCCTTCTTTTGTTTAAGTTGCAAAATGCTCAAATTGTTGGCATGAAATCATGGTATACAAAACTTTTCTTAAGAGTTATTCAAACATTCAAAACGCAGTTTTTGGCACAAGAAGTCAGAAGTGGCTTTCAGTAAACAATGTCGAATAGACTAGCTTCGGTTTTTTTTTTTTTTTTTTTTGGTGGTTGAATTGTCCCAAGTCACGTGATGCCATCTTAGTATTTCTTGGTTTGCTAGGCTTGGAACTTGTATGAACAGGACTGCGAAAGCGAATTAGTGGATTCGGAACTATCAGAAATCGACGATGAAGAAGTAAGAAGAGTCATAGGAGTAGCTCTTTTATGCACTCAAACGTTGCCAACGGAACGACCGTCTATGTCTCGAGTGGTGGCAATGCTTTCAGGAGATTTAGAGGTGAAGAGTGAAATTTCGAGGCCGGGTTACTTGGTTGACTGGACATGTGAAAACATAGGCAGCCTAAGTGATATTGAAACAAAAGGAATTGGAACTTCTAGCTCTTACAAGTCAATAACAAATACAGGCATGGAAGGAGAACCTTGAACACAATATCAATAGAGGAAAGGTGATATATGATTTTGGTGCACTTTGTATATCTTATAGTGCGAAACATGTTTTTGTTTTTTTTTTTTTTTTCACAAAATAAAATATATATACATATTTATATATAGAGTATATACTTTTTGATATATAAGGGAGAGAAAATATATCTACATCTATATACACATTTATATCTATATCTATGAAAATCTATGCATCTATATCTATATCTATGGAAGTGTAAACAATTAGTGACGGAGTCAGAATTTTTTTTTTCTT
Organism: Ficus microcarpa; assembly: GCA_025413485.1. NCBI lineage: Eukaryota > Viridiplantae > Streptophyta > Magnoliopsida > Rosales > Moraceae > Ficus > Ficus microcarpa. Next base: position 9,221,962 of record CM046377.1, on the reverse strand, counting down.
CTAATGGGCATGAGTTTAAACTAAAAAATTATTCGACTTTATGTTCTTTTTTTTTTTTTTCTTCTTATGTAAACTTTATAATCTAAAATAACTAACTTTAAAAAGTCCAAAATACGAATTTAAATAGTAGTGTAGTTTACTTTTTTTTGGGCTTTTAAATATGAAATAATGTGGATTTATAAATCAAATGTTGGGGCATTAGTGAAATTTTTTAAAAAATATTAATAAATTTTATAATTTCAAAATTTTCAAAGAGAGGATAAATTATAGACCTAATTGAAAAAATTAAAGAAATAGGGATATTAAACAAAAGGAGCCCATTGGGCCGGGGGGGCAACTATCCTGTTGGGTCTAATGTAACTCCGCCACTATCAAAAACACTTTCTTTTACCCCTCTTCCCCGTCCTCCTGGTGGCACAAATTTTCTCAAATGAATCCATATTTGTGTATATTCTTACAGCCCTCTCAATGATTATCCATACTCGTGTACGAAATGAAAGTGCCATTTCGCGCGCCTTCCCCAGTCTCCGTGTGGCACTTTTTCTTTTTTGTTTTTGTTTTTTTCTTGCCATTTCTTTATCCATAGTGAAACACTTTTTTCTCAAATGAACCATTTTTATGCATTTTTGTTCTTACGTCCATCTCAAATGTTTTTTTTGTTTTTGTCAAAATAGCATTTTTTTTTTTTTTAATAAAAGGGTGATACAAGGTGTAAGTTGGCACCTTCTTATCACTCTTATCATATATACACTACTAATTTGTTTAAAAAAAAAAAAAAAAAAGGGAAAAAGGTATGAAGAGAAAATCCAATACTACTTGCCCATGCGTAAGAAAAGAAACTAAAATAAAAAAATAAAAACGAATTAGTAGATGCAAGTAAGGATGAAAATGTCTACAACATCGTCAACATTTTCACGACATTATCTATATTTTAAAGTCTCGACATAGATAATGAGGGAGAGGATATTTCTTCTCGGAGTATTTGTCAAATGTCCACAATGTCCAAAAATATCCGTAATATCTGTGAATATCCAGAATATTTTTGGATATTTTCACAAAATGCCGAAAGACTCGGGGATTTTTTTTTTCTCAAAAATTTCAATTTTTACACACATTTCAATTGTTAATTTGAATAAAATATGACAACATGCTATACAAGGTGAAAATCACGGTTGTGAGATAACAGGTGAGGGTATTGGACAATTGGAAAATATTATTTTAGAAGACATAGTGTAACTCAAATAAGTCAAACTAATGAGGATTCGCCTTGAGTTTTTATTTCATGAGCTTAAGAATTATGTAAAATTCATACGGTTATAATCCTATTTATGGTTCTAAATAGTATCTAGTTGAAAAGTAAAAGATCGACTTTTTTTTTTTTTTTTTATATATTGGTTTTTCCTCCACCATAAATTGATATCGAGATATCATTGCATACCCATCAAGACTACTCATCATATTGAACAAATCAACAATATCTAATTTATGGGTTAATAGTTGATAGAGACCAAGAAACATACATGTGAGACATTAACAATTACATTCAAAACCATTTAAGAGTAATATCTTGACAAATGTATTATTTATATTAGATCAAGATCAACAACTACCTAATATTTTCTAACTTGCTAGAGACACTTTTGGATTAAGTATACTAAAAACTAATATGTACTCTTTTATGTTTGACATTTAATTTTTATATACCCTATTATGTTGTAGTATTTTATTTGTAATGATTAATGAATACGTAACATCATATTGAAATTACAATTAATATTTAATCATTATAATTTATTATTACATTATGCAATATAATTCTCAAATTTGATTAAAAAAATAGATCATTTTGGTTACCAAATTCATTCAGATTATGTAATATTTATTGTTTTGATAGTGTGTAAAGTATTAGTACAAATTATAAATATTTTTTTGAGTATCCATTTTTTCCCGAAATATTAGTCAACATCAATATTTCTATCGGCATTATCTGTAAATCAAAACCTTGACAACTCCGTCAACATCAACATTTTCATCCCTGGATGCAAGCACCTAAACCGGAACTAGCAATCCCCAAAAGTCTATTAAGTGAATCTAGTACTTCTAGAAACTTTAGAAGTCCTAATTAAAACTTTTATCTGGTAAAACCAAAATGAGAAAAATCTTTGAAAAAGAAAAAAGAGTACACGTTCAAATATGAAAGGGACATAATGAACTTAAGATTAAAAAATTAAAAAAAAAAAAAAAAAAAAAAGCCCAAAGACCTACCATATTTCTCCGCGTCACAAAAGGACATAAATCTAAAACATTATGGTCTGGGAAGTTAAATAAACTCCCTTTGATGCCAACCTATATGCCGTTTAGTTGCCTTCTCTATAGATATCTGAAACTTCTGTATAGATATCTGAAACTTAACCAGCAATAAATCAAGCCAAAAGATGTTGCATAAAAAAATGAAATGAATCGAAATTTAACTTTATAAGCGAAAGCAATACAATAGGATGGTCATGTTTCAGTTTGGGTTGCAACGGATGGCGGGTAAGGGCTTAGATCACAACAGGATGTCACAAAAAGTTTTGACACAATAAAATTCCCTTCAAAATAAATACAAAAACTCTTTTTTGGAAAAATAAAAATGAATAAATAAATAAATAATCATAGAAGTCCAATCACAAATAAGCTCCCCAACTTTTTCGTTTTTAACTTGAAAATGGAGGATTTGAATTCTTTACATTAAAGTTCGTTATGAAATTATCGTTAAATTATACCCGTAATCACAAAAAAGCCCAACTGTAACACCCCAAATGCTGCCTAACAATAACGTTAGAAAATTAACATCAAAATTAACATAGATATTATAATGAGATAGCAATTTCTTAATTTTAATATTATGTTGAGTTATTTTTCACAGGTGACACGACGAGAAGTTGATGTACTAGAACAAAGTTCATGCCAAAATTGATGAATTTTATAAAATGATTTGATTAATACGTGTCTATGGTTTAATAATATAATATATTGTGCATATATATATGTGTAATATTAGAAAAGTAATATATATGTTATGTTTTGAGAGTTTATATATATATTATGTTTTGTTTCAATATAAATATATTATATTTATATTTTGCAAATATATATATATAATTGGTTTTATATATATATGAAGGTTATATATATACGGTAAATGGTAATTGTGGTGAAGTCAATGTTTGATTTATGAAAAATGGGCAATGAGAGGAAGATATTAAGCAACAAATAAATAAATATTGAGGAGAAAAGGAAAGTTGGTCATCGAATGGGGATTGGAGGAAACGAAGGGAAAAAAGAAAAATTATGCTCTTAATTTCCATTCAATTCCCCCTTTTTACCCAACAATTTCCTACCCAAACAAGGAATTGACAGCCCTTGGTCTCATTATTCCAGCCAATTAACATTCATTTGATTCCAATTTGAATGCACAACGTTGGCAATTGCCTTTTTCTTTTTGAACACTCACTCTTTGTCTCTCTCTCTTTCTTCCCTAGTCTCCCTTTCCCTTTCATTCTCATTCTCTATGTCTACTCTCTCTGCCTCTCTCTCGCGCACAAACAGAAAAAAGAAAAAAAAAAAATTTCCACCAAACCTTCAAATTCTTTCAAACCAAAAGTCAAAGGATTTCAAGGTATGGTTTAATATTGTTTGATAATTTTGTTATTTGTTTTAGTTTGAGATTCTTTGAGCGGTTGGATGATTTTCTTGATAAATGTCTTCATGTGAGTTAGAGGAGATGATAAGAAATATTTATCGAATGATGATCGAAAGAATGGCTATATGGTTGATTTTGCGCACAAAACGAATTTAGGGTTTTTAATTTCTTGATTTATGATTTCATTGGTATGGTGATTGAATAATTTTATGTGTTAGAAAGATATCTTATGGCTGTTTCATATGTGTGTATGTATAAATCATATACATTGTGATGATGATTTTTTTTTTTTATATATATTTTTAATGATTTTTCGAATTTGATCACTGCCACTGGAATTTCCAGATTTTATGATAAGTTTTTGAAACTCCTATTAAGGATGCAAACAGCCTCCATTTTTAACCAATTTAGTATTTTTAGAAAGCCCTGAAATCTATTTTCATTTGAAATTAGTTTCATATCGTTTGGAGATATACGTGAATTTTTATGATTTTTCAAAGAGGCAGAGGTTTGGCTGCCAGATTATATACAATTTTAGCGGTCCGTATTCAAAACTATTTTTGAGGATCCAAATAAACTCTGTTTTTAATAAATTGAATATTCTTAAAAAACTCTGGATGTCTATTTTCATTTGGAATTAGTTTTAGATCATTTGGAGACATATGTGAATTTTTGTGATTTTTCAAATAGGCAGAGGTCCGGCTGCTAGTTTCGGTAAAATTTTAGAAATCAAATTCAAAACTATTTTTGAGGGTTCAAATGGTCTTTTTTTTTTTAAACGAATTAGGTACCATTAGAAAGATCTGAACGTCTACTTTCGTTTAAAATTAATTTCAGATCATTCGGAGCCCTATATGAATTTTTGTGAATTTTTAAAGGGACAAAGGTCTAACTAGCAGATTCTGTAAAAATTTGAAATTTTATGAAATTATTCAATTTTTGTGTTCTGATGTTATTGAATGAAATTGTTCAATTTATATGTTATGACTTACCCTTATGTCACATTTTAAATGTTTAATCGTTTTATAGGTGTAGGATTTTAACTTGTAAGATTTATTTAGATTCGAGTATAATTCCATTTTAGACACTTGATACTCGTTAGAAAGCTTGAAATATCTAGTTTCTGTCTTTATAATTTGTTTTCCAAGATTTCAAGCATTTCAAACATTAATATGGACGTTTTCCTAAGTGTCTTGTGGTAAAATCTCAGATTACCATATTACAATACAATCGTAAGGGATTTATTAAAATTTATGTAGATATCTGTTTTAAATGCATGATATCTCATTTTAAAACTTAAGATGTCTACCTTATAGTGGTAAAGTTATTCCTTTAGTACTTGAGTGTTTCATACCATTAACTTAGGTTTTGTTACTGTTGGTTTCATATTTGAACCACAAATCCAGATTCATAGGTGAGCTTAGAAAAATCATAATAATTTACTTAAAAGTCCAAATAAGACAAAAGATATGTCATTGGAAAGCTTATAATATCTATTTTGTACGATAAGAATAGTTTTATAAAAAGTTAAGGTTTAATAATTCAAAAAATACAAAACCAGTGGCTAGTACAGGGTTCCAGCAAGGATTTTCGGTTTGTAGTCGAAACTTGTAAAATTCACCAAAAATTGCACATTTATCCGTTTAAGGCGTATGATACGTTGTTGGAAAGTTTAAAGAATATAGTCTTTAGTTCTCTAACTTATAATCCAAAATTTTAAGTCTAAAGGGTTCGAAGTATAGAAAACCCGTGGCTAGACTCTGTCCTAGAGGTTCATTTTCTCTCTAGTTTTGTGTTACAACTTCAAAGACACATAATTTTAGACATATAAAAGCAAATCAAGTGATTTCAATGCCTAAAATGAAGCTTATCCTCTATAGAATCTTAATATATAATTTAATTTTCATACTAAAGTTTCTAATGCATGCTATATCACTATAATAACTACAAACTTCAACAAAGTTCATAAATCTTACTGAAATGCTCCAGGGATCCTTTAAGATCTCGAACCTCCCAAGATCCTCTCAAAATATTTCCTAGGTAAGTAAAAGTCTAACATTAAGATCATAACTAAACATCATGATTTAGTTCTCCAAAAATGACTAAAACACGAAGAATACCACTAAGTTACCTCTAGTAAAATATTCTCTAACTCCATCTTACACTTCTTCGATCTTGGTGACGGGGTTTCTTAGAGCTTGAAAATAGATGGAGGAGGGTAATAAAGATGTGTTGGAGGTGGAGAATAGTGTTGGTGGTTCTTGTTTTTGTTTTGAGCTTGGTGGTGGTTAGAGAAGTTAGGGTTTTTGAGTTTAACTTGTGTGAGAATAAAATGGAGTGTTAGGGGTTTGTGCTCAGCCAACTTTCACCTTAAGAGAGTTATATTTTGAGGGGTAAAATTGGAAAAAATTTTGACTGATTTCCCCCTTCATTGCCGCCACTTCAAGGGAGGGTTTTGGGGTGAAGATTTGGTTCAACAGGGTCGAGACAAGGGGTCCATTTCGCTTGTCTCTTCCTTGGGTCAACTTGCCAAAATAAACCATGCCATCTCTTACATGTGATTGCATGCATACACCACTTTCTTCTTTTCTCATTTGTTCCCATTTCCCCTTACTTTATGACTCAAAAACTGAATCCCCTCTTTGACCTTTTCAATTTTATTTTGTTTTTCTTTCTTTCAATTTCCACCATAGATCCAAAGTTGTCATCTTTATTCTCATCCATTGGATTTTCCAACACACCAATCCTTACCCTAAGTTCTAATTGTCACTTATCATCCAAAGTTTGGCTATTGATTTGCCTAGGATCCCTTAACATAAAATCTACACAATTGATTTCAAATCAAGCATAATTCTTGATCAATCTTCCACCTTTGGATTTCCTAAGAGTAAGTATTAATCATTCATCTTCTATCTATGTGACACATTAATTTCCCAATCACATTCTCAAAACTTAACTATTGGTATGATCAAAATAAATACTAAGATCATTAAATTGATTTACTAATAAAAATCGGGGTTCTTCCCAAAAAATTATTGCTATCCCCCTAATACGACATAATAAAATTTTTGTATAAATTTATATGTCGTTCAACTCTTCTTTTATGTATTTAAAATTTCTCATTTAAATAGAGAAACTCGACTTGTTATATCATCGACATCATCACACCGATGATACATATGCAATCATTTATGATCTTGAAATTTGATATTCATTAACATAATTCATTAAAAGTATATTAATGAAGGAAATCAACAATAATAGTTCATGAATCAAGTGTATGAATTTCTAGGGTATCACAGCCTAGCAACGTGTCAACCATCTACACGCAGCCCAGACACGCAGGCCCCAGCTGCCCCTCCACGTGCGCATTAGCCTGCGTGAAACCAGTCCACTCACGCTTCTCAGGCCCGTGATCCTAGCCCGCGTGACTTCTGGGTTGTGCTTCTCGGGCCGGTGATTCTAGCTCAGCTTAGGCCATCTATCTTTTCCAACTGGTTTACCGCGAGTCTACACTCGATTTACCAGCTTGACAGCATGATTTTTAGGCCAAAAATCTCTCTTTAGATGCTGGACATGGAGGCTTATAAAAGCAAGGTTGTGCAGCAAGCATGGAACGTTTTTCTCACCAATTTTTGGCTGAGTTTGGAGTGCAATTTTCTTCTCCTTGTATTTTCATCTCATATTTTCTCTTTATAATTTTGTGAGAATGTTTTGCAAGCTAGGCTAGAGTTCTTCAGTGAGGTTAGAGATGATCCTATATGTGTAGTGAATTTGTTTGGGTTTTGATTCTCCAATGGTTTGTAAGGTTTATACATTTGAGTAAATAATTTTCTTTTATCTTATTTCTTTCTCATATCAATATATTTTATTATCAATTTTTATATAAATTTAGTCAAGCTCTTTTTATGTGATTGTTGCATGATATGATATATTGATAGCATTATTTTATAAGTATTCTTTTACTGCAATATTGCTTGTAGTATATTGTCACTTTTGGATTTCTTATAAGATAATTTTTACTAGTTCGTAACGTGAGAATTTTATTTACTGAAATACATTTTAATTCATAAGTTCTTCAAATCTTTATTTTCTGATTGATTGTTTGGGAAGCGAAATTTTCAATTGAGTTATTTTATAAATCAAAATCCAAATAAGTAAACGAAATATATAGGAGATTCTCGATGTCTTACCACTTTTTTGATTATTGAATTTTTCTCTATTTTAAATTGCGTTGTCTTTAAATTTGTTTCAAAATCACAAAAAGATTTCTTCCTTTTCTTTATATGATTATTTATTTCTCTAACGCTTTTGTTCCGCTAATCTTTTCTTAACAGAAAGAAAGAAAAGCCAAAATCATCCACCAAAAAGATCCCAACACTTAAGCTGGCTTAATTGCCTGAGGATCTGAAATATGTTTTCCTGGGAGTTAGTGATACCTTTCCTATTATCATTTCATCTAAACTTGATGCATCACAAGAACAGCGGTTAGTCGACATGCTGCGAGAACGCAAAGCTGCATTAGGATGGACAATTGCTGACATAAAACGTATCAGCCCCTTAATATGCTTCCATCGGATCCAATTGGAAGACGAGGCTAACCCTCGAAGAGACCTGCAAAGAAGATTCAAACCAACAATGAAAGAGGTTGTCAAGACTGAAGTTCTAAAGCTGTTGGATGCAGATATCATCTACCCCATTGCCGACAGCAAATGGGTTAGCCCAACTCAGGTAGAACTTTTTTACAAAACTCTAGAACATTTTTTTAAAAACTATATCAAAATAACCTTTATAATTAATATATATATATATTTCAAAACCTAATTGATGAAATAAAATTTAAGTCCATATGAATTATCCAATCAAATAATAAAAACTAAAATCTCAAAACTTTATTTGAAATTAAAAATGTCTATCTCATGATCGTTCCTCCGGTTTTCCTATTACGTATTGTCCCGTCATCTGCTCCAAGCTCCTCTAACATTATATCTTACCCTTTCCTTTTTCTGCAATATAAATTAACTTATATAAGCAAGGGCTTAATAAGACACTTAAATCTTACAAATGTAAATAAACATTTTTCTTTTATCATCATAATTATAACTATCATTTAAAAACTTTTTAACTTGTAAAACTGTCATATATTAGGCCCGTCGTTGTACCATCGTAGCGCTCTAGTCACGGAAGAAGTGTGGTAGCAAATCCCAAGCCAACGATGACAAAAAGTCCGCTCACCGGACAACATCATCGTCATCATCATCATCATCATCAAGGGTGTATAATACAAGTTTAAAACATAAAAATATATATAATTTTCATCAAAACGTCATAATAGGAGAAGTATTATTTAAGAGCATCATAACATCATTATCAACATCAAAAAATATACTTCTCAAATCTTTAATTCATGTTGCAGGTGAGAGTGTACTTATCTAAACGCCTTACTTAAGCTTTTCAAATTTTCCAATGGTGATGCACGATGAATTTAGAACTGTTCATATCATGAGTAATAAATATAATAAAATCAACAAAAGTTCATAATAATTTATCAAATACATTCATCATATCATAGCAACGCCTAAAAGGCATATTTCATTATTCAATAATATCATAACACAAAAATTGAACAATTTCATGAAATATCAAATCTTTACAGAATCTGCCAGTCAGACCTTTGTCCCTTCAAAAATTCATAAAAATTCATACAGGGCTCCAAATGATCTGAAACTAATTTTAAATGAAAGTAGACATCAGATATTTCTAATGGTACCTAATTCGATAAAAGAATGAAGACCATTTAGACCCTCAAAAATAGTTTTGAATTTGATTTCTAAAATTTTAGCGAAACTGGTAGACGGACCTCTGCCTATTTGAAAAATCACAAAAATTCACATATGCCTCCAAATGATCTAAAACTAATTCCAAATGAAAATAGACATCTAGATTTTTCTAACAATATCAAATTTATTAAAAACGGAGACCGTTTGAATCCTCAAAAATAGTTTTGAATACGGACCGCTAAAATTGTATAGACTATGGCAGCCAGACCTCTGCCTCTTTAAAAAATCAAAAAAATTCACATAGATCTCCAAACGATATGAAACTAATTTCAAATGAAAGTAGACATCTAGGGCTTTCCAACAATACTAAATCCGTTAAAAATTGAGGCTTTTTTCATCCTTAAAAGCGGTTTCGAAAACTTATCATAAAATCTAAAAATTTCAATAGCAGTGGTCAAATCCGAAAATCATTAAAAATATAAAAAAAAATTTATCACAATGTATATACTTCATACATACATACACACGAAACAACCAGAAGACATGTTTCTAACACATAAAATTATTTAATCATCATACCAATGAAATCATAAATCAAGAAATCAATAACCCTAAATTTGTCTGGTTTACAAAATCAATCATATAGCTATTCTTTCGATCATCATTCAATAAATATTTCTTATCATCTCCTCAAACTCACATGAAGACACTCATCCAGAAAATCGTCTGACCCCTTGAAGAATCCTAAACTAAAAAAAATAACAAAATCATCAAACAATACCAAAACATATCTTGAAATCCTTTGATTTTTGGCTTGAAAGAATTTGGAGGTTTGGTGGAAATTTTTTTTTTCCCCTATTTGTACGTGCGTGAGAGAGGGGCAGAGAGAGTAGACAAAGATAATGAGAATGAAAGGGAAAGGGAGGCTAGGGATGCAAAGAGTGAGCGTTGAAGAGAAAAATAATTGTAGACTTTGTGAATTTCAATTGGAAGTCAATTGAATGCTAATTGGCTGGAATAATAAGACCAAGGGCTGTCAATCACTTATTTTGAATAAGAAAATTGCCAAATAAAAAGGGAAATTGAATGGGAATAAGGGAAGTTTTCCCTTTTTTTTTTTTTTTTTTTCCTTTCAAATTCCCTCAATTCTTCTCTGATTAATACTTTCTCACTTTTCCTCCTTTACATTTTCATCACCATACATTCTATATATATATAACTCACACATATACATAAAACCATGTATAAATATCAATAATATCAATTATATATATAAAGATTTATATATATACAGTACAATCTGTATATATAAAAAATAAAATATACTTATAACATATAGTATGAGTATGTATATGTAAACGCATAATATAACCGTATAACAATGTACGTGCGTGAGAAAGGGGCAGAGAGAGTAGACAAAGATAATGAGAATAAAAGGGAAAGGGAGGCTAGGGATGCAAAGAGTGAGCGTTGAAGAGAAAAATAATTGTAGACTTTGTGAATTTCAATTGGAAGTCAATTGAATGCCAATTGGCTGGAATAATAAGACCAAGGGCTGTCAATCACTTATTTTGAATAAGAAAATTGCCAAATAAAAGGGGAATTCCCTTTTTTTTTTTTTTTTTTCCTTTCAAATTCCCTCAATTCTTCTCTGATTAATACTTTCTCACTTTTCCTCCTTTACATTTTCATCACCATACATTCTATATATATATATAACTCACACATATACATAAAACCATGTATAAATATCAATAATATCAAATATATATCTAAAGATTTATATATATACAGTACAATCTGTATATATAAAAAATAAAATATAATTATAACATATAGTATGAGTATGTATATGTAAACACATAATATAACGGTATAACAATATATGGTGAATATATATATATGCTTTATATAACTTACAAAAATAATTGCAACAATATCGTTGCTATATATATATTTTTAAGCCATCATACAAAATTATCAATTAATCATAAAAATTCATTAATTGGCATGAACTTTGTTCTAGCACGTTGAGTCCTCACCGCGTTACGTAAGGAAAAAAAAACTCAACATAATATTAGAATTAAGAAATTACTATCTCATCACAATATCTATATTAATTCTAATGTTAATTTTCTAATGTTATAGTTAGGTAGCATTTGGGGCATTACAGGGAGGGCTTGGGTTGCGGGGTTGGATCTGGTCAGTGAGGGACGCAGGGTGGCGCATATCTGGTTTGGGTGAGGGGGGAGGCTTCATCGGCGTTGTATCTGGTTAGTAGGATTACTTCAAAAGTATCTCAACCCGTTAAAAAAAAAAAAAAAAAAGAAATTCTTGTATTTTCTTAAAGATTAAAAAAAAAAAAAGCAACCCGTTAAATTCCAAGATTAACAAAAGTACCCACAATAATATTTTCTTTAGCATTAGTTAAACTTGATTTACTAATTAAATAAATAACTAAATTTCAAAACTAAAAAAATTTAAAATTTTAAAGAAATTAAAAATAGGTGCCAAGAATGCCTCAACCTTTAACCAGTTGAGGTTAGAAACATTGAGGTTGTTGTTATCGATTGAGTGCATTTTTATGCGGTGTTCGATCGCTTAGGCAGCACTGGGCTCCCCGATTGCTGCTTGGGATTCTGAACTTCATTGCTTTTGAGCCATTCTCAGAGAGGAGACAAAAACTTTTCAGTTTCACTCCCTTCTAGCAATGATGATTAAGAGAATGCTTTAATGTAGACTGAGGACAGTTTTGGTATATTTTTAAATTTAACCAGACAATTTTTTTTCTCCCCAATAGTTTATATACTCAAGGAAAACGGTTTTGATTAGTTAAAAATTTTAGTACAACTCAGTGAATACTTTGTATTTTTCTTTTCACATTTTTACCTATTTACCTATTTACTTGAAAATTAGAGAGAATAATATTTTTTATTTAATTCTGTCTCATAAATTACAAAGAATACTTAACTATATTTATAGGGAATAAAATACCAAGAAAAGAAAAGTAGACTAATAAATAATAAAAACTACTAATTATCAATAATAGGAAACAAGCTAAAAATAGTTTTGGGAAATTTCCTGATTGAATACTCTAACAAACACTCACCCCCCCTCCCCCTCCTAATTTTATTTATTTATTTTTTTTAAAAGGTTCCTTTTACCTTTTTTTAGTGTCCTTTATCTAATTTACCATTTCTTACTTCCGAGGCTTGGAACTTACATGAACAAAATCATACAATTGAATTAGTGGAATCGGAATTATCAGAATTCAATGAGGAACAAGTAAGAAGAGTCATCGGAGTAGCTTTTTTGTGCACTCTAACGTCGCCAACAGCACGAGCGTCAGTGTCCCGAACGATGGCAATGCTTCTAGGAGATGTCAAAATAAGCCTCGACATTTCAAGGCCTGATTACTTGGCTGATTGGAAATCCGAAAATATAAGCAGCCAAATGAGTGAGGCAATGAAAGGAACTGATTCCAGCTTTTGTTACTCATCAACAAGTACAAGTTTCATAGGGGATGCTTTCCAATAGGTTAATTTTCGATTTCCATAAACAAAAAATCACCTAACTGTGTTGGTCTTCAATTTTTGAGCAATAAAGTTATTAATATCATGAATTTATTCTATAAGTTTTGTAAAATTAACATGACAATTTATTCTAGCATTTTTTTATGATATATTCTGATGAGCATAATTGTGTATATATATTAGCGTAATTCCTATTTTATTGCTATTCATTTTTATTTCATAATTTTATTTAGCTAACATTTTTATTTCATTGGTAGTTAATTGGAGTTTATAGAACAAATAAGTAAATTAAGGAAAAAGATGAACATACTTTTCACAATGACACAAGTTTTTCTCAATTTGGAAACTAGAATAGTTCCAATAACTTGTCATAAGAGTGAACTACAGCGAAATAATTTTTTTAATAAAAAAGTTACAATAATAACCCAAGTTTTTATTTTTGAGTTTCATATTGAAAACTTAAAATTTCAAATAGAAAAATAAAACATGATATTATTAGATAAATTAACAATTTCTTGGACTCTAAACTTTAAAAGTTTAAGCAAACCCTAGTATAAACTTAGTTTATATCAATAAAAATAAAAATCAAAGAGACAAACAGATAAACGAATCTTAAGATTTTTATAATATCATTTTAGTTTATTTCATGCCCCTAAAAATAATTCCCGACTTTGTCCATTGTAAATAGAGAAAATAGCAATCATGAAAAAGGGGGAGGAAAGACGACTACCGGTGAGAGGAGGAGACAACTAGGATTCAAGAGAAGACAACCAAGTCATATCTTCTTCTTTTTTGGTTATATTTGTTTTACCGCCTTTAATTTAATTATGTCTTTCTAATTTTCTTGTACTATTGTAGATGATGAAATTCTATTTGACGCTGTAGTTTTTTTTTTTTTTTTTAAATGAGTTAAACCCCTACATGGAGTCTTGAATGTTTATTGTTCATTTTTCCTAAAATAATTAAATCATGAGATTCTTTCATCATAAATATTTTAGGTAAATTTTCCTAGTTAAAATTTTGGTGTTATGAATCTGTACCTGGTCCTTTAATGATTAATGTAATCTTATTTGATTTATTGTTTTCTTATCATTGGATTTGATATATGTTGAATGTTTGGGAAAATTAAATTTATTAATAAGTGAAGAATGACTAAATAAGATTTGTTTAATTCAAACATAACTGCAAGAGGATAATAGATTGTTTTTTAGTTGTTACTTCAATTGAAGAACAAATTATAGACTCAAAAATTACCCTGCACCACTACAAAATATGAAGGAAAAAAAACATGATGGATATTGTACTATGGTTTTTAAAAAACCGTCATTAAAAGCGACTTTCAACAATGATGTTTTTCAAAAACCATTGAAAATGCAACACGTCTATTAAACAACAATTAAAAAGCCATCGTAAAATTCTTGTACTTACCATGGAAGGTTTTATGATAGTATTTTTACCGTCATGTTATCTTTTCATGTCACGGTGGTTTAAAACTGTCGTGAACTCCTGTACTTTTCTAAGTACTGTTGTAGTCAAATAAATAACACGTATCAGTAATCAACGTGAATGGCAGAGCTCTTTCTCTTTCTCTTTCTCTTTCTCTTTTTTTTTTTTTTTTCCAAATATAGTTAATAAATATTGGTGACATAAAGGTCAGGTCCTGGACCTAAAGTCATAATAAAAGTACAAACGCAAAGAAAGGAAAAACGGTAGCGCACAGTCACGACAACCGGGTCTAACACGGTGTTGATTGAGTCTAATTACGCCACCTTTATTAGATTTTTATTTTATGAAATATTAGTTGAATTTTCTAGGCATATAATATCTTAGTGAGGACGATAATTACATATTGCTTTCCATCTCTTTTTCAGTTCTCAGATAAAGAAACCCAAAAAAAAAAAAAAAAAATGTCAAGACCAATATCCTCAGTTTTTATCTTTACATTTTTTGCAGGTGCCTTCGTAATTGGCTTCGCTTCTTTTTCAAGAGCTCAGAGTCAGACTCAACCCATTACAGATCCCTCTGAAGGTCTCTCTCTCTCTCTCTCTCTCTCTCTCTCTACACACACACACACACATACGTATACATATATATATGCATTTGCTTAACGTTGAAAATACTTAATTCATTTTCTTCCTTTTCCTTTGATAAGTTCTGGGAATTAGCTTTAACCAAAAAAAGAAAAAAAAAGAAAAAAAAAAAAGGATTTTTTTGTTTACCCTTTCATCCATGGCATGATTCTTCACCAAAATTCGGTCCAGATGTGTTTGTCCCGTGGAAAACTGATATTCATTTATATATATATATGCTGTGATTTGCGTAGTGTGTTATTTTAAACTATGAATAATAGGGAAAAAAAAAAAAAAAAAAAAAAAGGTAAAACTGCTTTGCATAAAATTAAAAAAAAAAAAAAGATTATTTTGATTTCTGTCCTAGAACTTTAAGGTCATTCCAAATTTATCCCCTAAATTTTAAAAACTCTCGCTTTTCGTTAGAATTTTCATTAGAAACAAAAAGCAGAAAATGGAGTTAATTAAGTGCAGTTATATAGTTTTTTTTTTTTTTCCATTTGTTTTCAATAGAAATTATAATAAAAAGGGTTTAGTAAGATTAATTTTCTCTCTTTTTTTATTAATCTGTTTTTGACCAAATTTCTTATAAAAAGGGTTTAGTGGGTTCACTAATTCTACAATTCAGGAACACGTATAAGAATATATATATATATATATATATATATATTTTAATTTTGTTCAAAACATGAGTCCAGTGTCGATTTCTTGCTACAACCATTTTGCTTCAAGACATTTGTTGTACGTTCGATTTGGTTGTTCTTTCATGATGGAGCAGAGTGGGGCCATGTATCATAAAGTGTCATAAAAGTATTGGACAACTAAAAAGGTTGTAACTCTTATGTATTTGACCCACGTCCACCTCTAAGGGCTATTAATGATTGTTTAGAATAATCTCATTTTCATTCCATCTCTGATTTCAGTATGTTATAAAAGTTGTTACGGAATGAAGAACGTGAGAACGTCATTTTTTATTTAGGTTTCATTTTGTGTTTAAAATTAATTCTAATTAAATTATATTTTTTTATATCAGTTTTTTTCTCTTTTTTTTTTCTTTTTTAAAAACTTAACAAAATTAAAAACTAATTTTTGAAAAGTTAATCGACTCTAATTAAAAGTTTCATCTCTAATCGGTGAACCAAACAAAAACTTAGTTAAAAAAAAAAAAAAAAGTTATATAGGCAACTTCACTTAAGATTTAGTATCTTGATTCGGAATGCTTTGCTTCAATTTGAATAAATATTCTAAGGTTGTTGCAAAAATAATGCTTTGGGGCTAATGGTGGCATTAAACATCACAATTAATAAAAGATGGATCTCGGTGGACCCTATATTATAAAACCTATCATTTATTAGTGTGTAGTATTAAATACCACCGATACTCTTTAGCATTATTCTTTGTTGTTAGCTTTACTCATTAGGAGCATAAATTGTTACCTGTCATTAGCATATGGAACAATGTTAAATAGCACTAGTGGTGCTCTACCAATAAAAGATGAGTCCCAAAATATGAGTCCGCGATCCATCTTTTATTAGTAGTGGTGTTTAGTATTTATGACGCTGTGAAGCTTTTTTGGTTTTTTATTTTTCCCCAAACATTTGGCTTTTGTTGGTGCAGTGAGTGCTTTGAACTCGATATTTAGTAAATGGAAGATAGAAGCTGAGCCAACTCAATGGAACATAAGTGGAGAGCTTTGCAGTGGTGCGGCCACAGACTCTACCGACTTGAACGACCTCAGTTACAACCCATTTATCAAATGCGACTGTTCTTACAACAATGGCTCTCTATGCCACATTACCCAACTGTATTTCTCTCTCTCTCTCTTTTTTTTTAAATTTTTTGATCAGATTTTTACAGATAATAGTTGGTTTGGAAATACTTATATTTGTCGTTAGTAGGTTATAACTTCATGCAGACGTTTCAAAATTTCATAGGTTTAAAACAAATTTTTTTTTTCAACACGTTTTCTTTTTTAGAGTCATTGGGGCCCGCAAACACATGTCAAAGTAAGAGGAGTTGTTTTAAGTAGGAACATGGTCATATAGAGGAAAACTGCTAAATATACTTGTATGTTCAAAAATTTTCTTGCAGGAAAGTTACTGACCTGGGTGTTGCTGGTCCTATTCCAGAAGAGATTTGGACTTTGACCTATCTCATCCATCTGTATGATTTCTCTAATATCATCTCTCTACAACAAAGCCAAGTTCATTGTAGCACTGAATTATTAAACTCGATGTTTCAGGCAATGTTGTCCTAATTTTCGAACACGATTCAAAATATACCGCCTTTGCGAGTAGTATATGATTTTCCTGTATTTGTTGCAGGAATTTGAACCAGAATTACTTGACAGGTTCTATTCCGCCATCGATAGGCAATCTGACTAAAATGAAGTATTTGTAAGCCCAAAAACACTTTAGCTCCTTCTATTTGTCGTCCAAAATTCTACATTTTTTTTTTCCTTTTTCTCCCCCTCATTTTGTTGCTCTTTGTTTTGCTATTACTAGGAGCCTTGGAACAAATGGACTATCTGGGGAGATCCCAAAGGAAATAGGAAAACTTACTGAGCTATTATCACTGTAAGTTGTTGGCATATTCCTATATGCAGTCATACATCTAAGATCTAACAGCTAGCTTTCTTCATTTGTATCATCGTTTTCTTTTCTTTTCTTTTGTTCCACAAAAAGGATTTTAGTAATTGAGATCCTCATTCTTCTTTAAAGTAAATAGGATTATTCTCAACTATGCCTTTAAACTTTAGGGTTATTTCCACTTTACTTCTCCAACTTTAAAAATTCTCACTTTGCTCCCTGAACTTCAAATTAGCCACTATTTAAGTGGAACAAATTCGAAGTTAGGGGAACAGTCAGAGATTTCAAAGTTTGAGTAAATTAGGAACGACATCAAAGTTTAGGAGACGTAGACGAGAATAATCTTAAAAAACCTTCTAATGAACTTTCAAATCGTTAGGAAAAAAAGTATGTCATTGTACATCTTATTGTGTTTTGTATCCCCACTGGGGCTTGCTCCGCGGATGGAAAGGAGGATTCAAGATCTGAGATGTCATATTCGAAACCTAACCTGACAGGTTTTCTTTAAAAACAAAGTGGGTGCTCAGGGGGCCCCATGCCAAGGAAAAAGAAAAGTCATGATTATATAAAACTAGTAGAATTCATAGTATGATTACATAACTCTACATTAGTTATATGTCCGATTTTCAGATCCTTTTTTCAAAACAACTTCTCTGGTTCTGTACCATCTGAGTTTGGGAACTTTTCGCAACTAAAAGAACTGTAAGTTTGATAATTGTTTTCTTCACCACTTTTATTTACCTACTGTGGTTTTAAATTGATTGTTCCTTCTAGGATGTTTATGGTTGCAAGGGAAATTGGAACTTGAAATAGTTCTAAAATACTTTGAATGTTATTATATCTTCTTTTAGTAAATTAGATTGAAAATTGAGTTTGGTCTAATGCAAATTGTTATGTTGTATGGATTTTTTACTTCGCAGTTACATTGGTAGTTCAGGAATTAGCGGTCCTATTCCTTCAACTTTCGCCAATCTACGAAACTTGGCTGTTGTGTAAGAACTTTATGACCATACACTACATTCTCATCTTTTCTAGACAGAGTTTTTGCATTGTTAGTCCCTAAATTATTAGCATTATGAAAGTTTGGTCCCTATCTTTTTTGGCTAATTTATCCCTAAAATTTGTTTCTTTGGTAGTTTGGCAATTTCAATTCACATGATAACTTGACATTTTATAAAAACAGACACATAAGAAGCAAAATGTTATCTTTAATATCCATGAAAATGCTTGAAAACTAGAACATTTTTATATATTACAAAGGGTGTTGTGTAAAATTTCAAGTTTATATCGGGTACACTATGTGTTCATCAAATTTCAAAAATCAGTTGTAGATTCAGTCATCATAAACCAAACCTACCAAAAAAATTTTTAAAGTTTGGGTAGGGACTAAAATCGATCAAAAAAAAAGTTCAGTGACCGAACTGTCACTTCGTAAAAAATTCTGTCTCATAGTAAGAAATACCTGTAATCTTTACAGCTGGGCATCGGACCTTGAACTCACCGGAAGGATACCCGACTTCATAGGAAATTGGACAAAGCTTACTACCTTGTAAGAAAAATTCAGTAGCTATTTTCTCTCTCTCTCTCTCTCTCTTTTTGTAAATGGTCATTTACATGTTGAAGACGAGTTTATGCAATTTACTTGTAAATGTTTCCGTAGGAGACTCCAAGGAAACTCTTTTGAAGGACCTATACCAACGACATTTTCCAATCTGACTTCTTTGGAAGAGTTGTGAGTAATTATGTTTTGGTATTAGTTACTTTTGTATCTTCCTATCAAGTTCTAAAGATGACAATCTTAGGTATGAAATTTGTAGGCGTTTAGGCGATATCACAAACGGGTCGAGTTCTTCACTCTCGTTTATCAAGGATATGAAGTCTCTCAATCTCTTGTAAGCAACATATTTCCTTTATCGATTTCAAATCTATTGCCATTTTTGTTATAATGAAATAAAACAAACTCGTTGATGTCTTCTGCAGAGTGTTGAGGAACATCAGAATTTCTGACTCGATTCCGGCCAACATTAGAGAATACGAAAACTTGGCGCACTTGTAAGTTCTAGTTTGACTCGCAAATTTGACAGTTTAGGAACTCCCAAGTTTTTCATGTAGTATTTACTAAAGCTTGTCTTTGATTCATGAAGTTTGTCCAATTTTTTCCAGGGATTTGAGTTTCAACAATATAATTGGACAGATTCCAGATTCTCTTTTCAACATGAGTTCACTCTCTTTTCTGTGATGTGCCATATCCCTTTTGTTGTATTTTTCTATATGTGTATTTACATTATAGGCCTATAACTCCTACACAGGGCTGAGCCAAACATATATTAGTGGAGGCATACACTAATTTTTCCTTTAAAGTAAAAATAACATCAAAGTGTAGAAATTAGAAGACTAAATTTAGTGGGTTTATATGAGAATTTTGAATTTTTAGTGGGGCAAAGCAAAATATCATAAAATTTTTAGGGTATAAAATTAATTTTAGAGGAAACTATGTGAGAATTTTTAATTTTTAATGGGGCCAAATAGAAAAAACTATAAAATTTTTGAGGTCGAAACTAAAGAAAAAATATTTAGGGGCGTCATAGCCACCACTCGGCCCCAAACAAATTTTCCCTGCTCTCACATATTAAAGAAAAATGAAAACACTATCAGATTTTAAACTTAAGAGCTCATATCCAAACTCCTCCCCTCCCACTCACTGAGCTAGTCCAAGCGAGGTGTCTTTTTTATTGCATCTATATAACATGAGTCTCAATACACATTTTGAACCAACTATTTTTGTTTGCTTAATCAGGTTTCTTGGAAATAATAAGTTAAATGGAACCCTGCCCCAACAAAAAAGCAGATCTCTTCTCACTATGTAAGTAGATATAACACAAATGTTGGCTCTATTTTGAGTTTATTAATTGTTACTCAAGAACACAGTTTTTTTATGCTTTGCAGAGATTTGTCATACAATGATTTACGGGGGTTCCTTCCTTCTTGGGTTAATGAAGAGAAGTTACAACTGTACGTTTAGATTATTTTAAAGTTAGATCAGCACGTAGTTTTGGAGACCAGCTTTTCAAAAAGATTCCAATTCAACTTAAAATTTTCACCGCTTCAAAACCCACACCCTACTCATCTTTGATTGATATTTCAATTTAATTCCAACTAAACTGTATTTTTTCATATCAGTTTTTATCTTTTTTTGAAAGTCAATAAAAAGTATAACTAGTTTTCGAAAAATCAACCAATTCCACATTTTGAAATGGAATCTTTTTAAAATAAGCATTTCAAAACTCTTTGCCAAAACAAGGGCTTAGTTTTTTTTATTTAGTATTTTTTTTTTTCAGTCTTTTGATTTTAGCATTGACAATCTTTTTTCTTGGGAGTATTTTGCAGTAACTTGGTTGGGAACAACTTCACCATAGAAAGTTTAAATAGCAGGTGATTTTCAGCTTGATTTGGAAAATATTAACGCATGCTTGAACCTTGTTAACCACGAATTATTTGTTTTCAGTGCCCTTCCTTCAGGGTTGAACTGTGTTCAGAGAAACTTTCCTTGCAATCACGGCCAAGGCATTTGTAAGTAGAGTTGAAGATTTTTCTTTATTTCTCATATCTGTGAGCAAATGAGTTTGTATTAAGGAAAAGAAAATCCCAAGAAACTTGTTACCGTTGATTTTGGGTTAAAATATGGTATTTGGTTTTGATGCTACTACTACAATCTAGAAATCTATTATGTCATGTTAGATAAGAGGGAAAAAAAAAAGGGACTTAAATTTCTTTAATATTGTAGAAGTAATAATTTGTGGGGTGTTTGGTAGTTTTTAAGGTGTTTTTGAAATTGTTTTTAGATGTCTTTTGAAGCGTGAAAACAAAAATGTTTTCTGAATTGAATTTGATTAGCAAATACTTTGAAAACATAAACGAAAACATAAAATGGTGAGAAAGGTATTAGTTAAGTAAATGGGAAACAGTTTTCTGATTTTGGTTTTCATTTTCTATGGCTCATAACTTAACATATGTTCTTAGAAACATGCGCAAACAACTTTTCTCATGTTTGTGAATTTCTGGTTCGAATTTGTTTCTAGACATACATGAACATATAAATCTACCATATTTATGAGCAGATTATAACTTCAGTATTAAATGCGGTGGTCCTCAAATCACATCTTCTGATGCAATTGTGTATGAGAGTGACAATGAGACTCTTGGTCCGGCTACATATTTCGTTTCCGGAACTAGAAGATGGGCGGTTAGTAGTGTTGGATATTTTGTTGGAAGTACCAATCCCAAGTATACAAGTTCCGTACCATCTCAAATCACAAACACTTTAGATTCACAACTGTTCCAAACTGCAAGGCTCTCCGCTTCATCGTTAAGATATTATGGCTTAGGGCTCGAGAATGGTAACTACAACGTAATCCTCCAGTTTGCAGAAACGGCTTTTGACAACTCTCTTACATGGACAAGTAATGGGAGGCGTGTGTTTGACATTTATATCCAGGTATATATTATACTATAGAATTATTTTCACCTATCTATTTCCGAAAGATTTTCTTTTATGTTTTTTGGTAAAAGGGAAAGAAAATAGGAAGAGAATAACCTAGTTGAGGCAAATGGAGAGCGAGGAAAATGGAGAGCAAGGAAAGAACCTTTCTATTATTTTGTTTGATATAGATTCTCTTCTCTAATCCCGTCATTCCGAGAGAATACTTAATCAACTCCCTCTTTTTTTTTTTCTTACCACGCAACCATGGATCCCAAAACGCTTCCACTATTCTCCATATGATCCACCTTTTCCCTCCTTCCACTTTTCCGGAAAATATTTCGGTAACCAAGTTTTTAGGTCATAGTATTCATTGGCTTTTTGCTTGCGCGTATGTTTACTCTTTCTTGTATGTTTTTCCACTCCATGTTTCTTGGATAGATGATAACTCTTTCTTCCTATCTTTTCTTAAAATGTATCAGGGGAATCTCGTTTTAAAGGATTTCGATATACGAAAAGAGGCTGGCGGAGTTTCTTTTCGAGCTATCCATAGGAACTTTAAGGCTTATGTATCCCAAAACTACCTTGAAATCCATCTCTTTTGGGCTGGAAAAGGGACTAGTTACATACCTGATCTGAATACTTATGGACCTTCTATTTCAGCCATTAGTGCTACTCCAGGTAAAATGGTGTGACACTTTTAGGTGCAACTACAGTAGTTTAAGTATTACTTTCTTCATAAATACGTATATATATAGATATGTATACATTCTACAATATAATATAGTTTATAAATATGATGTTTTGGTACAGATTTCAAGCCCACTGTCAGTAATAAATCTCCAACCATTAAGAAGAACAGGACTGGACAAACAGTGGGGATTGCAGTTGGTGTTACGATTTTTAGCTTCTTGTTTGTTTTGGTGGCTTTCTACATTGTCAAAAGAAGAAAGAAGTGTCGCACCAGTAAAGACAAAGGTAACTACCATTTCTTTTTCATGTGATAGTCTTTTTATTGAACAGAAACTCCAAAATTATAACACACTTCTAGACCGTCAGAATTCTATCAAATTATGTTAGACTTTCGTAATTTTTTTTAAACTTTCATACATTTGATTGACAGAGCTCTTAGGGATAGATATTAGACCATTCACTTTCAGTTATGCCGAATTGAGTGCGGCTACAAATGATTTTAGCTCTGCTAATAAGTTAGGAGAGGGAGGATTTGGACCTGTCTACAAGGTAATTATTCTAAATCCTAGAAAAATGGTTACAAATTGATAGAAATATCCATAATAAATTGAGAATAAAGGTTTAGCATGAGTATCTACTTATGCCCAACAGGGAATGCTCGATGATGGAAGAACAATTGCGGTGAAGCAACTATCTTTAACATCTCACCAAGGAAATGACCAATTTGTGACTGAGATTGCTACAATATCCGCCGTGCAACATCGTAACTTGGTGAAATTGTATGGATGGTGCCTTGAGGGAGAACAGCGACTTCTGATTTACGAGTATCTAGAAAACAAAAGTCTTGATCAAGCGCTATTTGGTATGAGAATAATATCATTACTGCTTGTGCGCGCCTTTTTGTGTCTTTGTGTATGAATTTAAGCATTTACATTAGTATTTATGGCTGTCATGAGCAGGAAAGAATGACTTGAAGCTTAATTGGTCAACACGTTTTGATATTTGCTTGGGAGTAGCCAGAGGCCTAGCTTATCTTCACGAGGAGTCCCGCGTTCAGATTGTACATAGAGATGTGAAAGCTAGCAACATTTTACTTGATTCTAATCTCATTCCAAAGATATCAGATTTCGGTTTGGCCAAGCTTTTTGATGATAAAATGACCCACATAAGCACACGTATCGCTGGAACAATGTAAATTCTTGTCAATACTTTTCACACCTTAGTTTTGTTTTCCACTGGTCCGATATTTTGATTGCTTATGTTTATGTTTCTTCTCTTTCGCGTTAAAATTTATCACTACGGTTGTTAATGATGTAGAGGGTATCTTGCACCGGAGTATGCCATGCGTGGACATCTTACGAAAAAAACGGACGTGTTCGCCTTTGGTATCGTGGCTCTAGAGATTGTTAGCGGTAGGCGAATTTCAGACTCGAACTTGGAAGGAAAGAAGATTTATCTTCTTGAATGGGTATGGAAAATTACTATTACATATTATTAAAAATAATATATGTAGTTCCAAATCATGATTTTAAGAAGATTTTAATCAGTAACTGACTCATAATGATATCTTCATGGAAAAAAGTGAAAATTGAAAACCTGTTCGTGTTTTCGTAAAAGTTGAATTGTCCTTCTTTTGTTTAAGTTGCAAAATGCATAAATTGTTGGCATGAAATCATGGGATACAGAACTTTTCTTAAGAGTTATTCAAACACTCAAAACGCAGTTTTTGGACACAAGAAGTCAAAAGTAGCTTTCAGTAAACAATGTCGAATAGACTAGCTTCCTTTTTTTTTTTTTTTTTTTTTTTGAATTGTCCCAAGTCACTTGATGCCATCTTAGTATTTCTTGGTTTGCTAGGCTTGGAACTTGTATGAAGAGGACTGCGAAAGCAAATTAGTGGATTCGGAACTATCAGAAATCGACGATGAAGAAGTAAGAAGAGTCATAGGAGTAGCTCTTTTATGCACTCAAACGTTGCCAACGGCACGACCGTCAATGTCTCGAGTGGTGGCAATGCTTTCAGGAGATTTAGAGGTGAAGAGTGAAATTTCGAGGCCGGGTTACTTGGTTGACTGGACATCTGACTACATAAGCAGCCTAGGTGATATTGAAACGAAAGGAATTGGAACTTCTAGCTCTTCCAAGTCAATAACAAATACAGGCATGGAAGGAGATCCTTGAACACAATATCAATAGAGGAAAGATGATATATGATTTTGGTGCACTTTGTATATCTTATAGTGCAAAACATTTTTTTTTTCACAAAATATAAAAAATATATATATATTTATATATAGAGGATATGCTTTTTGATATATAAGGGAGAGAAAATATATCTACATCTATATACACATTTATATCTATATCTATGAAAATCTGTACATCTATATCTATATCTATGAAAGTGTAAAAAATTCATGACGGAGTCAGAATTTTTTTTTTTTTTTTTTTGAAGGGGCGTGAGTTTAAACTAAATTTTAAACTCAAAAATTGTTCGACTTTATATTTTTCTTTTCTTCTTATGTAAACTTTATAATCTAAAATAACCAACTTTAAAAAGTCCAAAATATGAATTTAAATAATAGTGTAGTTTACTGTTTGTTTGGGCTTTTAACTATGAAATAATCTGGATTAATAAATCAAACGTTGGGGCATTAGTGAAATTTTAAAAAAAATATTAATAAATTTTGTAATTTCAAAATTTTCAGAGAGGATAAATTATAGAGCTAATTGAAAAAAATTAAAGGGATTAGGATCTTAAACTAAAGGAGCCCATTGGGCCGGGGTCAACTACCCTGTTGTGTGTAATGTAACTCCGCCGCTATCAAAAACACTTTTTGTATCCCCCTTCCCCATCCTCCTTGTGGCACAAATTTTCTCAAATGAATCCGAACTCGTGTATTTTTATTCTTACAGACCTCTCAATGACTATCCATTCTCGTGTATGAAATGAAAGTGCCATTTCGCGCGCCCTCCCCATTCTCCGTGTGGCACTTTTTCTTTTCTTTTTTTTTTTTTTTTTTTTTTTGCCATTTCTTTATCCAGATTGAAACACTTTTTTCTCAAATGAACCATTTTTATGCATTTTTGTTCCTACGTCCCTCTCAAATGTTTTTTTTTTTTTTTTCAAAATACCTTTTTTATTTTTATTTTTTATTTTTTAATAAAAGGGTGATACAAAGGTGTAAGTCGGCACCTTCTTATGACTCTCATCATATATACACTACTAATTTGTTTATAAAAAAAAAAAAAAAAAAAAAAAAAAGAAAGGGAAAGAGGTATGAAGAGAAAATCCAATACTACTTGCCCATGCGTAAGAAAAGAAACTAAAAACCAAAATAAAAACGAATTAGTAGACGCAAGTAAGGATGAAAATGTCTACAACATCGTCAACATTTTCACGACATTATCTATATTTTGAAGTCTTGACATAGATAATGGGGAAAAGGATATTTCTTCTAGGAGTATTCGTCAAATGTCCACAATATCCAAAAATATCCGTAATATCTGTGAATATCCAAAATATTTTTGGATATTTTTACAAAATGCCAAAAGACTCGAGGATTTTTTTTTTTCTCAAAAATTTCAATTTTTACACATATTTCATTTGTTAATATGAATAAAAAGTGACAACATGCTATACAAGGTGAAAATCACGGTTGTGAGATAATAGGTGAGGGCATTGGACAATTGGAAAATATTATTTTAGAAGATGTGGTGTAACTCAAATGAGTCAAACTAATGAGGATTCACTTTGAGTTTTTATTTCATGAGCTTAAGAATTATGTAAAATTCATACGGTTATAATACTATATATGGTTCTCAAATAGTGTCTAGTTGAAAAGTAAAAAATCTACTTTTTTTTTTTTTATATATTGGTTTTTCCTCCACTATAAATTGATATCGAGATATCATTGCATACCCATCAAGACTACTCATCATATTAAACAAGTCAACAATATTTAATTTATGGGTTAATAGTTGATAGAGACCAAGAAACATATATGTGAGACATTAACAATTACATTCAAAATCATTTAAGAGTAATATCTTGACAAATGTATTATTTATATTAGATCAAGATCAACAACTACCTAATATTTTCTGACCTGCTAGAAACTCTTTTTAGATTAAGTATACTAGAAACTAATATGTACTCTTTTATATTTGACATTTAATTTTTATATACCCTATTATATTGTAGTATTTTATTTGTAATGATTAATAAATACGTAATATCATATTGAAATTACAATTAATATTTAATAATTATAATTTATTATTACATTATGCAATATAATTCTCATATTTGATTAAAAAAATATATCATTTTGGTTATAAAATTCGTTCAAATTATGTAATATTTATTGTTTTGATAGCGTGTAAAGTATTAGTATAAATTATAAATATTTTTTTGAGTATCCATTTTTTCCCGGGATATTCGTCAACATCAATATTTCCATCGACATTATCTGTAAATCAAAACCTTGACAACTCCGTCAACATCAACATTTTCATCCTTGGATGCAAGAACCTAAACCGGAACTAGCAATCTCCAAAAGTCTATTAAGTGAATCTAAGTCCTAATTAAAACTTTTATCTGGTAAAACCAAAATGAGAAAAATCTTTGAAAAAGAAAAAAGAGTACACGTTCAAATCTGAAAGAGACATAATGAACTTAAGATTAAAAAATTAAAACAAAAATAAAAATTAAAAAAAAAGCCAGAAGACCTACCATATTTCTCCGCGTCACAGAAGCACATAAATCTAAAACATTATGGTCCGGGAAGTTAAATAAACTCCCTTAGATGCCAATCTATATGCTGTCTAGTTGCCTTTGTATAGATATCTGAAACTTAACCAGTGATAAATCAAGCCAAAAGATGTTGCATAAAAAAGTGAAATGAATCGAAATTTAACTTTATAAACGAAAGCAATACAATAGGATGGTCATGTTTCAGTTTGGCTTTCAACGGATGGTGGGTAAGGGCTTAGATCACAACAGGATGTCACAAAAAGTTTTGACGCAATAAAATTCCCTTCAAAGTAAATACAAAAACTATTTTTTGGAAAAATAAATAAATAAATAAATAAAATAATCATAGAAGTCCAATCACAAATAAGCTCCCCAACTTTTTCGTTTTTAACTTGAAAATGGAGGATATGAATCCTTTACATTAAAGTTCGGAATGAAATTATTGTTAAATTATACACGTAACCACAAAAAGCCCAACTGTAACACCCCAAATGTGACCTAATAATAACGTTAGAAAATTAACATTAAAATTAACATAGATATTGTGATTAGATAGCAATTTCTTAATTCTAATGTTATGTTGAGTTATTTTTCACAAATGACGTGACGAGGACTCGATGTACTAGAATAAAGTTCATGCTAAAATTAATGAATTTGATAAAATGATTTGATTAATATGTGTCGATAGTTTAATAATATAATAGATTGTGTATATATATGTGTAATATTAGAATAGTATATATATGTTATGTTTTGAGAGTTTATATATATATATATATATATATATTATGTTTTGTTTCAATATAAATATATTATATTTATATTTTGCATATATATATATAATTGGTTTTATATATATGAAGGTTTTATATATATTTATACGGTATATGGTAATTGTGGTGAAGTCAATGTCTGATTTATGAAAAATGGGCAATGAGAAAAAGATATTAAGCAACAAATAAATAATTATAGAGGAGAAAAGGAAAGTTGGTATTCGAATGGGGAATGGAGGAAACGAAGGGAAAAAAAATTTATGTTCTTAATTCCCATTCAATTCCCCCTTTTTATCTAATAATTTCCTATCCAAAATAAGGAATTGACAGACCTTGATCTCATTATTCCAACCAATTAACATTCATTTGATTCCAATTTAAATGCACAACGTTGGCAATTGCCTTTTTCTTTTTCAACACTCACTCTTTTCTCTCTCTCTCTCTCTCTCTCTCCTCTCTCTCTCTCTCTTCCCTAGTCTCCCTTTCCCTTTTATTCTCATTCTCTTTGTCTGCTCTCTCTACCCATCTCTCATGCACAAACAGAAAAGAAAAAAAAAAAAAAAAAAAACTTTCCACCAAACCTCCAAATTCTTTCGAGCCAAAGGTCGAAGGATTTCAAGGTATGTTTTGATATTGTTTGATGTTTTATTATTTGTTTTAGTTTGGGATTCTTTCAGGGGTTGGATAAATTTCTTGATGAGTGTCTTCACATGTGAGTTAGAATAGTTGATAAGAAATATTTATCGAATTATGATCGAAAGAATGGCTATATGGTTGATTTTGTGAACAAAACGAATTTAGTGTTTTTGATTTTTTGATTTATGATTTCATTGATATGGAGATTGAATAATTTTATGTGCTAGAAAGATATCTTAGGGCTGTTTTGTGAGTATGTATGTATGAATCATTTACATTGTGATGATTATTTTTTTATATTTTTAATGATTTTCAGATTTGACTACTGCTATTGGAATTTCCAGATTTTGTAATAAGTTTTCAAAACTACTTTTAAGAATGCAAACAGCCTCCATTTTTAACGAATTTAGTATTTTTGGAAAGCTCTGGATGTCTATTTTCATTTGAAATTAGTTTCATATTGTTTAGAGATATATGTGAATTTTTATGATTTTTCAAAGAGGTAAAGGTCTGGCTACCAGATTCTATATAATTTTAGTGGTCTGTATTCAAAACTATTTTTGAGGATCCAAATAGTCTCCGTTTTTTATAAACTTCATATCGTTAGAAACATTTGGATGTCTATTTTCATTTGGAATCAGTTTTAGGTCATTGGGAGACATATGTGAATTTTTGTGATTTTTCAAATAGGCAGAGATCCGGCTGTCAGTTTCTGTAAAATTTTAGAAATCAAATTCAAAACTATTTTTGAGGGTACAAATGGTCTTCATTTTTTACGAATTAGGTACCATTAGAAAGATTTAGATGTCTACTTTCATTTAAAATTAGTTTCAAATTATTTAGAGTCCTGTATGAATTTTTATAAATTTTTGAAAGGACAAAGGTCTGATTGGTTGATTCTGTAAAGATTTGTAGTTTCATGATATTGCTCAATTTTTGTGTTATGATGTTATTGAATGATGAAATAAGCCTTTTAGGTGCTGATATGATATGATGAATGTGTTTGATGAATTATTATGAGCTTTTATTGATTTTATTATATTTATTATTCATGGCATGAACGGTTCCAAAGGCGAGCATCCGAAACCTTAATCATGCGTCACCATTGGAAAATTTGAAAAGGTTAAGTAAGGCATTTAGATAAGTACACTCTTATCTTCAACATAAATTAAAGATTTGAGAAGTATATATTTTGATATTGATGATGATGTTAAGATGTTCTTAAATAAAACTTTTAATATGATGATGTTTTGATGAAAAATACATATATGGTATGTATATGTATTTTATGTTTTAAAATGGCGTTATACACCCTTGATGATAATGATGATAATGTTGTCCAATGAACGGACTTTTGTCACCGTTGGTTTGGGATTTGCTACCCCAACCATTCCGCGACTAACACATTATGATGGTACAATGCCAAGCACAATATATGATGGTTTTTTTAAAAGTTAAAAAGTTTTTAAATAATATTCATATTTATGATAATAAAAGAAAAATACTTATTTACGTTTGTAAGATTTAAATGTCTTACCAAACCCTTGTTCATATAAGTTAATTCATATTGCAGATAAAGAAAATTGTAAGATATAGTATTGGAGGAGCTTGAAGCAAATGATGGGACGATATGTGATAGGAAAACGGGAGGAACGATCATGAGATGGATATTTTTAATTTCAAATAAAATTTTGAGACTTTAGTTTTTATTATTTGATTGGATGATTCATATGAACTTAAATTTTATTTCATGAATTAGGTTTTAAAATATATATATATATTAACTATAAAGGTTATTTTGATTTTTTTTTTTTAATTCTAGAGTTTTTCTAAAATTATCTAAGTAAAGTTTTCCGTTATGTTAAGGTTTTTATTTCAAGCTTAATATTTTCCGTAATTTTATAAGAAATGAATGATTAAATAAGAAGTCAACTGTAACAGTTCATGAGGGGTCGTTACACCAACTTAATGCAACTTACCATCATTCAAAAATAAAAAGTGCCATGGATACTAATTCTAATCTCAATATTTGAATGCCAACTTATGTGATAAGTGAGTTATAATTGTTATACTGAAAAGTGATTAAATGATTGTCACATCAATTGATTGTATATACTAATAAAAATATGACAACTTATTGTATTGATAATAAAAAATTGAGATTATGGTTGATATCCCTCGTGATAGTAGTAGTAGTAGACTCAACAAATGTACTAAAATGTAATTGCCTCATAAAATTTTCAAAAAAAAAAAAAAAATCTTGCCTCATTAAACCATTTTAGATCCAACTAGTTTAATGCTCATGCGTTGCATGGGGGAGGAAAAAAATAAATGAATAAATGAGAAAATTAAATAGCATTTAATAAAAACAGTTGATTAAGATAAATAATATAATTACAATAAGTTTATATTTTTTTTAGTACTTATTATTAAAATATTAGAATTTATACACTCAAGTTTATATTAAAATGTCGAAGTTACATATACAAATAAACACACACATATATATATATATATATATATTTATGTTTACAAATAAAGTTGTAGCAAGTGGAACATTTTTAGTTGAAATGCTATCAATCATGTTTAATTTTCTTTAACTTTTCTTCTGATCTGTCATATTGAAAAAAATATATTAATTATTTGATATTTATAAATAAAATTAAAATAAGTATGATTATATAATATATAATTATATACAAAGCATAATTGTACCTTGTTTCCTTTCGTTTTTTGGATGAGTCAGCTGAAAATATTTGGATTTCTGTTGGAGGATAATGCTGCTGAGGGCTAAAATAATAATAAATATACTTGTATGATAGTTTGTAATTTTTGAATATATATGTTGAGTTAGAAAATTAAAAAATTTTGAAACAAATTATGCATAGTAATGTACTTTGATTCAACTTCTTCTATTATGGATTGGGTGAAACATAGGTTTTTTTTTTTTTTTTGGCAATTTTTTTGCTTTCTGGCTGTGGTGTCTCTAGGTCCAAAGATGCTAGTGGTGGTGGGATGTCTTGGGGGATTTAGTTGGTGGTGCAAGCAATAACATTAGTGATTCATCATTGTTAAAGGTTTTTACAATTGTTGCATCAATAGAAGCACATCTCGGACGAAATTAAATTATAAATATTTTTGACATGTCTTTAAGTTGATCAAGGAGAGGGAGAATGATATTTGAATTAGTATATCTATCTCAAATTGTCAGAATGGAGCAAGGTTTATTTACTAATGATTAGACAGTTTTTCCAAACGTGACAATATTTATCTCACTAGTGTTGTCCTCATTTCGAGCATTGATTTTGTACCTATTATACATATTAAAAATCTATTTAATTTTTAATAGCTTAGAAATTTTTTAATTTTTTATAATAAAGATAAAGAATATTACTAGTTGACTTGCATTTTTGTTAAATATGTATGGATATCACACCACTATGAAGTATCTAATTGTTTGACTTGTCTATAACAATGTAGACAGGCATTGTAGAACCAACCTTGTCGTGCATCAATATCAATAATACTTGCTTTTATAGCAAATTTTGTGTCATATTATTTGAATAAAGAATGTTTAATAAATTACATTTTATAATTAGGGTGTAATAAATGGATACTTACCTAATTTTGATATAGATATAAGGTTCGGAATGCCGCTATCGTTAACTCTATTCATAGTTTTTTGTTCTTCCAATGATAACGGTTTTTGGCTAATGCAGTAATAAACTATAATCCTTGAATGGAATGACTAAATCTATAAATAGATAATATATCAAACAAAGTAAATTTTTCAAGAAAATTGTGAAATATAAATAATTATAATATTCTTGCAATAAATATTTATAATACATTTTTTTTCGTTTTCTTTGATTCGGCAATATCTAGATCAAAATAATATAAGGTTACAAAAGTACTTGTTACGTAAAGTTTACCTGTATATTTATAATTATTAAAACTAATGATTGAAAATGTTTATTATTGTTATTTAAGATAAATCTGTAGTATTTTTTATTGTGTATATACTTACCAAGATATTGTTTGGCTGCTATGGCTATGAAGGCAATCATAACTGGTTCGGACATTCTTTGAACTGCATTTTCATCAAACTTTTCTCTAATTTCTCCACAAAGAGATATGTTAAATTATTCTTCTCGCTGAAATATAATAAATTTAAATTATTAATTTATTGATAATTAATTGTCAATCTATTGAAAATATGTTTTATAATAACAAGTAATTTATAGTTACTGATAAATGCACAAAAATGCATTTTATTGTACATAATTATCAAATAAATTAAGTTTTAATTAAATGTTTCTCATGAATTTAATTTAAAAATATTTTTGTGTGGAAATATTTAGTTTTTATTTAATTTAATTTGTTTTGTAGGGAGATAAGACATTTGGTTAAAAATTACAAGCAAAATCAGTCAAACAAAGCCTAAGAAATGAAGCCCAAATGTCCCAGCCACTGAGCCACGCTGACAGTGAGCTGTCAAGCCAAGCCGAGCCGCCCTGCTCCTCCTAGCCACATGTTAACCGTTTGCACGCCACCCAGACACGCGGGCCTAACTGCCCTTCCACGTACGCGTCAACCCGCGTGAAACCAACTCACTCACACTTCTCAGGTTCGTGATCCCAGCCCCCGTGACTTCTGGGTTGCGTTTCTTGGGCTCGTGATTCTAACTCCAACTCAGGCCATCCATCTCTTCCAGCTGGTTTACCGCGAGTCTCCACTCGATTTACCAGCTTGACAGCATGATTTTTAGGCCAAAATCTCTCTTTAGATGCTGGACATTGAGGATTATAAAAGCAAGGTTGTGCAGCAAGCATGGAACGTTTTTCTCACCAATTTTTGGCTAAGTTTGGAGTGCAATTTTCTTCTCCTTGCATTTTCATCTCATATTTTCTCTCTAGAATTTTGTGATAATGTTTTGCAAGCTAAGTTAGAGTTCTTTGGTAAGGCTAGAGATGATCCTATATGTGTAGTGAATTTGTTTGGGTTTTGATTCTCCAATGGTTTGTAAGGTTTATACATTTGAGTAAATAATTTCTTTCATCTTATTTTTTTCTCATATCAATATATTTTATTATCAACTTTTATATAAATTTAGTCAAGCTCTTTTTATGTGATTGTTGCATGATATTATATATTGATAACATTATTTTATAAGTAATCTTTTACTTGCAATATTGCTTATAGTATATTGTCACTTTTGGATTTCTTATAACTTAAGTTTTACTAGTTCTCAACGTGAGAATTTTATTTATTCAAATACATTTTAATTTATAAGTTCTTCAAATCTTTATTTCTAATTGATTGTTTGGGAAGTAAAACTTTCAATGAAGTTATTTTATAAATCAAAATCCAAATAAGTAAACGAAACATATAGGGGATTCTCGATGTCTTATCACTTTTTTTATTATTGAATTTTTCTCCATTTTAAATTGCATTGTCTTTAAATTTGTTTTAAAATCACAAAAAGACTTCTTCCTTTTCTTTATTTGATTATTTATTTCTCTAACGTTTTTGTTCTGCTAATCTTTTCTCGAGAGAAAGAAAGAAAAGTCAAAACCATCCACCGAAGAGATCCCAACACTTAAGCTGGCTCAATTGCCTCAGGGTCTGAAACATGTCTTCCTGGGAGCTGGTGATATCTTTCCTGTTATCATTTCATTTAAACTTGATGCATCACAAGAGCAGCGGTTAGTTGACATGCTGCGAGAACGCAAAGTTGCATTAGGATGGACAATTGCTGACATAAAAGGTATCAGCCCCTTAATATGCTCCCATCGGATTCATTTGGAAGACGAGGCTAACCCTTGAAGAGACCCACAAATAAGGCTCAACCCAACAATGAAAGAGGTTGTCAAGATTGAAGTTCTAAAGCTGCTGGATGCCGGTATCATCTACCCCATTACCGACAGCAAATAGGTTAACCCAACTCAGGTAGTTCCAAAAAATCGGGGGTAACTGTGGTGGAAAATGAGAAAGGGACACTCGTCCCCACAAAGATCGTGACGGGTTGGCGCATGTGCATTGATTGTCGAAAGCTTAATGTCGCCACTCGCAAAAACCATTTTCCACTTCCATTCATTGACCAAATTTTGGAACGTGTAGCTAGTCACCCCTTCTATTGCTTTCTCAATGGCTATTTCGGATACTATCAAATAGAGATTGCACTAGAAGATCAGGATAAAACTACATTCACGTGTTCGTTTGGTACTTATGCCTTTCGACGAATGCCACTTGGATTGTGTAACGCACCAGTTGCATTTCAAAGATGCATGATCAGTAATTTAAACGACATGGTCGAGAAATGTATGGAAGTATTCATGGATGATTTGATAGTCTTCGGAGATTTTTTTGACACATGTCTACTCAACTTAGAAGCTTTTTGACAAGGTGTAAAGAGAAGGTCTCGTGCTTAATTGGGAAAAGTGTCATTTCATGGTGCCAAATGGAATAGTTTTTAGGCACATTATTTCTGAAGGAGGGATTAAGGTTGATCAATCTAAGATTGATCTTATCTCTAAATTGCCCACCCCAAAAACGGTCAATGACATCAGGTCTTTTCTTAGGCATGCTGGCTTTTATAGGAGATTTGTTCAGAACTTTTCAGGGATTTCCCGACTGCTATGTGACCTCCTAGCTAAAGACGCAGTGTTCACATGGACACAAGAGTGTGAGGAGTCCTTCCGAACACTTGTAGCAAAACTAATTTCTGGCCCCGTCATACAACTACCAAATTGGAGCCTTCCTTTCGAAATCATGTGTGATGCAAGTAATTGTCTTGTGGGGGCCGTCCTTGGACAACGAAGAGGGGGAAGCCTTTTGTTGTATACTACGCAAGTAAAACTATAAATAGTGCTTAAATGAACTACTCAACTACTGAAAAATAGTTGCTTGCTGTAGTGTTCGCTTTCGACAAGTTTCGCGCATACCTGATTGGATCCCCAATCATAATCTTCACAGATTATGTAGCCCTTAAGTATCTCCTTTCCAAAAAGAATGCCAAGGTGCGATTGATTAGGTGGATCCTCTTATTACGGGAATTTGACATCACAATCAAGGACAAGAAATGAGTCGAAAACGTTGTGGCAAACCACCTCTCTTGACTCGACCCTATTGCCAGTCCTACATTCCGAGATGACTTCCCCGATGAACATCTGTTCACTGTCACCAAGATACCTTGGTACGCTCACATCGTCAACTACTTGGCAACTGGTGAAATTCCTTCCGCATGAAGTGCTCAAGACAACCGAAAATTCTTGGTCGAGATTCGCAACTTCTACTGGGATGATCCATACCTTTACAAATATTGTCCCGACCAGATCATGAGGCAATGCATTCATGATGATGAGATTCAAAGTGTTATGAACTTTTGCCATAATGATGCATGTGGGGGTCACTTCTCCATGAAGAAGACTGCTGCAAAAATCTTGCAGTGTGGTCTTTATTGGCCAACTTTGTTCAAGGACACTAATGAGTTTTGTCATTCTTGTCTGAGGTGCCAAAAGTTAGGTGCTCTGTCCTGTCACCATATGATGCCTTTGAACCCAATTATTGTGATAGAGATATTTGATTGTTGGATGATAGATTTTATAAGACCATTTCCATCTTCTTCTGGTTATCTTTACATTATCCTCGCTGTGGATTATGCTTCTAAATGGGTAGAAGCCATGTCATGTCAAACCAATGATAATGCAACAGTTGTGAAGTTCTTGAAAGAGAATGTGTCATCTAGATTTGGTACTCCGCGTGCTGTTATTAGCAATCAAGGAACTCATTTCTGCAACCGTTCTTTTGAGACTCTTATGCGTAATTACGGTGTCATTCATAAGGTTTCCACTGCTTACCATCCATAAACAAATGGCCAAGCTAAATTGGCAAATAGGGAGATCAAACAGATTCTGGAAAAGATGGTGAACCCAAATCGCAAAGATTGGTCCTTACGTCTCTTAGATGCTTTTTGGGCATACTGAACTACATACAAATCCCCTTTAGAATGTCTCCTTACAGGCTTGTCTTTGAAAAAGCCTGTCATTTACCTGTAGAGCTTGAACATAAGGCTTATTGGGCTATCATAGCCCTTAACTTTGATATCAGTGCTGCAGGTATACATCGCAAGCTCCAGCTGTTAGAAATTGAGGAGTTAAGAAATAATGCATATAATAACTCCAAGATTTACAAGGCTAGAATGAAGGTGGCTCATGACAAGCAGATTTGGAGGAAGAACTTAGAGCCAAATCAGAGGGTGCATCTTTATGACTCTTATATGCATCTCCAGTCAGGTAAGTTGAGGTCGCGGTGGACTGGTCCATTTATGGTGAAACAAGTCTTTCCCAATGGTGTTGTCGAGGTCGAGGACCTAAGCGATGGGAGAATTTTCAAAGTCAATGGTCAGAGACTGAAGCATTACATTGAGTGAGTGAGCTATGCTGAAGAAATCATTCTTGAGGCCTCCGTTTATGAGTAGTTTGCTTCCAATCCTTTTTGTATCATATTTTTGTTTATTTGTTTTGCTTGTTTCTTATATTTGTTTGTGTGTTTGTGTGCTTTTATTTTGGTTTGTTTTTATGTGTTTTTATATTTGATTGTGTAGTTTGGAGAATTAGATCAGGTAGCTCAGCTATGTTCCTACCATCATCATTCAGGTGTTCTCTTTCCCTGTCTTCTTCACATTTGTACATATTTTTAGATATTGAGGACACTGTTTGATTTTTGGTTAGGGGTGGTGAGCATATTCATGCGTGAGTTTAATTTTTGTCATTTTGGAATTTGGGTTAAAATTTTTACAAAGTTATCTAAGTATGATTTCAAAATGTTCGGTTTGAGTCAGTTTTTGTTATCTTGACTATTAAGAAATGATTTTCAGAGTTCTTTTTGTGCACATGCTAAACTTTGTGGTAAGATGATTGTTAACACATTTAGTTGAGAAAAAAATTCTTGAGTTTAAGTGTTTCATTTTTGGTAAGTTTTGATAGTTGAGAAAACAACTTTTTGAACTTTTATTGATCTTTTAAGTTGGTAAAATCATTATTTGGAACACTACTACTTAACTTGTACTTTTACTTGAGGGATAATTTTTGGTTAGATAGAATTGATCTTTTGTAATACAGCCTTGTTTTGTAAATATTTGTCATTTTTCTTTTGTATTGTCTTAAAAAAAAAAAAAAAAAAAAGCAAGAGCATTCATTTCATCATCAATATTTATGTAGTTCCGTTATCATCTCATCTGGTGTTGCATAGAGTCAAAAGAATTCCTTACTATATTTGTTCTATTAAGCATGATGTCTCTTGTTTCTTTTTAAAAAAAATGTGAAAAAAAAAGTGTTGTATATTTGTTTGTTTGTATTTTACGGCTCTTCATTTGTGTGATTTTCTATTTGATCAAATGAAATCCCGAAAGCTGGTTTATGGTGTAAGTAGTGTAATGTTCCAAATGTTTGATTCGCCTATCATTTGATCAAAGGTTGTTCATTAGCTTATCCTTAAATTGCCTTCTCTCATTTGAACGTTGACTGATTCCTTTCTAACTCCATGAGTGAAAACCTCTGCACTAAAAAAAATTTCCAACACTTGTGAGGTAATGGAGTTGAGACTTTTTCTTGATGAATTTTTTGATACTATTTGTGTTATGGACTGTGATAAGAAGGATATGGTTTGGTGCACACACACAAAACTTTGGAATAATGACTGAAGTAGTTTTGATAGCATTTTCTAATTTCTTATTGATATTTTGTTTGAGTGCTTGAATGATTTTGCAGGTTTCGATTTGAATTTTCAGCTTGAGTTGAATTTTCTTCTGCTTGATTTGCTAGGGACTAGCAATAAGCTAGTTGGGGGTTGCGATAAATGCAAGAAAATACATTTTTATTGTACATAATTATCAAATAAATTAAGTTTTAATTAAATATTTCTCATGAATTTAATTTAAAAATATTTTTGTGTGGAAATATTTAGTTTTAATTTAATTTATTTTATTTTGTAGGGAGATAAGACATTTGGGTAAAAATTAAAAGCAAAATCAGTCAAACAAAGCCCAAAAAATGAAGCCCAAATGTCCTAGCCACTGAGCCACATCGACAGCTAACTGTCGAGCTAAGCCGAGTTGCCCAGCTCCTCTTAGCCACGTGTTGACCATCTGCATAACGCCCAGACACGCAGGCCCCAGCTGCCCACTCCACGTGCACATCAACCCGCGTGAAACCAGCCCACTCAAGCTTCTCAGGCCCGTGATCCCAGCCCACATGACTTCTGGGTTGCGCTTATCGAGTCCGTGATTCCAGCTCCAGCCTAGGCCATCCATCTCTTCCAGTTGGTTTACCGCGAGTCTCCTCTCAATTTGCCAGATTGACAGCATGATTTTTAGGCCAAAAATCTCTCATTAGATGCTGGACATTGAGGCTTATAAAAGCAAGGTTAAGCAGTAAGCATGGAACGCTTTCTCACCAATTTTTGGTTGAGTTTGGAGTGTAATTTTCTTCTCCTTGCATTTTCATCTCATATTTTCTCTCTAGAATTTTGTGAGAATGTTTTACAAGCTAGGCTAGAGTTCTTTGGTGAGGCTAGAGATGATCCTATATGTGTAGTGAATTTGTTTGGGTTTTGATTCTCCAATAGTTTATAAGGTTTATACATTTGAGTAAATAATTTTCTTTCATCTTATTTCTTTCTCATCTCAATATATTTTGTTGTCAACGTTTATATAAATTTAGTCAAGCTCTTTTTATGTGATTGTTGCATAATATGATATATTGTTAGTATTATTTTATAAGTAGTCTTTTACTGCAATATTGCTTATAGTATATTGTCGCTTGTGGATTTCTCATAAGATAATTTTTACTAGTTCTTAACGTGAGAATTTTATTTACTCAAATACATTTTAATTCATAAGTTCTTCAAATCTTTATTTTCCAATTGATTGTTTGGGAAGTGAAACTTTCAATTGAGTTATTTTATAAATCAAAATAAAAATAGGTAAACGAAACATATAGGGGATTCTCGATGTCTTATCACTTTTTATATTATTGAATTTTTCTCCATTTTAAATTACGTTGTCTTTAAAATTGTTTCAAAATCACAAAATACTTCTTCCTTTTCTTTATTTGATTACTTATTTCTCTAATGCTTTTATTCTGCTAATCTTTTCTTGTTTGTTTTAATCACCTCCTTATGGGATCGACCGTTCTAATTATGTTACAATTGATCACTTGTTTTTGTACACGTTTGGGCGTAAACAGTTACCTGATATCCTGAATTGTTAGATTTCGTCTTTTGATCAATCTATCGTCAATACTGGATTCTTCGATGCCTTTAACAAATATGAGACGATCAATGACATTTAACATAATATCATAAATACAAAATTATTATTTATTGACATTAATATTAGAAAGTTATAATTTTTTTAGTTAATTAATGTGGATATTCTATATTATTTACCTAAAATAAAGTCGCTGATGTCAACTCTTGATGTTAATTGGTCATACTCCACAAAATTAAACTTGTATTGAGGTATTTTGAGAATATCTTTTTCGACTTCTTTGAAAATTCTGAACGTGCAAACTGTAACATTGCTTTGTGTGGAACAATTTTATATCTTTGTTTATTAATAAAGAAACTGCTGATTTCATATATGTTGCCTATTTGTATTTTATTTGTTATGAAAACAACCTTTTTTGCACGAACGAACCCATGTATGGCTTCATGCTGAAAAAATATATATTAATTCAATAAATATAATATTAATATAAAAATAAATTTAATTACATGTTCATCTTTTAATAAGCAGTTAACGCTTATAAGGCGACTAGTATTGAAATTTATGCTCCTCCATAAATGACAAACTCGGCAAGGAAGTTTGATGTGTTTCACCTGATTTTGGAACTCTTAATGGGTTGAAGATTTTCTATAAATAATAGAGACATATAAATACATTTATTTAAGAATTTATGAATTGAATTCGAAATTTAAAAATGATAACAATCATCGAATAATATAATTATTGAAAGAAATTTATTTCTGTTATAATTTTTTTTTCCTAACGGATTATTAATTTTGATTAATAATATGCAGTATTTCTTTGTAGATGATATTTTTAATATGATTTCGATATTTATTAATTGAATCGTATATTAAAATATGTACACCTTTTAGTGATGTTACCTTTGATAATACAATATATAATTGTTCATGACTAAAAATTTCATCTTCTAAATAGAGTCCAACTTTATTTAATGATTATCCTTAACTT
The DNA here is from genome assembly GCA_025413485.1 of Ficus microcarpa. Lineage (NCBI taxonomy): Eukaryota > Viridiplantae > Streptophyta > Magnoliopsida > Rosales > Moraceae > Ficus > Ficus microcarpa. The sequence continues at coordinate 9,180,713 of CM046377.1, read as the reverse complement.
TTATTTATTGTCATAGCATAATATACTTTTAATGGGAATTATCGTCTTTTTAACTCAAAATGCCATTTAAATTCATTTATTATCATTTATATTCTTGGTATAAAAAATTTTTCATTTATGTCATCAGAATTAATAATACGGTCTTCAACAATTTTATTTGTTAATTATTTTATGATAAGTCTTGTGCTATTGTATAATTCCATTGATTGGTTAATATTTCACATCGACATGACAGAAATTCCAATTTTTAATTCTAATTCATGTGGAGGTAGTCAATTGAAATTAAATATGTGTAAAAATTCAAGAGGATATAAAAATATTTAGCTCATCAAGATTTTCAGATGATAAAAGAATAGTATCAAAATTATAATAAATTTTTGTTTCTATTTGTACCAAAGATAATAAATATTTATTTATTTTATCAGTTGTTTTATTTTTGTTGTAACAATTACACGTTATTTTAAATAATCAATACTATCAAATTTGTCATAGAAAATTTCATATATTGTGGTAGAAATGTGTTGAATAGAATTTGTATTATATGGTATTATATATTTTTCAGGTATTTTGATCCAGGTATCATCTTCATTTTTAGGATCTTTTATACCATTTGTTGTTCTATTACCAGCACTTAAAATCCATTTAGAGAAATTAGTAATTTCTATTTGTTCATTAGTACAACAATTATATTTTTTTAATCGCATGTTTTCTGTTAAGGTAAATATACGGAAATATTACTAAAGATAAGAATTATTTATAGTTACACCAATAATATTTTCTTTTGTAACATTTGAAATGATAAGTAATATTTGTCTAAAATCACCACCTAATATAAATGTCATCCCTCCAAAAGGATGATCAAAATCATTTCTTAGATCTTGCGTTGTTGTCTAAAGTTTCAAAATAATATTTATTAGTCATAGGTGCTTCATCTTATAAAATTAAAATTGTTTTTCAATTAATTTCGCTAGCTATGTTGATTTTTTTATTTGGAAAAATCTTGAATGTACAATTTGACCTTTTGGTAATAATAATTTTATTCTAGATGATGTTACAACTAATACAATTTCATCGTTTGATCTTATTTTGCTAATAATTGTATTCTATAAATATGTTTTATATATGCTGCCATAACCATATATGAAAAACAAATTGTCATTTTTATTTTCAATTGCTTAAAAAATTTGATTTTAAATAAATTGTTATTCTTGATTTAAACTTCGTACTAAATTAAGAATTTCTTTTTTAATTTATATTTATCATAATTGAGTTCTTCTTTTAGAAGATTATTGTTTAAATCTTCAATTAATAATCCAATCAGAAGCAGAAGATTATGGTGTACTAAAGAAGATGAATTTAAATTAAGCAATTTTTCTAACTTATATAGTATGAAATTATATAATTCATTTTTAGAAATTTCAAATTTTGGGTTTTTAAATAACAATCTGACTCTATGTAGAATATCTTCATACATTAGTTTTCAGTGTTTTTGCCAAAATTTTATTGGATCAGAAATATTGCGGAACAATAATATGGCGGTAAAAGTTGACAAGGGTGGGAAATGTTGAACAAAATGATACTTCTTCTATTGATTCATCATATTCTTTATCATCTCCTAATAAACCTAATGCATAGCAAGCCATTTGATTTGTAGGATAAATAATATTTTTAACTGTTTGTAGTGATTCATAAATTGTTACACACTTTTAAGGATTTAGTAGTAATTTTATATCATATATTTAATTAGAATTTGGATGAATATAGAATGTTCTTCTTAAAGTATGTCTGTTCTGTCGATAAGTCCAAATATTATTTTTATTGTTCAAATCTTATTTTGTTGGAAATTTTATATAAGTAAATTGTTGAGCATCTTCATTAGTTTTATTAATTTCCGTATATTCTGTTAATGTTGTTTTTTAAATTTGTGGCTGTCATATGATATAATGTAGTTGTTGATTTTTATGAAATGTAATGTTTTACATATTTGGTAAATAAATAGAAAGTCGTTGAATAGCTAAATTTTTATGGTGGATTAGATATTCAAATATTCTCCAAATTGCTTTATAAGGTGTAATATATCTACAATTAAAAATTTAAAATAAGCTTTTATTTCATCAACTTTTTATAATTTGTTTTTTCGGTATTTTCAGTAACAATATTATCCCCAAGGACAGCTCTTATTCTATATTGGCCTTTTGTTATAAATAAGTATTTAATAAGCATAGATTGAGAATAGATTTTAACATTAATATGTAAATAATATTTTAAATATAAAGTTCGATCATATGGAACAACATATCTGTTATTAAGTTTAATTTCTTCTTTAAAAGCATTGAATTTTGTATCTCTATGATGATAAAAAATAAATAAATAAAACCATTTTCTTTTATAGTTGTCTCATGCTTTATTTGTTTTGGAAATTGTTTGGAATATTTTAAATTTTTCATGCATTGAACAGATGTTTTTGCATATCCATATAGTTCATATATCATATATTCTGTTATAATTTTATAACCTAAAGGATCTTTTATTGGATATGGAATTTTAGCAGAAAGGAACTAATCTATTTGTGTAGGATCATGATAAATGTTCAGGATATAATCAAAATAACATATGACAGTGACGCAAGCCACAATTTTGAAATTTCACTGCATATAAATTTAATATAAAAGAAAAATATGTTATAACATGGAGATAAAAATAATTTTTTAATAAAATATTATTAAAATAATTTGTAATTATTTTTTAAAAGTATATAAAATGAATTAACTCACATGTTGTTATAGTCCAAAAATTTATCATGACTTTATTGTATTTAACAAATGATCTAATTTTATTTTAAATATTCTACTTATAATATTTGGTTTATCTTCAGATTTTTGTCCACGAATAATAGTTAAAACTTTTTTGATTTCTGACCATTTAAGATTACATGTAAATATTAAAAAATATATCAGGATTTTCATAATGTCTACAGATTACCATTGCATTTTGATAATTTTGAATCATATATCTTAAACTTCCTATATAAGATGATGGTAAAATAATTCTTTTTCCAATTACTTGTACATCTATATTACCTCTGGTTATATCATCTTGAATACCTTTATAAATTTCAGATATTAAATTATAATCTAAGCGATCTTCTTTAATAAAAGCATAAATATCTACAATATATTGTTGAAAAAGTCTTCCAGCTTTAAATAATGTATTTCCTTGATGTACTCATTGTTGAAGTTGAAAAACATAAAATGATCTCATTGATATTCGATTTCTATGTGGTTGTTTACTAGTAAAATTTGGATTCCATACTATATTGATTATATATCTATCTTTTCCATGAGGAAATAGTATTTGATATTATAAGGCCATATAAAGTGGATAAAATTTATTAATTTTTTGTAATTCTTCTGTTTGAGTCTGAATGATAGTATCTCTGCCTTCTTCATATCACCAATAATTAAAGCACCTATACTATTGAACTTGGAAGATCATATTATGGACTATCTCTTTGTCGTCTTCCTATTTATCATAACTTTATTAACGGTATTTGATTATTTTTATAAATATTTCTAACAGTTCTAAAATATTGTACTAATTTATTTGTTTCATCTAACATTATGATTAGTTTATGAATAATGATCTCATTTAAATTATTTAAATCATTATTATTTAAAAACATTGCTATTCTATTTTGAATTTAATTTTTTGTATCATTAATATATAGTTGTGCAAATTTTGGAGGATTATTATTCATAGTAATAAATATCCAATTAAATGATTTATTTGACTATTAATTTTGAAGACATAGGGTGCTGTTGAGTAATTAATATTTGATTGCATATCTGCTCCAAATGAAGTAAAAGCAAACATAAAATTATAAATTCTAATTTTTTTTCTTCTAAAATTTACACTTAAAGGTCCTCCATAATAATCTAAAAGTTTATCTAAAATTGAAGGTGGTTTTTTTTTTTAAAGGTATATTAATTTTTCTTTCTTGAGAACATAAAAAAATATTGGTGGATATGTATTTCGTGTTTGTTTATTTTTCCAAAATAATGCTCCACAATATTAATATGTGTTATTACTATATCCAATATCTATATATTCATCGTCTGAATTTGAATAGAAGTTTATATTAAACAAAAGAAAAAAAATTGAAAGTGTGAGTATGAAATTTTATTTAAATAAATAATTTTAAAAAAATAAAACTAAAATTTAAGATTAAGAACTTACTTTTTTGAATTGGTGGTGCGTTATGGTCCTCTAAACATAGATTTGAAGGTCTTTGGTCAATATTGTGTATTGAAGATAGTTGAATAAATTTGGCTCGATAACTAGTCGTAGGTTCTGCATTTGATTCTTTAAATTGATTATTTGAAGAATATGAGTTTGTAGATGTAGATGAATCATTGTGACTTGTACAATTTTTAATTTTACAATGCTTCAAATGACTTGATTGATTAACGTTTTCTGAACATTTCTTTTCATCTTGTTTATTTTTCGTATTCAAAAATAAAAAGAAAGAAAGAAAAAGAAATGTTATTAAAATATAACTATTATAAACAAATGGAAAAAAAATAATGAAGACAAATTTTGTTCATAACAAGACTAAAATAAAAAAAAATAATAGAATGATAAAAAAACAAAAACATTATGAAGCAAAATAATAAGATAACAAATAAAAAATATATTCTCATTATTAGTAAATATTATGATATATTCTTAAAAACTATAAATGATTAATAGAATTGAAATTCCAAAAAATTAAACAACAAATAAATATAATAATTTATTTAAACACAACAAAGTAATAGGAGGAAGACAATTATGAATGTTAATCTATAAAATTAAAAAACATTACGCATTTAAAATAATGAAATTCTTAGAAATAATATTAAAATAACAGGTGGAAAATATAATCTCATTATAACCAATCATTTTTAGTTTTTATTATGAAATTTTATCAAAATAGTAAAAAAATTTATACGCATTATCTTTGAATAAATTTATAATGGTTTATATTTTTAAAGGTTTATATATCATTTTTTTTTCTTAAGATTCTTGTATCATCTTTTATCTTTAATAGATAACTTAATGTATATTAATGTTTTCTTTTTAAAATATTACAGTTTAAATATGTAATTTTTTTTCTATATGTTTAAAACACTTTATTTATTTTATTTTTTTATTTCAATGGTGACAAATAATAAATAAAATCTTTTTGTTTTTTTTTTCTTCCGTGTTTTGTAATATTATTTATTAGAAAAGGTCATATTTACTGTTGTTTAAATAATGAGTAAGTGAATACCTATATACATAATATCAAATGTAATTAATTAATACATTTTAATCGCATTTATTTGACTTTTTTTCTAACCTGTATTTATAATGTATTTCACTAATGCAACTTTTTATTTTTTAGATACATAATAATTAAGTAGTTATTTTCTCTGTCATTTTTTTTATACAGTTGTTCACTGAAAATTATGTTAATAAATTGCATTGTGAATAGTTAAAGATATATTTTCATTTAATATAATTAGTTAGTTAATAGACATATGAAATCTATTTTAAACAAATAAAATAAACAATAAATGTTTTAAATCACAATAATGTCCAAATTTAAATTTGTTCAAACTAAAAATGTCATGTTACATTCTAAAATTGTATCACAAAACAAATAAAATCATACAATAAAAATTATAACAATTTCAAATTCCACAAATATTTACAAACAAAAATTGGTGTGACAAATTTAAATATTTTAACTTTTTGCGTAAACAGGAAAAGAAAAGAACCACCCCAGGTAATAAAAAAAAAAAAAAAGAAAAACTATGCATAAATTAAAATTAAAAAAAAAAACAAGGAAACATTTATAATAATAACAAAAGGCAAATAATAAAAATACAAAAACATTTACTTATAATGCATTCATGAATGTATACCAAATTAAACAAACAATTTAACATTCAATATTGTTACTATAAGAGAAATTTGATTAAATATCCAAAAGTAGAAGAAAACAAAAATAGAGATAGAATAATGATCAATTTATAGCATGATAAATAGCATATGCTAAAATACAAAAATTAATTATCAGTTCTACTTTTCTTTATTGTTAGCAAAACCCATTAATAATTATTGGAATATAATTCGACATCATTTTTAGCTACCAAGTGAAATATTTGGGGATATATGTAAAAAAATTTTAGTAAAAAATTTATAGTTAATGCAAAGAATAAACGAAACAAAGGAAAAAACAATAGAGGAAGTAAAAATTTGATAAAAGTAAAAGAGTGTCATTATTTGGTGTTAAAATAATAGATTATGGAAAACCAAAAGAATGCATATCCTAAACATTCACAGAAACACTAAAAAGTGTTAAATTATACTCAACAATTATCAAACACATGCTAACATTAATATGAAATTTATCAACATAAACTAAACTAAACACTAAATCAGGTGTATGTATTATACTTAAATAAAGATCATCATAACAAGCTTTAGTCACTTGAAGGGGAAAAAAAATCTTTGTATGAAAACAGAATGTTCAAAAATAAAGGTAGAAAGGGAAAAAAAAATAAAGTTCTTTATTCATTAAAAGAAAATACAAAGAAAAAAATACATGTTAAATTGTCCAGAAAAGAACAAGTATAAGAAAAACAAAAAGTAAAATACAATAACAAAATCAAACATTTTTAGTATGACATATAATAACAATAAGAAGAACAAAATTGTCTAAATACTGCAGAAAGAACAATAACTATTCATGCCCCTTTAGTATGTAGTAGTAATAAAATAATAATAATAAGATTTACTAATAGTAGTAGTTATAATAATAGTCGTCCTAAAATAATAGTTAAAGTAATAAAACTATTAAAAAAAACAATTACCAGAATTAATAGAAAATAATGAACAAAACCAAAAGATCAAACCCATATAAAAAACGAAAAGGAAAAAAATTAGTAAACTAAAGAAAAACAAAAATGAAAAAAAAAAAAACTATCAATAGCCGTAAAGGAAAAAAAAAAGTAACTATTATAAAAGGAAAGAAAAACAGCATATAAAACAAACAATGAATTATTTTTGTTTAAAAAACAACACAATATAATTAAAAAAATAATTAACAAAGTCAACAATATTAACAATAAAAGCTAACATATTCTGTACAGATTAACACTAAAAACAGGAAACTATTATAAATCTTAGTTATAATATTATTATTATGTTAGCTTAAATAATCATAAATAATTAATAATAAGAACCTAACTATATTAAGTATAACATAATCATAACATAATAAACCAATCATTAATAGCAGGTAAGAGATATAAATGAAAAATCAATCATCAACCGGAAGAAAAAGACATAAATAAGAAAATTATCTTGGTGAAAAAACTCTTTTCCCCAAAAGCCTGATAAATAAAAGTACTCGAGCTTCAGAATAGAACACAGAAAGTAATAATTAGTCTCAAGTAGTAATAAAAGAGGGATAAAAACAGAGCACTCAGTTTAAAGAAGGATTTTAGGTGCAAACAAAAGAAAGATGTAGACGATAAGGCATAGAAAAGGAGAAAATAGCTGAGAATAAGGGTAAAGTAGCAAGCAAATGACTACTCAATTTATAATATAACAATCTGGTAAATGAGATATTTGAAAAAAAAAAAATTGTTGAAGAAGAACAAAAGAAAAGGCACATATTTTATATATAGATAACAGAGTCAAATCTGGAAAAAAAAAAAAATCAAAAGAAAACATGACAACTTACACTAGATAACAGAGTTATAAGTTATAACAAATCAGTGCATTACAAATCAAAAAATGTATTCAAAAGTGTCGATAACAAAATTACATGTGTAAAAAATTCCAAGAAAAATGGTAATGGCTCATCAAAAATCACAAACCCATAATAAATATCATATTTACAGATCATAAAAGAAAGTATGAAAGCATTAAATAACAACAACAGATCAGCTAAAACCGAGTAACAAATCTCAGTTCAAAAGCTGCAAATAAGAAACAACACAACTAATTTACAAACTTAGAGAAACAATACAACCAATCTACAAACTTAGGCAATAAAAAAACTGTTACAATTCCTTTAGCTGTCACTAAACAATATAAAATTCCTATAAAATCGGTGATAAATAGCAAGAGGTGAAGGAAATTCAACTAATTATGTAGTTACAAATCAAAAAAATCAATGTGAAAGCATTAAATGTCTGGGACAGATCAACACAAACAAAATAAAATATCTCAGTATAAAAGCTGCAATAACAAATAACATTAAAAATCTAGAAACTTGAGTAATAAGAAAACTTAAAAACTCATTTTGATATAACTAAACAATACAATCTGAACTTCCAATCAAAAAATAGATTACACATGTAACATAACGAAATCCCAAATACCAATATTAGAACATTTTAGACAAATAACTATTCAAACACAATCTATATAATAAAAAAAAAAAAATACCACCCTCACACTAAAATAAAATAACACAAAAAAACATATGTAAAATATGAAAACTAAACTGCAATCTCCCAAAACGACATGCAATCACAGATACAACAGTAAAAAAAAAATATTTTAAACTAAACATAATCAAATATTACCAGGGGAAAAAATCGCAAAAACCAAAAACATAACACAAAAAAAAAAAAAGAGGGTCCTGAATAGTTCTCTTTGCATTCTCAATGCATCCATTTTGAACTATCATCACCATAACCTAGAAAAACATATTAACATAAATCAAAAAGCAAAAAACAATATATTTAAATTTGGGGGAAAAAAAGAGCTAGAAATAACTTATAAAAACAAAAAACAAAATAAAACAAAACAAAGCAGAATATACCCATACTTTCCTCCATCCTTTTTGTCTTTGATTTTTTTTTTTCCAAGGATCGCCCTCATTCATGAAAATGTAAACTAATAATAATAACAACAATAATATAAAAAATAAAAAAAAAAAACTTTTCTCCAGTTATGTAGAGATAGAGAAATAAAATGATCACAATAATTAAAAACAAAAATAGAAGAAAAAAACAAAAAGAAAAAAAACTCAAAAGGGGAAAAAAAGATTAAACAAAAATAACAAAACCAAAAACAGATCCTATTATTATTATTTATTTACTATATTTTACAAAAAACAAAAAAAAAAAAAACAAAAAAAAAAACAAACGAAATAAACTCTAGTTAGATTATATACATGCAAAAGACAAAAATTAACTATAACATCTAAAAAAAACAAAACCCAACAAATGAAAAAGCCAAAAAAAAACCATGTACAATCCCAAAAAAGAGAATGAAATAAATGAAATTAAAAATCAGAAATATGGAAACAAAAATCATTAAAAAAAAAATAAAAGTAGCAAAAATACAGAAAAGATGAATAAAAAACTGAACTTTAAAATTTAAATATCAAAAAGTAGACAAAAAATAAATATGAAAAAATAAAGAAAAAATTACGGTTCAAAGAAAAACAGGACCAATGCAGAGCAAAAACTAAACAAAAAATAATATAAAAAGAAAAACCTCGTAAAAAAAAGAAAAAAAAAGAAAAAAGGACAAAAAATACGAAGTCGAATTTCTAAAAAAATCGAAAAAAAAAGAAAGTAAATAGGGAAAAAAAAAACAAAAATTAGGGTTTGAAAAAAAACACCAACAACAAAGAGTAGAAATCAAAAAACAAAACAAAACAAAACCTCAAAAGAAAAAACCGTAGATCAAAGATTAGAAAAAATGTTAGAATCATAAGAAAAAAGAAGATAAACAGTGTATAAAGACAGCAAGGTAGAGAGAGGGGAAAAAAAATCTAAAATGGGCGATAGAGAGAGAGAGAGAGCAATGCGAGAAGAGGCAAAGTAGAGAGAAAGAAAAAAAAAATCTAGAATGTGAGATGGAGAGAAAAAAAGGGAAGGAGATGTGCTAGGGTTTGAGGACATAACAGTCCATATAGTGTACACACATTGTACTTGAAAACATTTTCGAAGGACACAATTGAGAATGCACATTAAAAAGATAATAATGTCCAGTTACGATAGCTATCAAAAAAAGTAGCTACAAGGGAAGGGCAAAATTGTTCATAAACAATTTTAGAAAGACAAAGTCGTCTCAATAATATACAAGGTGTAAAAGTAACTAAAGTCTGAGGACAAAATCGTGAATTCACAAAAAAAAAAAAAAAAAAGAAAGGATAAAATTGACATACACTGTAACAAGAAAAAAAATAACTGAAAATAAAAAGTAAAAAAGTTACACTGTTGTAAAAAGAATGGTAACATTCACGCTCGCTCTTTTAGTAACGTTATAACAATAATAATTTCTCTTCTGAGACAAGTACTTTGTACAGGAGACAAAAAGTTCGCCTTAGTTGTAAATGATGCCGACCACGAATGGCTGTTGTCGTTGTTGTTGCTTTTTTTCATTTTTAAAGCAACCACAAATGTTCAATGCATCGAATTCCGTGTCGAAAATTGAAAGAGAGGGCAAAAAGGTAATTTCATCAGAAAATAGAGACGCATATTCTATTCTTTCCTTTTTGTGGTCCTCTTAAAAGAAAGTTCACAAATAATTTTGAAAATTGACACAAACAAGAAGAAGGAGACCAAATTTAAAAGCTTTTTCTACGCGACTTCCATCTTCCTCGTTCCGAATCCGACTCTTATTTTGTTCCCTTCTCTCTCTCTTACTCTGACTATTCTCCATCTCCTATATATATATATATAATTTATATGTGCATATATACTCATATATTATATAAGCTTATTCCTGCTCGGGCTCTCCTGAAGAATTCCCGAAGAAAAATTGAACCCCAGAATCTCAGAATTTCCCAATTTTGGAATTTGGATTTGCGCGAACTAGAACGTGGGAATTGAAGATTAAGAAGAATTCGAAAGTAGAAATCTGCTTTTGGAATTGTGATTAACGATGAACATGATGGATCCGGAGTTGATGAGGATCGCCCAGGAGCAGATGAGTCGCATGTCGCCTACCGATTTCGCCAGAATCCAACAACAGGTCTCAATTCTCTATTTTTTTTAATTTATAATTTGGTAGTTTATAAGTTTCAATTTTGATTTCAAGAAGGAAAGTGAAAAAGGAGGTGCTTGACATTGTGTAATTTGAGAGTTCATTTTTGCAGTTGTTGTGAATCGTAATTTTGTACTTCTTCCTCAGAGTTCAAAATTTTGGTTTTTTAATGTTTTTTTGTTCTTTTTAATTTTTTCCCCCTTTTAATTGGGAGTTTCCCTGTTGCTTTCTTTCAATTTTTTACTTTGTTCTTTAAGGAAAAAAGAACTGCAAATCGTGTAATTTGTTTAGATTTTTTTTGAGTTCTATAGAATTTGAAGTGTTTAGACTGCAAGTAGTTTGCCTATATTATCACTTCTAGAGGGACAATGCATGCTTAGGTTTTGGTTTGTGAAAGCATGACAATGTTGAAATCTGGACCCGTTTGGAACAGAGGTTGGAGTTGGAGCATGGAACTCTGATATTTGAATAGTGTAAGTAAAACTCGAAATATGTTCGGAGAAAAATAAGCAATATGGATATTGTTCCGCTACTCTCATCGTTGTGAGCGTTTAGAGGCAAGAAAATGATAAAGATATGGACTTTTAAAGTTTGGGTTTTGTAGAAATGGAAGAGAGAGAAAGAGAGATGTGGGATTGGTACTGTAGCTAATTGGAGTTGGTGTTTCTGGAAACCAACCTAGAAAACATAGGTTGGAGCCATTGTTCCAATCCTGGAACCGTTGTTTTAATCCGGCCCTCAGATTTTGGTATTTTGGTAATTTAGTGCTTTTCTAGTTTTTATTTTCTATATGCCCATATGGTTAGGTGTCCTATAGGAAAAAAAAACAAAACAAAACAAAACAAAACAAAAAAACAAAAAAACAAAAAACAAAAAACAAAAAAACAAAACAAAACTGCAACTGTTGCAGTTTGAAACTTAGGGCAGTGGCTTATGGGGTTTAAATGAAAATTTTAAAAAGTCAACTACCAAATTCTTTTGCTATTGAGTTCCGAAAACATAATTTGAGGTATAGAATTTGAGGGAAAGTATTCACACAAAAAAGGAAAAATTAATTGACATTTTTAAGGAAATTGCTCATAAGTAACATTTGCCAGAAATGCAGATATGGCATTTTCATCCAAAACCCGTTAAGTCTTGGTTTTGGGTTGTGACGACAATTCAACGAGATTTTTTAGCTGGTTCTACTTAAACGTTTGTCTCATAGTTGTGATGGTCAATGTGCCTAACCGGCATGTAAAAGACTGAGAATTGTATTGAATTGTATTAAATTACAATCCACTGCAGGGCCATATATACAATCCGTACACAAGGGAAAAAATAGGAAACTTATACAAAAGAGGAAACTAACTCTCCTAAATAAAATCCCTCTGATGTAGGAAATTTCCTGATACACAATTCTAGAATATTTGGAATACAAATCAGAATAGTTGCCAAAAAATAGCCAGTTTTAGAATCACGGACTGAAATCACGTGTTTTCCAACACTCCCCCACAAGCTGGTAAATGGATATCTTCCTTCCCAGCTTGGAAATAATCTCTTGAAACTATGTGCTGTTCAGTCCCTTTGTAAACACATCTACCAGCGGATTTCTTGTAGACACATATGGTGTGCAAATTCGATCACTGTCTAACTTCTCCTTTATGAAATGCCTGTCAATCTCAATATGCTTCGTTTTGTCATGTTGCACTAGATTATGTGCAATATTAATTGCTGACTTATTATCACAATAAAGTCTCATAGGTCCGTCCTATTCAATCTTCAGATCCTTAAGGAGAATCTTCAACCATAGTAGCACACATATCCCTTGCGCCATTGCGCTAAACTCTGCTTCGTATCTAGACCTTGCCGTTACATTTTGCTTTTTGCTCCTCCATGTGGCAACATTGCCTCCAAGAAAAATGCGGTAACCCAAAGTAGATCTCCCATCCACTAGTGATCCTACATAATCTGCATCTGTGTAGGCTTCAAGCACCGACCTTGCATCCTTTTTAAATAGAATTCCCTTCCCAGGGCTAGCTTTCAATAGTGCAAAATTCTATAGACAATGTGTAGAAGCAGGTTTGCACGCAAGCTTTCCTGTCTCCTTCAAGAGACCAATAACTTACTTCCACTGTGAAAAATAAAGATTTCCTATTTTGAGTTAGTCATCTCGATTCCTAGTAAATACTTCAACTTTCCTACCTACTTTATCTCAAATTCTTTGGCTAAACACAGCTTCAAAGACTCCTTCTCTTGCTGATCATTTCTTGTTACGATTATATCAATAAACAAACACCAACAAGGCTATAATCCCCCCTGCATCCGAGTGCTTGATGAACAACGTGTGGTCCCCTTGACTTTGCTTGTAACCTGTGGCTATCATCACCTTCGCAAGCCTTCCAAACCAAGCTCTTGATGATTGTTTAAGAACATATGATGCCTTCTTTAATTTGTGGACCTTGTCGGTGCCTAGAGCTTCTCCAACACCAGGAGGTATATATATATCCTCCTCCAAATCACCATGAAATGCATTCTTAACATCGAACTGTTGCAAATCCCAGCGGAAGTTGGTGGCTAAAGACAGCAAAGTCTTACTGTATTCATCTTTGCAATTGGAGCAAACGTCTCCTCATAATCTACTCGATAAGTCTGAGCGTACCCTTTAGCAACCAATCTTACCTTATGTCTCTCAAGAGATTCATTAGCTCTATACTTGACCGCAAACACCCATTTGCATCCTACTGATTTCTTTCCCTTAGGCAACTCCACAATCTCCCATGTTTTGTTCTTCTCCAAGGCCTCCATCTCCACTTTCATGGCTTTCCTCCATTCCTCGTTGGATAATGCCTCAGATAGTGTCCTAGGGATTAAAATGTTATCTAGACTCACAAGGAAGGCTTAATGAGGTGGTGAGAATTTTTCACAAGACATAAAGTGAGACGGTGGGTAAAAGGATGTTTGGTGCACTCTCGTGGTTTTTTACCGAATGGGAATCGGTATATCAAAATCATAATCAACACTTTTAGTTTCCTGTTGGGGAATAGGTTTGAAAAAATTAGTCATGTCATTTTCAGGATTTGGAGAAGAATCTTGGACCTATACTGGTTTTGGAACCGGAACATTGAACTCAAGTGTATTGGTTCAATATAGAAACTGTGTTGAACTCAAGTGTCGCGAATTGGAGTTGTTGAGTTATGAGGAGTAGGAAAGGGTGGTTGAGTTCGTGGGACAGAAGAGCTACTTTCCAGAACACTTTCACGAGGAAGTGATGTGGGTGTAGGACTTATAGGATTTGATGAGGAGTTGGGTGTAGGGTTTACAGGACTTGAAGAAGATAGGTCTAGCAAAAAAAGATCTCTATCCTTATCTTCTACCACCGAGTTCTCCCCTTGAAGATAAGGTTGAGTAAAAAATGGTCTCCCTTCTTCAAAAGTGACATCAGTAGAAACAAGGAATTTTCCGATATGTGGGTGGTAGCATTTGCACCTTTTTTGGGTTGATGAGTAGCCTACAAAGACACTTGATTACTCTAGGGTCCAATTTTCCTCTATTATTACTGTGAACATGTACAAAGGCTGAACAACCAAAAACCCGCGGTGTGAGATTGTTTGTGGTGCTTAAATTGGGATAAAACTTAGAGAGTACTTCCATGGGTGTTTTAAACTCCAAAATCCTAGAAGGCAATCTTTTTATGATGTGAGCAATTGGAAGAACAGCCTTTCCCCAATATGATTTTGGAACATGTTGTTGAAACAATAGGGCTGAGGTTGTGGCTAGTAAATGGCCATTTTTCCTTTCTGTAACTCTGTTTTGTTGAGGGGTATTAATGCATGAGGACTCATGAATTATTCCTTTTTGAAAGTAACAAGACAAAACTTGGTTGAAGTAATCCCTAGCACTATATGACTGGAATATTTTAGTTTTCACCCCAAATTGATTCTAAATCATATTGTGAAAGCTACGAAGGACAGTACTCACATCAGATTTATACTTATGTAGGAAAATCCAAGCAACCTTAGTGCAATCAGAAGGAAACATAGTTTTCAAAACTTCAAATGAAGGATGACCAAGTCGACGATGGTAGAGCCAGATTGTCTTTATTTGAGGAGGAAAGGAGAGACAGAGGCAGATTATTCTTGACACTCTTTGGGTCAGTTGGTGTTTCAAGAAGGTATAGCCTGTCCTTCTCCTTAGCAAGTCTAATCTTCTTCCCCGTGTCTTGGTCATGAAATACATAATGGGTAGGATAAAAGATCGGCTTTCCAACTCATATGATGGGTGAGCTTCTTAATGGAGACTATATTAGTAGAAAGTTTAGGAACATGAAGAACATTTTTTAAAACAAACAATGGACTGATCTATATATCCCCTGTTACTGTGGTAAGTGAGTCATCTGCAACTGAAATCTTCCTACTACTTGGACAAGGAGTGTAGGTGCTAAATTTTGATGAAGATTGAGTCATGTGATCAATGACTTCTGAAACAATGATCCAGGAATCTATGATGGGACTATCTAAGGCCTTTAACCCACAAGGAATGACGGACTTACTTGAGAGTGCCAAGGAACAAGAACCATTAGACCTCGGCTTTTCTAACATCTCCAGTAGTCCTCTGAGTCTCTCAATCTCTTCTTTATTGAGGTGCAGTCTCTAAATTTGTTGTGCTTACATGAGCCTGGACTTGATTTCTTTGCTGTCCTCCTCAATGTCCCCAATCCTTGCTCACTGTCGTAGGTTTACCATATAATTTCCAACATTTGTCCCTGGTATGTCTCGGCTTCTTGCAGTAAGTACAATAGAGATTGTCTTTTCTATCTCTGTTCAGGGCTTTAGACGATGCTGTTCTCCCAATCTCGGTGAGTAGAGATTGTTCCTGGCTTGCCCTTCAGTTCTTCCCATTATCTGCGACAAAAGCAGATGCTTCATGGTTCCGAGGCTCGAGCGTAACTTTTCTTATGCTCAAATAATTGAGATGATTTCATTTAGAGACGGTACTTCATCTTTTCCTAATATCTAAACCCTAACCTGATTAAATTCGACATTAAGACCTGCAAGAAAGTCATAAGACTCTGTTGCTCTCAATAAAGGCCTTCACAATTGCTGCATCTTTGTTGCACTCCAATTTGATAGCCCGATAATGATCCAACTTTTGCCACATATTCTGCAAATGATTGGCATATTCTGTGACAGATTTACTGCCTTGTTTAATAACAGTAGTTTTTACCTTAAATCATATATCTGAGCAACATCCTTCGCCTCTAAGTAGGTTTGTCTCACGGTTTCCCAAATGTCCTTTGCAATAGGTAGAAACATGCAGGTGTTGCTAATCTCCGGAGTCATTGAATTCCATAGCCATGACATTACCATGGAATCTTCCTCATCCGAGGCATCAAACCCTAGATCTCCTTTCTTCGGTCCAGTCCTAAGGAGGTGACTCAATTTCCCTTTTCCTTTAAGAAAGGTCTTGACTAATTGGGACCACTTCAAGTAGTTCTTCCCGTTTAGTCTATATGCAGCCTGAATATTTTGCAAATCTCCATCAGGCTGTTGTGGTGTTTTTTCTTCGGAGGTAATCTCCCTAGATGGACTAGTTGGAGAGGAGGCTGTATTGTTAGACATGATGACAAATTCTTGGCAAGGAAAACGACAAAGACGACAGGTTCATCGGAGCAAAAACAAACTAGCAATGAAGGCTAGAAGACGGCAATGAAGGCCAGAAAAGGACTTGACGATGAAGGTCAAGTAGACAAATTATTTTTCCAAAGAAATTTGAGCCTTACAGCTCTGATACCACGTAAAAAACTGAGAATTGTATTGAATTGTATTAAATTACATGCCACTGCAGGGCCATATATACATGCTATACATAAGAGAAAAAATAGGAAACTTATACAAAAGAGGAAACTAACTCTCCTAAATAAAATCCCTCTAACTTGGGAAATTTCCTAATACACAATTCTATACAGTTGCCAAAAAATAGCTAGTCTTAGAAGCACAGACTGAAATCACATGTTTTCTAACCGGCATTTGCAGATGATGGCTAATCCAGAGTTAATGAGGATGGCCTCTGAAAGCATGAAGAACTTGAGGCCTGAAGACCTGAGACATGCAGCAGAACAATTGACGCATACCCATCCGGACGAGATGACTGAGATCGGAGAGAAGATGGCTAACTCAACTCCCGAGGAGATAGCAGCTATGCGTACCCGTCTTGATGCCCAGATCAATTATGAACTCAATGGAGCTCAGATGTTGAAGAAACAGGTTTTTCCCCCCCTAAACAATCTATTTGTTAGACAATGAAATACCATCCATGGTTAAAGTTTGTTTAAAGTTGGTCCTAAACTGGATGAATGAAGAATAATATTCTAGTAGTAATAGCATCCTTTTAGCAAGTTATGTACGTATAAAATCCATTCAGTTTTTGCCCATGGAGTAGAGTAGTCTGCGATGTTCTTTATCTATTTGTTAATTTGGCAGGGGAATGAACTTCATAACCGAGGAAAGTACAATGATGCCTTGCAGAAGTACTTGCTTGTGAGTTTATAGTTTCTCTGTTTGACCTTTCCTTTTTTCTTCTAAATGATAACTTCATCTACTTTAAAGAAATGATGTCCCTATTTTAGTAAGATAATCATTTTCCATGTCTGAAATTTTAGGCTAAAAATAACCTGAAAGGCATTCCATCGTCAAAAGGCCAAGCACTACGGTTGGCATGCTCCCTAAACTTGATGTCATGTTATTTGAAAACAAAGCAGTATGATGAGTGCATAAATGAAGGTTCTGAGGTATGAAGAACTTGTTCTTTCTTTTCTTTTCATCGTGCTATCTAATACACCAATTCGTATCCATATTCGAACATTCAAAGTAACAGCAGTAGTTAAAAATAAACGTGAGCATCAATGCTTTTGCCTTTTTGTTTGCCTTCCCTTGCTTGGAAGTTCCGATTTCCGTAGTTTCAGTATTATGTTTTTATTTCTTCAGATGTATATGCAACTATAAGCAAATCATTTGTAAAATTTTCCCAATTTAAAATTATGGGTTGTTATCCGTTCAGGTGTTGGCATATGATGTGAAAAATGTGAAAGCACTTTACCGGAGAGGTCAAGCATATAGAGAATTAGGTCGATTAAAAGTAAGTCTCATCATCTTCTTAGGAATGTTTAGTTTATGCATTTGCTTGCTAACCTTTGTGTTATCTGACGCTCACTGTTGTCAGGATGCTGTCTCTGATCTTAGGAAGGCACATGAAATTTCTCTTGATGATGAGACCATTGCGGATGTTTTGAGGTGTGACTTTTCTTCATTTCTACTTGTTGTTGTTCAAGTAGATTCTGTATTACATCCTTTTTCATTTCTACTTTTCTTCATTTCTTATATACATTAAACTGATGCATTATACAACCAGTAAGGATTCCAAGAGAGCAGTAAACCTCTGCAGGCTCTCTCTCTCTCTCTCTCTCTAGTTGTGTGTGTGTGTGTGTGTGCGTGTGTGTGTGTGTGTGTGTGTGTATTTATGTGTATATATATATATATATGCTAGACTTCCCAAAACTCTCAACTTGTGTTGATTGAATTCATCCAAGCCCTTGGTATGATCATGACACTCTGGTAGATGATCGGTGGCAGCTTCTCTAGTGCAAGGAAAAAATATGTTGTCGACTATTAAAAAAATATTTTAATGTCTCTTGAGTGGATTTGCTTACCGGGCAAATAGATGTTATTTTCTATGACCCCACTATTTATTGTTTTCATTGTTATCGAGACATGTTTTGATAGTTGGAATCAAGATTACTGATCACAATAGGAAGACAGTTGTAGGCTTATAAAGCATGAGCAGTACTTGTTTGTTTTGATTCGTTAACTGGCACCTATTGTTCTAACAGCAATGCGGAGGAAAGATTAGCAAAAGAGGGTGATGAACCTGCACCAAGAGGTATGTTGTTTTATATTTATTTTATTGTTGGTTCATTCACTTTGCATGAGGCATACGAAACTCTCATGCTAGACTTTGTAATGTTGTTCATATTTTTAAAAATTTTGGTTGTTAATAGGTTTAGTAATTGAAGAGATAAATGAGGAGGAAGAAGAAGAGACCGCATCTTCTGGTGACTTTAAAAGCTCATCTTCACAGTCTTCAGTGACACAATCCCAGGAAACTAATAACTCCATTAAGACTGAAAGAGTTGCTAGCAATGGTGGTTTGTCGTCCAACTCTGACCATCTGCAGGCTTTAAAAAATAATCCTGAAGCTATGAGGTTTGTATTTTTCACAGAAAGTTAGACGTTCTCCATGTTGTTCAGTTATTTAATAAATCAGATACTGGAGGATATATATATATATATATATATATATATATATTTGGTTGGGTTTTCTATACTTACCTTGTTTCAGGTTCTTTTTTTTTTCCCCCCTTCTTTTTTAACCATTTAATTTTCATGCAATCATGTTTGTGATAGTACTTTAACGTTTTACTTGCATTTCTTTTAATTTATACAAGCATGTGTTCTGTAAGTATTTGAAAGCTCGCTGTAAAGTTTTTGTAATTCTAATTAATTTGTGAATGTTAAATTGATTGAAGTGATTACTAATAGCAGTTACACGAAAGTACAATGCACTACATTTCATATCATGTCCGAGAGAGGGAATGTTCAAATTGCACTAATTTTTTGCAGTCTAGTAATTTGATTCAAGGTGTAACAAAAATCAGAAAGAACGGAAGTTGGATGAGTAAAACTTCTTGTTTGACATTCTTTTAATGCTGTAGCTAAGTTTTCACCACGTTCTTTTTCTAACATGCTATGAGGATGCTCTCTTTCTCTAAGGTCTCTTTATGGCATGTTCTTTGACATCTGAACTAAAATTTCAAATATAACGTTTAGTTTTCACATTGGAAAACAATAATAATGTTGTTGTTGTTGTTGTTTTATTTTTATTTTTATTTTTATTTTTTTGTTTGGGGGCACTAATTTAACTTGAAAAGGTTTTCATCCTCCATTTATTGTAACGTTTTTCTCTTCTATTTTCTTCAGTCTTAGAGTTGTGAAACCAAGTAATTTACCTTTATATACGTGTGGTTTGTTTACAGATCATTCCAGAATTTCATTGCAAATGCTGATCCTGAAACTCTAGCTGCTATGAATCCTGGAAATTCTGGAGAGGTATCAGCTGATATGATCAGGACTGCATCAAACATGATAGGCAAAATGTCACCTGAAGAACTTCAAAAAATGTTTGAAATGGCTTCCTCGTTTCAGGGAGATAACCCAAATTTTAGGGGAGGTCCGCTTGGTGCTAATTCAGATAGTTTCGGACCTGGGTCAGTTCCTTCGAATGTGACACCCGACATGCTTAAGACAGCAGGTGACATGATGAGCAAAATGTCACCAGAGGAACTTCAGAAGATGTTTGAAATGGCATCTAATTTAAGGGGAAAAGACTCATTTTCAATGCCGACAACAGCTTTAAAGACAGATGGAACGAGTTCAGATAGTGGGTCAAGATATTCAGTGGATGGGGAGAGTTCTGTTGTTAATGAAACTAACACGGGAGGTGAAAGTAGTTCCTGTGGTTCGTTTGCAAATTTAAGAAGTGTTCCACCGAGCTTCCCCACCTCAACTGCTGATATGCAAGAACAGATGAGAAACCAAATGAACAATCCAGCAACGCGGCAGGTATGTCACTTGTCTTTTTCTTCAGCTACACTTGCATTTGTAGAATGCATCTTATGATTCTATTATCAATGTCTATATTTAGAATACGTCTATTCTTCTATTATCTATGTAACAAAAGTCATTACCATTCATGATAAGCCCGTTAAATGGCTATTTAAATAGTTCCTTTAGCTTTGCTTATTTCATGGTAGCTGAAATCATGAAAAATCTGGCTGTTTTTCTTACCAAAAATTCAAGGCAAGACCTGAAAAGACCATGTTTTGAACTTTGCTATTACCAACTTACCATGGAAACTATACCATTCTTTGTCACACAGTCAGCTTTGTAATTGGTTTAGGTATCGTATTTTGAACTCCAGGAGAGCACCCAGACTGTGATCTTACAAGTTACAAATGAACGGTGCAGCATTAGAATTATTGTGTCAAGAATGGCTGCTCATCTAACACCATTTTGACACAAGTTAACGCTCATGTTAGGATTTAGGAAACTATTATATAATATTTTAGTATTATGCTATTTCTTGAGCCAATTTACATTCATAGTTTTCAGAGGAAAGGTTTGTGCTTGAGCCAAATTACAATTTACTTTCATTGTTTTTGGAGGAAAGGTTTGTGCTTCAAGTTATTAACTGAAGATAGGATGATAGTTTCTTTGGACACCTAATCATCTGCATACCTTTGGAAATTTAAATAAAAAGTAATTGGCCCAGATAGTCCCTTCCTTGAATTCTTTTAAAGGTGACGGTTTGGTTCCTTTTTTTTTTTGGGCCAAGATGACCCTGAACTTTTAAAATGTTAGTCATTACAGTCCTTTCCGTCCAATTCTGTTAATTTCTAACAGAATGAGAGGGTATTATAGTAATTTATTAATAATTAATTTAATAAAAATAAAAAAAATACTCTTCTCTCTCTCTATTCTCATTTCTCAGATTCATGGGGGGTAGTTGGGTTCAGGTGGTCGAGGCCCAAGCGGCAACGGCGGTAGGGGGAGGGAACCCATATCGGAGTGCTCGGGCGGCGGCGGGTGTTGTGGGGTTTGGGTTTTGAGGTTGAGCTCAGCAACGGCAAAGGGAAGGGGGATTGGGGTTTGCGGGGTCTGGGTTTTGACTCTGATCTGAGTTTGAAAGAGGGAGGCAAGGAGGGAGGGAGGGAGGTAGAGAGAGATAGAGAAGGGAAAGAGGGCGTGGGGGTGCGGGGCACGACTGTGTTGTAGCAGGGGGGGCGGCGGCGACAACAATGGTGACAGCGTAAGCCAGACCTGAGTTTGTGCCGGTGGGTTTGCGAGAGGGAGGGAGGGAGGGGGATGGGGGGGGAGAGGGCGCCGAGGGTGGGGGCGCGACTGCGACGGTGCAGATGGGGGTGGTCTGCGGCTGCTCGTGTGGGGGGGTTGCGAGAGGGAGGGGGCGAGAAGGAGAGGGAGAGAGGGAGGGTTTTTTAGTCTTTTTTATGACAAAACTTATGATTTTAGCAAGATTTCATTAGATTTCTAACAGAGTTTGACGGAAAGGACTGTATTGGCCAAGAAAATAGGAATTTAGGATTATCTCGGCCAAAAAAAAAAAAAAGCAAAGACCAAACCGTTACCTTCAAAAGAATTCAGGGACTATATAGGCCAATTACTCTTTAATAAAAAAATAAAAATAAAATAAAAATGATATGAATATTGGAAAATATTATCTTTCCAAGCAAAACCTTCAAGTTTCGTTAAATGTGATCTTGCAGATGTTCACATCAATGATACAGAATATGAGCCCAGCAATGATGGCAAACATGGGTGAGCAATTCGGTTTTAAGCTTTCTCCGGAAGATGCAGCAAAGGCTCAACAAGCAATGTCATCTTTATCACCAGAAGACTTGGATAAAATGGTACCTTCTTACCCAAGTTTGGCTACTGACTATAGTTTTCTTTCTTTTTTTCTTTTAAATTAAGTTACAAGGGAAGTCATGTGACTGTCAAAATATTCACTCTTAAATAATTACATCAAGATGCTGTCATTTTCTTTCACAAGGTTAACTTGCCCTCTGATAATTTAGTTTGGTGTTCTGTTACTAGCTCTTGAGAGGTTATGAGATCTTGGTCCAGTTTATTTAAACTTTGATCCGTTTCTTGTATCATCAAGGATACGGAGCATTCTAAAAAGTTTCTGTAGTAGCTGTTGATTCAGTATCAGCCTCGGTTATAAATGCTTCATGGTCATAACACAGGATTCTCAGTGTCATGATTAATCCTGTCGATCGGTGGATGTTTTATCGTGTTTTTCCTTCTGTTTAAACAAAAGCTATCCGGCTTCCTCTTTTCCTTTATTTTTTGGGACTAGAATGCTCATCTTCATGTAACTTCTCATTTCAGATGCGATGGGCAGATAGGATACAAAGAGGAGCGGAAAGCGTAAAGAAGACAAAGAATTGGCTTCTGGGTAAACCTGGTATGATTTTGGCAATATGCATGCTTATTCTAGCAATAATCCTTCACTGGTTGGGCTACATCGGCAGCTAGAATGTGACACATTTTTGCTTATTCTCCAATTACCAACTAGTTCGATCCGTAGATGAGTAAAAATCCTCAGAAACTAACATATCAGGTCACAAATCTTTAATCGAAGTGAGATTGTGTTGGTCAATGTAAAAGGAGAGGAAGAAAGATTAAAGGAGAGAGGATAGGGGCTTGTGTTTTGGTGGGTGAAGTTGGTGCCAACGACTTTTTTTTTTTTTTTTTTTTTTTTGTCGTCTGGTTACTAGCCAATAAATTGTTTCATTTTTCGAAATTAAGTGTATGTATGTAAAATAAGATTGATTCAGTTCTAGAGATGAAGCTGCGAAGAAGATCTCGCAATGGAATCTAATTGGTTGATTGAATTAACTGCACCCCGTTGGGCATATTTAGTACTTGGGACACGCCAAGTGTGCTGGTTTTCAACTTTGTATTGTTAGAATAAATATTTCACGAACGACTTTTGGTTATGGGTAACCTTTGATAGAGACGACTCGGGTAATTGGAACCAGACCATTTTCCTTCCCTTTTTTTTTTTCATGTCACACTTCTTTTTCTTGTTGACAGCCTCAACTATCTTATCCTTACTCCGAATAAAGGAATAAGTTCATTGAATTCAATTCTAAAATAGAGCACGCTTCTTTTAGTAAAATTGGTCACGTTCTTGTCATATTATTAGTAGACTTGTTGAATTTTAGCCATTGCTGATAAAAAAGCATGAAAGACAGGATGATATTACTAATAATTTTTAGTTAGAAAAAAAAAAAACATGAGAACAGACTTGGGAAAAATTAAAAAGTTTCCACATCAAGAGTAGTATTAGAAACACAAATTCTAATCTCAATCTTTTAATTATCAATTTGTGTCTTATTTTCATTGATAAATATAATCATTTGAACACTTATATATAAAAAAATGATAATTCATATATTATAAAAGTTGGTATTAAAAATTAGAATTTGAATTAGTGTTTGTAGTAATTTTTTTCCAATCAAAATGGTCTCACTAGATGCATATCGACAAACAAATTTGAGATAACATTGAATGTTATTCACGACAAAATAGAGTCGAGTTAAAAAATAAAATAAAATATTCAAATCATATTCTTATCACATGTGAGTGAAACAATATATTCCAAATAAATCGACCGCACGACACCAAATCCAACGTAGTGCTGTCAAAGAAGGCTGCTGAATCCAATACTCACTTGTGGACCCAGAAAGAACCACCGGTCCTTATATTGCATAAAATTCTGTGACCAATCCAATCTATCACTCTATTACACTATACCACTACCACACGTCCCATCATTCGTAACTACCACTCTAACAGCTTATTCGAAACACGGAAATATAGAAAGAGAGAGAATGGTGAAGGAATTAGGCCTGTTCCGCACTTTAGTTTAACTTAAATTAGACTATACTTTTTTTTATCTTTTTTTAAAAAAAATTTTTATTTTTTCTGAAAAGTAAAAATCTTAACTCAAACTCATTCATCAAACACCCTTTAGTAAAAGAATATTTAGAATCGCAAATAAAATAGGTGTGGGATTTTTAAATTCTTTAATGTATCTCAAATATGTCCTCTCTTAATATGTAAGGTTTATAAGAAAGAGTTCACAGCAAACATAATAAAAGAAAATTTCTCTGCTTTTCGAGCTAGGTTATATACTTTTTTCTTCCTTTTCTATTTCTTTCCCTTTTACCAAAAATTAAGTAGGGCCGACAATTTCGGACACGACACGAGAACGACACGTAATAAATGAGTTTGGACCGCACGATTAATAATTGGGTCGAAATTGGATCGACAAGTTTAACATGAAAATAAATGGGTCGGAAATGGGCTGACACGATTAACACGTTTTTATCACATTTATGTTAGAATTTTTAAATTATTCGTTAGAATTTTCAAATTATTCGGACATGACACGGTGACACGACACGGGAACAACACGTAATAAATGGGTTTGGACCGCACGATTAATAATTGGGTCGACACGT
This sequence comes from Ficus microcarpa, assembly GCA_025413485.1. Lineage (NCBI taxonomy): Eukaryota > Viridiplantae > Streptophyta > Magnoliopsida > Rosales > Moraceae > Ficus > Ficus microcarpa. Next base: position 9,155,527 of record CM046377.1, on the reverse strand, counting down.
TTAACACGAAAATAAAATGGCCGGAAATGGGCTGACATGATTGACATGTTTAACACGAATTGCCAGGCCTAAAATTAAGGAGACATATTTATCTATATGTGTGGTTATCCTTTGTTAATGGAACGGATCTAGGGATACTGAATGGATATGGGAGAGAATATGGGGGTTAAGATTAAGGTCCTACTTAGGTGGGGAACCAGACGAGATAAGGAAGTTCCACGTCTCCATCCCACTTATATTTACCTTTATAAATATATATATATATATATATATTCAAATTTAAATTCATGATTAGAATACAAAAGGAAAATACTTTCATAAATTTAAAATAAAATAAAAAGGAAACTATCACTAACCTTGATAATTTTTTTGATTATGTTGGTAAATTTAAAAAAAAAAAAATTAGTGAATTTTATTTCGAGTTTTTTTTCTTTTTCAATTCTTAATGGATAAATAGATAGGACATGATAATAACTCACTCAGTAGGGATTCTTATTCTCACACCACTTTAAATTGAATGGGTATGAAGGATAAAAAGTGGGGTCGATATTGAAGTGGGCGAAGCATATCCACTCTCATCCCATCCCATTGTCATCTTTAACCAAAAACAATATATAATTGTCCAGCTATATCCTTCCAGCCACCCAATTCTTTTTCCCTTTTTTTTTTTTTTTTTTTTTTAAAGATGGCAGCAGGTTGGGTTACCCTTCCCCTACCTTCCGCCTTGTCGAAGGTTTGGGGAACCTACAAGTTAGCCATTAAACCGTTAACAGTGTGTCTTAAAAATGGAAATAAAGATGAACAATCACACACTTTATATATCAACAACTAAGATACGAAAAACCAACAAGCACCTAATATATAATTTGGCAATTGAGGTCTAAATTCTTGCGATAAAAAATACATATGTCAACTAAAAAAAGTCTTATTTGCATTTTCAGGCTCATGAACTTCTCACATTTGACAAATCAGTTTTTAAATTAAAAATCTTGATTATTGACCCTTTAAACTTTAAAATCTCTTGCAATTAACCCAATATTGGGAACGAGGTTAAATTTTGTAACCATTTTGTTGCATGTGACTCGTTGGTGATCCACTATTGATGACTGAACAGTTCCCTCATTTTGAAAAAAGTAAAACCTCGAGCTCGAGGACAGGGTTATCCGATAAAAAGACCCACTTGTCATATAACTATTGTACTGAAAGATTTAAATATAGAGGAAGAATATTTAGATTCATTTGCATTTGAATATAAATAGATTCACAAAAAATAAAATAGACCCTATTATGTATGTTTAATTATGTATGTTTAAAAAAAACCTGGATAAAAAAAAGTACAAGAGGTCATCATATGTATAGTAATACTAGTGGGGGATTATGGGACAAAAAATAAATCCACTTGGTTTCAGACTTGGTGCAACCCAAGGTCATCATTCTCTTTGGTTTGCACAACGAAAAAATTATTCCGAGGATCTACAAGAAGATCAAAAAATACGAAATTGTATCAAGAACTATGTACAAAAGAATATGAAAATATCTTCTAGTGTCGAGGGAATTGCATGTATAGAGATAGAGTTGGTTAACCTTCCTATCACTACTTTCATATATGTACCTCCTAATTAATTTTCTATCTTATTTGTCCAATAAACTCTTTTTTTTTTTTTTTTGTCAAATAAGTACTTGTTTATACATATATAATTTCTGCCAAAATGCATAGTTTTTTTAAAACTTGCATTTTCTATCCATTTGTTATTTTCAACATTATATTTAACTGCCTTCTTACTAACAACTTTTCTATTAAAAAAAAAATGTCATTAGTTGAAACATTTTTTCTTGTAGCCTTCTAAATTTTTATTTTCAAGTAGTACTCTTATAAATACATTTTCTTAATTATCGCACAAAAGTAATTTTTCTCAAATGGTTCTTCATTTAAATTTGGTTTTTCGGATTACAATCGTGTCAAATATTGTTTTCTCATATCTTCACCTTTCGTATTTTATGGGTTAATTTAATTAATAACACTTCTGAAAATTTTTTATTTCAAACTTGTTATCACTTTTTGATACTTAAATTTGCAACACATTCATATCAAATTTTGTGTGTCCCACACATGTAAATTATCAAATGTACCCTCAGCAAAAAAAATGCACCAATTTCTCTTCTTTTTAAATTCAATAATAGCATTTTTTGAAAAATTTTTATTTCAAATTTAACACCACTTTTCAAAACATTTATTTGTAGTACTGTCACGTCACATCAGATTTTATGAGTCCCATAACTACATTGCCAAATATGCCCTCAACGAAAACCCTACACCAATTTCCCTTCTTTTCAACTTCAATAATAGCACTTTTGAAAATTTTTATTTCAAAACTAGCACCACTTTTTAATACTTTCTTTCATAGCAATACCACATCAGATATTGTGGTCTCACTTAGTTAAATTGTCGAAAATGCCCTGGATTTTTCAAATCAAAACTCATTGCTAGTGATGGTAACAATTATTATTACTAAGTATAACTTAACAAGTAATTCCGATAATTATCATTAGTGATAATAATTGTGACTAGATTTTAATGTGTTTCTAATTGTGTAGGGATAATTACGGTATCTATAATAATTTCTTTTGTTATTAAATTTTCATTTGTTTCTTTGTAATCAAATCTATTTCTCTTCTTTATTTTTCTTTTTAATTTATTTTGTACCTTAAATGCTAGCATCTCATCCGATAAAGTTTCCAAATTATATTTGCTTTCTTAAATTTACAGTTTAGGAATAATCAAATCTTGTGTTATTAGTATGGTACTCATACAATGCCATGAGACATAACATTCATCCATATAAAATACTTTGTGATTGTGATTCTTTTTCATCATTCTCTTCTTTCTGTCTCATCTCTTCTGCTTCTTTCTTCTTTCTTCTTTCGTCCCCATTTCTCACTTCTCTGTCTGCTGCATCCCTTTGGACAACGGTTTCAGTTGGGTTTTGAGCTAAAAACATTGGGTAATTTTCAACAATTTAACTATGTGTTACCTATAAAATCTGATGTGGCAGAAAAGAAAGTATTGACAACTGGTGCTAGAATTTGCAACATAGTTATTGTTGTAATTTTACATCTGATTTCATCATAAGGGGTGGACTTTTAATCTATTATTCTTTATTTAAAAAAATGATTATCTATGATTTTCTATGATGTATTTTGTTGTTATTCACAAGGTAAATCGTGTGTTTTGAAATTTTACGTTTGTATATCATCAGATTACCCTCAATATATATATATTTATTTCCTTCTCATCAACACTTAATTTTGACCTTAAAATGCCCAAAATATCCTTAAAAAGAAATACTCAAATTATATATTATTTATATTTTTATACAATGCATTTTGTTTTATTTAAAAAATGCATTGTACTAAAAATACATTTTTACACTTTTCAAAATGCACGTAGGGATGGCAATTGGGCGTGGCGGGGCCAGGAATGCTTTCTCGTCCCCATCCCCGCCCCAAAAATCATCCCTCTGTTGAAGGGGCTTTCTTATACCCAATCTGTTCCTCATCTATTATAAGTATACATTGGAAAATATAACAAAATAAAAAAAAAATAAAGTATATTATGTATTTTTATAGTATATAATATATTTATAAATGTATAAAATCACACATATATATATCGGGGCGGGGGCGAGGAGTGCATTCCCCGTCCTCGCTGGCCGCCTTGGTAATCTTCAAGGATAAAGTTTTATCCCATCCCCGAACTTTGTCCCCTATTCCTGCTCTGTTTAGGGTCCTACGAAGAATATTACCATTTCTAAATGTAGGGTATACTTTCTAAATAAAAACAAAATACATGGTTAAATAACCCATAAAAAAATTTTACACTATCTCCTTTTTCCCTTTAATATTTTCTTTTTTTCTTTTTTTGTTAAACAGAACTATTAAAAGAACAAAATAAAATCATAGAAAAAAAAATTAGACTTTTAGTGTCCATTTAGTTTAATGGCTGGAATTGAAATTTTTAAATTAGAGTTGATTGACATTTTAAAAACTAGTTATAATGAGATGAAAAATTTAAATTGAAACCAAAATACCAAACTAAATAAAGTTCAAGATTATTTAAAAACAAACAAAACAAATCAATGACAACAAACAAACGGACCTGCTTCCAACTACAAGTTTGGTACCAAAAAAAAAAAAAAAAAAGTCGGTTTGTCTTTTGGGGGGAAAAAAAGGACAGTCGAAGAAGAAACCGTGTAGTTTGAATTAATTGTCAAACCTCGGAAAATCTCCCTCAAACTCCCACGCTCTTTCGGTAGGACTTACTCTCTCTTCTAATGCGCGTGTACTTCACGCAGCTCTCTAATTGGCAAGCCCTATACTATTACCGTGTTATCGACCTCACTTTGTAATTTCTTCCATAATGGTTATTTTCAATAAATTAAAAACAAAACATGAAACGAAAACGAAACGGAGAAAGAAGACAGGGTCGCAACTCGCAAGAATGAAATAGTTCCGAGAAGCGTCTCTCGGATTTTCCGGCTGGCCGAACAGAATTCTCCTCTAGTTAATTTCGGCTCTCTCGACCCCATCTCCTCTCATTCGTAATTTATCCGTCTCCTTCCGCAGGGATTTTCCCAGAAAATCCGCCAATCCCTAAAAGATTTTCCCTCCTCTCCGCCATTTCTTCGACGCCGGCTGAATTCTCTCCTCAACGATGATGAGTTCACAGCGACCGCGATGCTCCTCTGGCGAAGCTCCATTCACATAAAACCTTCTCGATCATTCCGACGAAGAAACACCGACGAAATAAGGAAGAAAATTTTATTAAAAAAAAAGAAAATCCGACTCCCGATGAATCGGCAAATCGTGGCGCAATCGCCGGGGGCGGCTAATCGGCGGACGCCGCTGTTGCCGGAGAAGCCGGCGGCGAGTAGGAGTCGAAGGCGGATCGGCGAGGTCGCAGGAGGGACGGCGGCTGAGTGCGCCGCCGTGTGCTGCTGCTGCCCATGCTCCGTCGTGAACCTGCTGGTGCTGACGCTGTACAAGGTTCCGGCGGGTATTTGGCGGCGGGTCAGGGCTAGTAGGAGGAAGAGATCGGCGAGTGGGAGGGACGGCCTGCTTCAGAAGAGGCCCAGTGGGTCTGAGGGGAGGCTAAGGCCGACGGTGGAAGAGTTGGAGAAGGAGTTGAAGCGTGTAAAGGGGGAGGAGAAGATCGAAGGCGGCGGTGGTGTTGATGGGGCGCTGGGAATCGTTGACTTTCGGGAAGAGGAGATGTGGGACGGGTTCTACAGAACGGGGTTCTGGAGGAGTCCTTCGCAGAGAGAATCCTAATTGTTTGACTTGTTACATGGTTGGTTGGGATTCTTTATTTTTATTTTTTTTACACTATTCTTCAAAGTTAAAAAGAAGATGGTAACATATATATATTCTAGCAAAAATTCTCGATAATTCTACATTTAATCCTACTATAAATGATAACGCCTAAGTTTAAATATTAATTTGTAAGTTGAAAAAATCCATTTATAAGTAGGAAAAAAAATCAAACGAAGCGGGAAAAAAATTGTTAAAAGGAAATTGTGATTAGGTGGAAAGCTCACGGAGAGACCATGTGCTCTCCCATAACGGGTAACTTGATTTGTACTATATCTTATAGGATTATGTGTATCATTTGCTTGTGTGAATACGAAAAAGAAATTTGTTTTTCATTAAATGAATCTATGTTAGTGTAATGGAAATAATTGACATAAATGGTGTGATTCACTACACAAAATATACGCATTTTACATGATAAGATTTATCTTTGGCCAAAAAAAAAAAAAAAAAAAAGATTATCCCATGTGTTCTGGTTTAATTACAAGATAAGATGAATTTATCTCTTAAATTTTACAAAGCTTTCATTTTGTCTTTCGAATTTTTGGATTAGTCTTACTTAACACAAAAAGATAATGTGATCTTTCTGTCAGAAAACAAACAAACAAAATTTATCTAATCATCCTAACTCCCTCTTTATTCATCTATTTTTTAATAGAAATGTTTTTTTAAAAAAAGGGTTAAATATGATTACTTCAGTTTGAGAAATAAAGTGTGAGTTTTTAAAGTTTAAAAGATAAAACGAGGATAATCTTATGTTTCAAGAGACACAGGTAATAATGATGAGATTTTATTAAGTTCTGTTAACTACTATATAATTTCAAATTAATATGATGATTTGAAATTAGAGATAGCAATGGAGTGAGACAGGAACCGGAGATGGGCTGGGGATTTTCCCTTTGGGAGGACTTTCCCAGTACCCATCACATTCCTCATTTATTCTAACTATGCATTTAAAAATAAAAATATTAGTCCTCCTTTTAGTTTAAATAAAAAAAAAAAAAAAAACTAATTTTGCTTGATTTATACATATGACAACTGCATATTAATAGCTTCCTTGGGTATTGAGTAGAGAATATGCTATTCCTTTTTCTCAACAACAACCTAGTTATTTTTAAAGATAACTAAGTGCATATATATGATAAGTACATTTTAAAAAAAAAATGTTTAGAAAAGACTTTGGGAAACTTGTCCCCAAACGGGGCCTAAATCTATTTTTTATTTTTTTGGCTTGTGAACTCTAAATTTAGTTTACCAAATAAAATAAAATAAAGGGAGTAAAATAGTATTTATTTTAATAAAAATGAGCATTTTGTTTTTTTATAAAATTATAATGAGCATCTATTTTTAACTGAGGATATGACTTACTTCGGTTGTTGGAGCGGGATTCCAAGGTAGAAACATTGATCGTGTTAGGAGAGCAGCGATTGAAAATTTTGAAGAGCCAGAGAGAGTCAGGGTTAAAAGAGTCACGTCGTTGCGATTAGGAGAGTTACATTGGGATCTTGAGTTGTGCAAGATACAATTATTTGGGCTCTTTACATGAATGCCATAGATTCATGGCTTAGATTGAGTTTTGTATTTTATTTTTGTTGAGAGTATCTTACCATGTCATTACAAATTATTTTTTTGTTTAACTTTAAATACCAAATAAACCTTTAAGTTATCGATCGTAACTACCGATAATGTTTAGTTAACAACTAGTTGGTAATCAATAACTGCTCTTTACCGGATGGTTACCAACCGTAACCGCTCGCTGTTAGCTAGTTACTGTCCTCCATTGATTAGTTACCAACTAGTACCACCATCCACTAGCTGGTTATCGACTGATAACCACCTCTGTCGGATGGTTACTAATCGGTAACCGCCGTGAAATTGGTCAGTAACAGCCAAATTCATCAATTTTCAGGATTAGTTACCCAAATATTAAAAAGTATATAAAAAAAAATTCATTAAAAACACAAAAACAAAAATTCATTAAAAACACAAAAACCACGTAACTTAAGTTAAAACTATGGCGGTTGTGGATATTCCCATGCTGGCACAGGGAAGAGCTAATTAGTGTGGCTAATGCGGAGGAGACCTTCGTACAAGGTCGTGGAAGGGGTCCTCCATAGATCTCTTTGTTAAAGATCACAAAGGTGGTCCGCAGATCTCGGCATCCGAGATGGTGGAGATTTTCTAGATGTACTTGGAAATCTCTGACGAGAGATTTGCTGGAGATCTCCTTGCATAGCCACCAAAAAAAAGCATGCAGATTTGCGGGGGAGACCGTACAAGGTCGTGGAAGAGGTCCACATGTCTTCCTTCCTGTGGCATATGTGAATACAACTTTATTTTTTTTTTTTAATGATATTTGTCATAATTATCTCAAATTATTTAGAGAATGGCTAGGTCTTATACTATTTAAAACATGCAGATTAAAATACAAATTATGCGAGTTAATCTTAGGAGGTCAATTTCGAAATTGCATGTTGGATTAGCGCATTTTGGATTGACGATTGTACCTGAATTGAACACGATTATTGAATAGGTTATTACGGATTGATTTCATGCCCACTAAGTTGACCTAAGCACGACCTATATTTTATAATGTTAGATGGGATCAACCCAAAACCAACTCACACTTTTTTTCCTAACCTTGACATGCACCTTTTTCTGTAAAGTTCATGTTGTGCTGTTTTGTCGTGACGTAAATTGTTAATCTTACTATATATTAAGGACAATTTGACAGTGAATATTCTAAGGTATGGCAAAATGATCTCCGATATCCGATCTCCATCCTCATAGTGACTAGAGAAGCCACCACCAAGTGCCCACTCATGGTCACGATCTCCGATCTCTGATCCCCATCCTCCGCAATCCATCCATAGAGAGAAACATAGATCCCAACGCGAGAGGAGATCGTAGCTTGCGGCGGTCAGTGGAGAGGAAAAAGATTGCAGCTCGTGGTGGTGTTGGAGGGTAGGAAAAAGGGTGGGTAGTTGGAAGGGGAGGAGAGAAAGAAGGGGGTCTGGGATTTGCCTGGGGGGGGGGGGGAGAGAAACAGAGATAAGGAAATAAGGGTAAAAACTACAATTCAAAGGGGAAAATCAAGTTAAAGAATATGAAATGACAAAATTATCGGTTTTAAAGTCAGAGATGGCAAAATTATAAGTAGGTATCTCAATAATGGTTATTTCCCTAATTTTCTCCCAATTAAACTTGTAAATTCGGGCTGCCCGACCCAGTCGAATTGGGCAAAAGGGGAAGCCTGACTCAATTAATTGCGGGGCTTAGATCAAATTATGAAACTTGGCTTCAAATCAGGATGGGCAACAGGCTTAGATCCAAGCTGAGTAAATGGGTAAACGAACTTAAAAAAATAAAATAAAATAAAAGTAGAACCAGGAAATCAGGAGAGAAGAGAGTGAAAGGTAATTAGCAAAAAGAAAGAAAAATATACGACACGGCCATTTGAAAAAAAATAACAATTCCATGGAAAAAGAAATAAGATGAACATATATAGATGACAAGCTAGTCAAACGTTTGAAAAAAAAAAAACAAACAAAACAAAAAGAAGGAAAAATAATTGTCAAGTTAATTAATGAATTTAAACATTTTTTTTTTTCTAAAAATGGTATACATATGAACATATGTTGTTTAAAAAAAATGCTAAAAGAGTTTGGACAGGTCTAGCAGGCTGGGCTAAATGGGCGGCCCAACGGGCTCAAAATTAAGGTCCAAACTAGCCCTAGTGCTTGCAACGGGCTAGGGACGGACCCGTTGTTTGACTGGTTGGGGATGGGCCCACCCTCGGACCAGCTTTGTAGGTAACGAGCCAATCCCATTACCCTAACCCATATTTACAGGTATAATTCCAATTAAGTATAGCGCAGAAACTTCTTTTGCCCTGTGAAGAAGCAATTTTTTTTTTTCCAAAAGGTACAGCTACCACTAGCTCGGTGCATTTTAGCTATTTTCCTCTAATCTATTAACAATTCTGACTTTTTATCGTAATAATAAATTGAAAAATTTTAAAAAGATAAAAGGGTGTTGGTAACACATCTCAACTTTAACTAAACTGTATTTTTTCATATCAATTTTTATCTTTTTTTAAAAAGTTAACAAAATTTATAACTATTTTTAAAAAATTTAATACTATTCAAACTTAAAAATTTCAACTCAATTCAAACTTAACTCATTTACTAAACACCCTATAAGCGCCTGTTTAGTTTGGATTGTAGATAGCTTTTAAATGTTTATTCAAATTGAATATTTTATTTAAATGTATAATTTAAATTGTTTATTCACGTAAAATACAAATAATGAAAATATTTAGAGAGTGTTTGGAATTTAATTTCAAGCAAAAAATTTTCATTTCAGTTTTTACCTTTTTTTTTAAAGTTTTTTGTCTTTTCTGAAAATTTTTTTTATCTTTTCTGAAAAATTAACAAAAATTACTATTTAAACTTAGGGTTTGTTTGGTAAATTAGTTCATCTCAACTCAAACTGTACTTTTTTTTGTCTTTTTCTCAAAAAATTTTTATCTTTTTCTCAAAAAGTTTTTTGTCTTTTCTGAAAATTTAAAAAAAATTTACTATTACAACTAAAATATTTTAACTCAAACTAACCAATCAAACACACTATTAAAATTTTCAACTCAAATTCATTCATTTTCAAATGGATCCGTAAATAATTTGCTTTCTGTAACAGTGTAATTGATAGTACAATACATTAATAATCACTCCAAATGGTTTGTCCAAATGCGACATAAAAGTCAAAGCATAGGGCATTTTCTTCTTGCAAAAATCCAAAACTCATTATATAATTTCAGTCGCTTTTTACAGTGACAATTGACAAGAAAAATTTGGAAAAGAAAAAAAAAATAAAAAGAAAAAGAATGTTGTGTGGGAAGAAAAGAAAAAGAAAAGGCCAGGGAGGACCAGACGTGAGTGCCGGGTAAACTTTAGTGAAGTTGTCAAAGATATCGCTTCTGAGCGCCACGTGTCGGCATCACAAACGATTCTGACGACCGAGCTAAGGCTCAAGACCTGGTGGATCAAGTCTTCGCTCCAAATAAAATTAAAAAAAAAAAAAAAAAAGGGGAAAGTAAACCAAACCAAACAAAACCCAACCCCCCACCTCCCCATCATTCAGACTTTACCATTGCTTAAGCCCTCTATCTCTCTATCTCTCTCCTCTCTCTCTCTAGCCTAGGGTTTCACCAGTCTCACAATCTCTCCCCGATTTTGATCACGCACTCCAAGATCGGTTCTGGCCCCGATTCATCGCAAGTTTTCATGGAGGTAAATGTAATCAGTTTTCGAGTTCCTTCGATTTATTTTCTGAATTTGGTGTTTTTTTTTTTTTTTTTTTTTTCTGTTCTTAAAATTAGTGACCTTAATACTTGTTTAAGACTGAAATTGCTGTTAGTGCAAAATTTTCCCTTTGATCGTTTGTTGGAGTGACTATTCTTTGATTTATACGTATACATACATATACATATATACTGAAAACTAAATTTTGTGGATAAAGATGAGCTCTATGTGTCGGTGGGCTTGTAAAATGCTTGTTCTAATATGTTATAATTTTGTTGTTAGAGTATTAAGCTTGCGTTTAGTTCGTTGGTTAGAGATGAAAATTTTAAGTTAAGAAGTAAGTTGACTTTTCAAAAATTAGTTTAATTTTAGTTGACTTTGAAGAAAAAGATAAAAATTGAAATAAAAAAGTATAGTTTTATTAGAGTTGAAATTGAAATGCCTAACGAATCATAAGTGTGCTGACGTTGGAGCATACTTGAACTTGGGAGGAGATCTATACGGCTTGGGCCTCAAAGAATTGCCCAAGTCTGTCTGTAGGGTGCGCCTACGGATTCGTAAGAAACTCCTTGTGTTAAGGGTCCAAACAGATAGTGCACAGGGTGGATTTCCGTGTTTGGTAGTGCATGGTGTTTGGGCCCAAACTTTTAGGAGGAATGGTTGCGTTACCCTACATCATGTATGTATCACTGGAGGAATGGTAGTGCATGGTTTTGCTCTGTTGTGTTGTTTTGCAAATGAGTTCGGATTGGAAAGTTTTAAGCATTTTGGTTCAAACTGGTATTGTGAATGCATATTGGTATTTGGGAGAGAACAAAATGGGCGTGGTTTGAATTTTTAAAAAGATAATCTTATTTGATAATCTCATTCAAAGCCGGATTATAGGTCCTGATTAGATACCCCAAACACCCCCGCATGGTCTAGAACATCTATCTGTTTAATCACACCTGGATTATTGTGTTCTGTTTGTAAATGATGATTTTATTATATGCATTATAAATGCTTAAGAATTTATGTGTGCTTTGATATATAGGCTCCCGGGACGGAAGAGATCAATAAGTCTGATGCTCATTTGACTTCAGCAGCAGCGTTTGTTGAGGGTGGTGTCCAGGATGCTTGTGATGATGCTTGCAGTATATGCCTTGAAGCTTTCTGTGATAGTGACCCTTCAACGGTATATGCATAAAATGAAACTACTGTGTCCTGTTCTTTGGCTTGAATATAGGATTTGCCTTTTGATTGCTCAACTTGTCTCCCCGCAGGTGACTAGTTGCAAGCACGAGTTTCATCTTCAATGCATTCTTGAATGGTAGTTTCCTATGACTTTAACTTCAAGTGTTTTCAGTTATTGGGCTTTTGATACACTTTATTCCCATATAAAGCAAAGTGATTATGATGGTTTTGTGGTCTTGGGTTGAGGTGCTAGTGTATCTGCTAATTCTGAATACTAGGGACTGCTAAATGGATTTGTTCGGTAACCGTGGATTTGAGAATCTGTGGATATGTTGAAAGGGTCTCTTGTTACGTTCAATTGATTGTTTAATGACTTTTATTCTTGTTGTTTCAACTACACAAAGTCTTGTAATGTGAAAAAATTCTCTTTCTCTATCAGAATCTAACCATCCCTCCCTCCCTCTCTTGCTTTTTCTGGATTTATGATTGTCAAGGATTTTTGTTCATCATCAATACCTGGTATTAAGTTTTAATTTGAGTCTTGTAGTCTATGCCACTTTTTGTTTTGATCTGCACGTGTGTTCGTGTTTTGTTTTCTTGCTTCTATGGTTTTCTCCTCTTAAATTTTCCTATATTGGTTCTCAACTTTTTCTCTAAAATTTTTGTTTAAGTAACCAGTATAACTCCTTTCCCATTGTTTGTTGTAAGTTGTTCAGTTCCTTCCCCTGATCAGTAAACAATTAGGGCTTGGTGCTTTTTTCCCATGCCCTTTTCTGTGTGCTACATCAACCAGCAGAATTGACAAACAATTTGGAAAGTGGAAAAATTCATTACTTAATGCTGAAAGTGTTTCTAATACCTATGTCCTAGATATTTCAAGTTGTCTCGTGCATGTATGCTATGTTTACTGTTTTTAATATTGGGGGTGTTGTGAAATGTTCACAACTGGCAGCAATGAAAAGCTTATGTGAATTCTATCAATACTCTATTCTAAACTGTTGCATGATCGATTAGAAAGTCTTATAAGATGACCCGGGTTTCAAACTTTTACATTTTTTTAGGTGTCAGAGAAGCTCTCAATGCCCTATGTGTTGGCAACCCATCAGCCTGAAGGATCCCACCAGGTTTTTTTTTTTTTTTTTTTTTTTTTTTTTTTTTTTTTGTTGTGTTTTTCCCTGTGCTTGTTATTTTTCTTTTTCTTTTTCTCTTTTTTTTTTTTTTTGTTTTTGTTTTTGTTTTTTTTTTTTCTGGCAACATTCTTACGAAGACTTCCATTGAATTGATGGCACGCCTTCACGTTTGCAGTCAAGAGCTACTTGAGGCTGTAGAGCGCGAGAGGAGTTTTAGGTTCAATCCATCCAGAAATGCTACAATATTTCATCATCCAACACTCGGAGATTTTGAATTGCAGCATGTTTGTAATCTGACTAATTAATTCTTTGGTCAATCATTCTTAAATAAGCTTGACTTATCTGAGTAGGATCGTACTAAAAGGATCTATTTCTACTCTTAAATTTCAGTTACCAGTGGGTGCTAGTGATGCTGAACTAGAAGAACGTATAATTCAGCACTTAGCTGCTGCTGCTGCAATGGGGCGAGCACGCCACATTGCTAGAAGGGAAGGCCAGAGACATAGGGCATCAGCTCAAGGTCGTCCGCAGTTTCTTGTATTTTCAACTCATCCTAATGCATCATCTGCATCTCCTGCTTCTTCCTCCCCAGATCAGAGGGCAGAAGCCGAACCTGTTCCTGCAATCACAGTGGCTTTCCCATCTCCTTCAAATGGAAGTGAAGAATCATCACAACTGGCTGCCTCAAGTTCTGTTCCTTCTACTCAAGCTGATCCTGTATTGGCCTCAGCATCGGGATCAAGTGCTGTTGCCAACCAACAGGGATCTTCTTCGAATAATAGGTACATTCTTCAGGGCATTTTGTTTTTCTTTATAAGTGCATGAAGCCTTGCACTTTCAACCCTAAATTAAACTCTATTTGTATTTGTTTATGCACACTAACTTTTACCAATTTATAAAAGGAGGTTGTCTAGTCAGTCATCTCCAAGTAGTCAGGATAGACCTGGACCATCGATTTCCAATCATTTTCAGAATCTTTGAAGTCTCGTTTCAATGCAGTATCAACGAGGTATTAACTGCGGTTAGCATGTCCATGTTAACAGTAGGACAATGTGTCTTATTTCTAAATGCCAGTTTTATTTCTTCTCAGATATAAAGAGTCAATTTCAAAGAGCACAAGAGGTTGGAAGGAGAGATTTTTCTCACGCAACACCTCCATGGCAGATCTTGGTTCTGAAGTTAAAAGGGAAGTTAATGCAGGGATTGCAACTGTATCACGCATGATGGAGCGTCTGGAGACCAGAGATAATAGTAGAACCAGTGATGCATCAGTATCAAATAGTTTGGATAGTTCAGTTCCAGCATCAGACACCCAACAGACATCAGACGCTGGTGGCACCAATTCTTTGAGTGATACAAATGCTAAGGCATCATGTGCTGCAGGTTCTAGTTCAAATTAAGCCTTATTCAGAAATCGAATAAGCTCGGAGCAATTCTTACGATGGTAAGTTTAAACTTGGGTTTGTCTCGTCTCTGAATATTTTTGTTTCATGTTCTCTCAATCTGCATGGGTAGTTTCCTTCTGAAACTAGCGGCACGCCTCCTGCTGGCCCCTCCCTTTACAATGTTTCTTAGGTTTTTGCTCTTCTAATATCTAGAACAAATTATTTGCTTTTGACTTACATTCTGTGTATACGAGATATGTTGGAATGGTTTGTAGATATAGGTACAATTGTCTCTACCCAAAACATCATCTTCAATAATTTTGAAATTTTATTGTTCCTCGGCCTTTAGACTTTGTGAAGTTAGGAACTAGTGAAATTAGCGACAAATATGGAGGGTGAGTTCCACTGCCATCTATGTGTTAGCCGTTAGGGCATCTGGTCAGTATCCCATATCTTTTAGCTAATTCATAAGAATTATATCTAACAGATCTTGTTGAATCGTGCTTGTTTCTGATTAGCTTTTTTAGGTAGCCCAAGGCCAATTAGGTGTTGGAACATGAATTTACAGGTTTCAAATTTCGTGAAAATGTAGTATTGAACTTACCTTAAAACTTTTTTTTTTTTTTAATTTGAAAAGCACTTCTTGTGTAGCTTTCCAAAGTCATAAGCTTGGAGCAGGGAGTTCATAGTACAGGTAAGGTTAAAATGGATTCCTTTGCCATAATTTTGAAGTTGCAAGATGAAAAGCCTTAGTGGCCTCTATTGGTTTATTAACTATTATTTCTTAGTTGACTAAGCTTGTATAAGAGAGTGATGTTAGGCCTTTAATTAGGCGCACATATGTTAGACGAAATAAGGCTAGGAATATGTGTAATTAACCGATTATGGGAGTAAGAAGTTTGTCGGTCAGTTAGTTAGAGCGTTGAACATTTATGTTTTAGGTGGGGAGCTAACGTGTGAATCGAGATTAATGTCAACATTTATGATATGAATCAATGTTTTAGTGAAGAATAATGCGAGGGATATTAACTCCAATCTCTACTTTTGTACCAACTGTATGGTATATGATGTGGCATTCCACCTCATATGCCAACTCGGCTCTTTTAATTTACCAAATTATTTTGCTAAAATGCCGTTTCTAGCCTTTTCTCTCATCTCTTCCCACTCACCTACTTTTTCTCTCTCTCCTCTTTTCATTCTCTTCTCTTCCAAGGCCTTTCTAGTTTTCACCATAACCAAAAGCTTCTAAGCTGAGGCCTCTCTCTCTCTCTCTCTCTCTCTTCGAAAGTAAATCTTCTTCCATAATGAAAGAAGAAAACCCATGCTCTTTATTTATTTATTTATTAAAATCATCGAAGAAGCCAATAATGCCCAGTTCTCTTCTTTTCTCCCCCCAAAGTGAATCTGATAGGGGGAATTTAGAGTTACTTATCATTTTGACCTAGAAAAATTTCCTACATTGACAAGTTGAACAACACTGTACAAGGAAGCAGAGGAAAAGGGAAAAAGATTCTGAAGATGGAAGACGGAGAAACAAAAATACTTGGGTATAATCCTTCCAATGGCGTGGCCGAACAAGGATTGCATCACGAAGGCCAAATTGGAAGGAGTAGCCTCGTATATTTATGAGAACTTCTTGGAAAGCCAGACCCTTTTGATCTCCCCCAAAGTTGTTGACTCACCTTGTTTCAATATCCCCCACAAATTTTTATTCATAGTCCACAAAAAAAGCCAACAAAAAAGAAAAACAAAACCCAAGTTTTTGTTCATTAAGTATTTGGATTTGTAGTAGTATTAACTTTAAGAGAACTCAGCCATAAGCTCATTAATGTCCTTGAATAGGGTCTTCATTTTTCTCGCTGCCAAATCACCAAAAAAAGTTGTTTGCTTTCAGACGTTGAAGGAAAAAAACTCTCAGTAGCTATGATGATTACAAAAATGCAAGTGGGATACTGATTTATTTATTTTTTTTTTTTAAAGATAATAACAATAAAAAAAGATAATAAGAGCGTGAAAACTGTGGGTGAGTGTTTACAAAACCTCTGAGTTTCTGATGGATGGAGCTGTACTCATTATTTTTATTGTTTTTTTAGATGTCTTGGCTTTGAAGGTTTTGGTCATGGTGAAAACTAGAAAGTTCTTTGGGGACATGAGTGAAGAGAACAAAGAGAGGAGAAAAAAAAGTTGGTGAGTAAGAAGAGAAGAGAGAGAAAAGAAAAACTAGAAGGGGTATTTAACAAATGATCTGGTAAATTAAAAGAGCTGAGTTGGCATATGAGGTGAAATTGCACATCATATGCCATGTAGGTTGGTGTACAAAAGTTGGGATTGGATTTGGTGTCCCTAGCATTATTCTTTAGTGAATTAGACTTGTTAGTGGAGATTGTTGGGATTTTTTTTCTCAATTAAGGCATATTAGTATTTAGTCTATTATCAAGTGGCTCTCACCATTTTGTGCGAGTATGAATACATTTGTAATGCCTTTATGCATTAGAGTATTGACATAAAGGTTAACTTTGATAGGTTAGCTTCTATAACAAGTTATGTATGTGCTCGGAAAATTTGAGTTCCTTATCTTTCTGTCTGTGATGAAAGAATCCTGTAATGTCTTATCAAGGGAGAAAAAAAAAAGATCCTTTATTTTCTTCTATTCCTTTTATTATTTATTGGCTAGGCATAAGGAACTTTATGCATCTCTTAAGCATAAGTTTTTGAAGATTTGATTGTCCCTTTGGTAGCATACAGCGGACTTCCTCGAGCGTGCCCTTTTCTGCATTATGATGCTTCTTTAGTTGTTGCCATCACCTTCAACATTGTAGAATTGAGAACGATAATAAAAGAGCGTCAGTGAAGTTGAAATGTGAATTTTGGTTCTTTTACTTACAGCAATCATTATGATGTGCTGTTGGCTGACTTTTAGAAGTTCCTTTGCATTCCCTGAAATACTAGTAAATCCTTGAATTTATCATCACCATTAACTGGTTTCCGACTTGGGCCCATTTAGAATCTCTAACAACGCTGTGTTTTCTATGTGATGATCTGGCCATGACTTAACATGACTTGTTTCATGTAGCTGATGGCTCAATCATTTGCAAGCCCTGTTTTCCATTTTGGCATATCCCTTTAGTCAGAGATGGCTTATCTGTTACACATGAACTTCATTAGTCTTGCTTCCCATGGGCCCCATTATACTTCCTTTGCATCAAACCGTTCATTTTCGTGAATCTGGAGGAATATAAAGATTTATCCCCTATAGAATATAAAGATTTATGCCCATTCTTAAAAACACTCGAGATTTCTGCCCTGACTTTCTTCCATTATATTTTCAGTTAAGACGGGCACAAAACTAAATAAGTGAGAGTTAAAAGAGTGATAGATTTCCCTGAAGTGTTACATTAAGTGTGTGAAATGCTAATGGTAGGCATGGCAATTCAAATTTCTTGCATTTGAGCCCTTTTTGTCCAGATTCTGTTTGTTATCCAAGTATATATTTTCTGTTTTGATTATTATATTTTGCAATTTACATTTTTGAGTGGTGGAAATTGTGATCTCATGGAAAATTTGGATTCGTTTGGTTTTTTTAGGTGGAATCTTATTCTCCTCTTTTCCACGTATCCCTCTTCTCACGCCAGTGGATATTTCGAATCAAATCCTTTTTTTTTTTTTTTTTTTAACATTTAGATAGATATAAAATTGGTGATGTGATTATCAATAAGAGAGGACTACGGAAAAGAAAAGCTCATCCACTCAAAACCAGTAGTAAATCAGTTTGTATTAATCAACTTATTTATGAATATATAACTATATATACTATAGATTTCTGAGCATTACTTGCTGATGCACTAGTCTAAAGATGGTTTAAATGTACAATTATGTTCAACTTTGAACACTGAAAAATATTATTGTAGAAGAATTCCATCTCTAATGTCGAACTGGGTTTTATCAGGCTCAGCATTTGGTATGTTAGTTTCTTGGTATGAGCTCAATTTTCAAATATGAACTATGAAGCCAATGCTGATATCTGTTTTTGCCCTTACCGACTCACCACCCGTATGCAACATGTCGGGAGGTTATGAAATGGCTCCTTTTTTATTTTTTTTTGGTTAAATAGGTTAAAAAAACTTGGTTTAATAGATCTCAAGTTATTGTTAGACTACGTTTATATATATAATCATTAGTTAATTGTGTCTATTTGTAATTTTATTTCCGGGTAAATCAAATCGGTCTTCTAAACTTATAATATATATGTAATTTGCGTTTTCAACTATGAAATTAATCTTTCTTTTTCTTTCTTTCTTTTTTTTTTTTTTTTTTTCTTTTGTTGAATAGGTTAAAAAAATCAGTGGAATAGATTTAAAATTACTGTTAAATTATGTTTATTTTTATAATGATGAATTAATTATATCTATTTGTAATTTTATTTCTAATTAAGTTGAATTAGTTTCTTTGGAAACTTATCAAATAATTGTAATTTTCACTTTGAACTTTTAATTGCGACAATTTGCACAACGAATATATAAAAATCTATCATCATTGATAAAATGTTTATTGGTTTAGAAATTAATACTTGATTTGCACATAGATTATTGATAAAAAGCATAAAAGGTCTTTTTAATCAATGTAAACCCAAATTTTTATTTAAATAAAAGTCAATGTAAAATTTTTTATTTTGATTAAATTTAATCAAAGATTCTAGTCATTAAATTTAGATTAAAATAGATAATAATGATCATTCATACTTTTTTTTTTTTTTTGAACTTATGATCATTCATACTATTAACTATTGCCTTGTGCATAAATCACATGCAATTTTTTTTTAAAAAATTCACATAAAACAAATTCAGGGTATCGGTGCAAAATGCTTTTTAATATTTTGTTTGTTTGTTTATTTATTTATTTATTTGAGGATATAAAAACTTTTTCTTTTTAGTAGTTGGTATTGTTGTCAAAGCATATGCTAGTTACGAACCCAACAATTCCCAAAAAAAAAAAAAAAAAAAAAAAAAAAAAAAAAGGGAGATAAGATGTCCCATTGTTTCTAAGCAAACAGCAGGTTTTTGCCAGTAACCATTAAGTAAAAACAATAAATTTATAGTCAGAATTACTGAACGCGTCCAATGATTTTTTTAATGTACTAAATATCATGTTTTTCGCATACTAATGGATGGTTTTAATCATGATTTACAGTGTGTTAATATTTATCATGCATTCCGTGATAATAGATTATATTTCTCATGTGCTAAGTGATTCTTCGAATTTCGATAACAACTTTTGTTTCTTGTTATTTTCCTCTAGCGATTCTCACTTCACGACGCCTAAATAAATGCAAAACTATAATGACATTTTCTCTTATTAGAAGTGAAAAATGAGAATCAATCTCTTGTTTACTTACTCGTTATATTCTTGGAATAAGAGTGGGAATAATGAATCTCATACCGATATGGGATTAAGAAATAAGATTGACAATTTCATGTCTCCGTCTGGATTGTAACTCCCAATATTGACATTGATATTAAATTACTATCTTACCATTAATTTAATTGTAAAATTTAATATTAAAAAAAGTACCAAAAAACTATAATAACCTATATTAAATATTTTATTGACCTAATATTACATAATTATCCTAAATATTATTAATTTTGTTAGAATAGATTAAAAATTATTAATTTTAGTAAAATAAAAGAATATGCATCGATATTTGACACTTTGTTATTTTACTTCTTTTAATTCAAATTTTTACACCTTTTTTTTTTGTTCGCAAAAAAATTACACAACTTACTCTTATCATTTTATTATTTGAATATTGTAATGATTAGTTTAATTACAAACAATAATATGATGATAATATACAGATTAATCAATTTTTAATTTTTAAAAAACAATTATGAAGGAGCATACGAGTAAATGTATGACAATTCATTCCGATTTCAGTTTTAGATAAACACGTAATGCTATTTGTAATGACTCCGATTTTAAATTTTAGATTCCAGTTTCTCACTTCACACACACTCAAATAGACACAAAACTGTAACTGAGTCCCATTATCGGCTAATTCCAAACAAGCCCCTAAACTTCTAGTCTCAGCATTTCACGCCTACTACCATCTCATTCGACGATCCTCATCTTTTACAATATATAGTACAACCAAAAAATATATATATATAGTGGTAGAAAGTTATTCTCTTTTATGTCTATTCACATTATATTAAGACACACATTCCCCATTCTAAATTCCTAATGTTTATAAACTTCCTTGCTAATTCTAGTTCTCCGAAAAAAGTGATTCCCATAATCATGGGAGAATCTCGTTTGAGATTTAATACCGTTCAAACCATAGAATCGAATCCACAATTAATTTTTTTTTAAAATGTTTTTTCACATAAAAATTTAAAATATGTGTCCAAAATTCTTATTCAAACCTATGAAGCAAAAAGATTGTGGATTTTTTTCTTTTCTCTTCTTTTCTATTCGTCACAATTCAATAATTATTTCATTAATGATTACATTTTCATATCCCCTTAAATTGCTTCAAATTTAAAAAAAAAAAATCAAAGTACATCAAGATTACAAGTAAAATGTTGCAACGTTTTGATTTTTCTTCTTCTATTATTGATGAAAGCTAAAAACTAATCCAAATTAAGCAAAAGGTATCTGAAAGATTGGAGTGACATTGACACTAAGAGAAATTTATGTGTGAACAAGATGACTTCCTAAAAAGCAAGGGTTATCATTGAACAACCCATCAAATCCTCAATAGTTTTTAGGGTTAGTACTAATATTATCATTTTTAAGGGGTTAATTTATATGCATTTTGTGTTTGTTGTTTTTTAATATATAAATATGCATTTTCATTAAGATATTATTATTATTATTATTATTTTACTAAATAAGAAATTCTATTATCAAGTCACTAAAGAATAAGAGACAAACATCAACGGAGGGACATGCCCACAGAACAGAATCCGGAATAAGTTAACCAGCCAGCCACCGAATGGCTATAGAACCACCAAATGGACCTAAAGTCCACAAACCAACGGGATAACACGCTGGTAATCAACCCACCTGGGAAAGTCGAAGCGATCCCCTATCGCAAACATGGAGGAAAACTCCTATGACGGGTGATGTGAATGCAAGATTCGCCTGCCAAACAACATCAAGCCAAACAATGACTAAAACCCAGATCAACACAAAAACCTACATGAGGAAGGGCACACCCCCGCCCTTATTACAAACAAACACAAAAAATAGACCCAAAAAAAAAAAATGGGAACCACTGTAACCTCCGGCAAAGCCACACCCATCAACGCCGAAGCAACCATCAGCGCGATCGGATCATTGCGAAAAGAAGGCCAACAACAAGGAGGAAAAACCGGCTATGTGTGAGGGACACATGCCACCCACGATGGGCAAGACATGCCTATGCACCGACCCAGCCCCCTCACCACTGTCCTGTGGCCTAGTTCTTGTGGTATCCACGAGCCCTCGATACGAACGCACCTCGATCTGATGACAATGAATGGCAACCAACTTTCCATGCTCGACTCCGAAACAACCCCAGCCCACCCCTCCGACGGCACAAGCATGGTGTTGGAGACCACGTCAAGCTCTCCCACGAGTGATGAAGGTCGGAGCCCAACAAAAGGCTGGACCACGAGTCCTAGATCTCAAAAACCTTAATATCGCTCGGAGCCTCTCTCTTTTCTTTCTTTATGTAAAAAATTCTTCTCACAAACCAATAGAGAAATATTAAGATATTAGTATTTTTGCTTCTTTTTTTTTTTTTTTTTTTTCACATGAAAAGAATATCTAAAGAACCAATGCACAAGTTGATAACTTACCCAAAAAAAAAAAAAAGGCACAACTTGATTAAGCGGTCACTTGGCATTATTATTGAACTTTTCTAAACAATATTTGTTAATTAATTAATTATTTTTTTTTTGAACTTGAAAATAAATAAATGTGAACTCCACACCTTGTAATAAAATCAGGTGTGGAATCATTAAGTTATCTTTGTAATTATATAGTGTTTTTTTTTAAGTCACCATTATAATTAATTTACATTTATAAAAAAAATATTAAAATAAATTTAAAGGACACTATTATCCCATTATTGTTATTTGGAAAAGAACTAAGGCATCCAAGAGTTTTTCTCCCGGCCTTGGTTGTCGACTAGTATTTGTTGTACATTATTGTAAAGTAAATAAAGAAGAATAGAAATCTTGTTTGTTTCGATTTTCACTTTATTTTATTTCTATATTTCCTTTTTCTTGCACCAATAAATTCATATGAAAAGTTATCATCAAAGCAACAAAATTCGGGTCATTATCATTTCATATGATTATTTAGATTATTATATCGAAATAAAGCAACACTCTTAAACTTATAAAAGAGAAAACATATTCACTTTATTATTATACAAATTGTGAAAACCATAGATGCTTAGTCAGAAAAGCCAAAGCCTGGGGCTAGTAGCGGGTCACAATTTTGGATTTTTTTTTTTTTTTTTAAGATAAGGAATTTAGGTCTAGATTGGTGCTCTGAACTACGTGCCCTTTAGCACATTATTATTCCGTTTGGTAAAACATCTTAAACTTAAATTTTTCATCTCAGTTTTTATCTTTTTTTTTTTCAAAATCAACAAAAATTATAACTAATTTTTAAAAAGTCAACAAATTCAAATTTAAAAATTTCAACTCAAACCGTTTCACCAAACGAAGCCATGTTTCCAAAAATATAAGATAAATCTCAATTTGTAATGGTTTCTAAATGAATTTTGAGAGTTTTCATGGAAAGTTAAAGAGAATGGGAAGATTTCTCATCTAAATAAACAAGAGTTTTTCATGGAAAGCAAACTTATTGGCTTTCACAATTTCCTTCTTTTGTTCAGATGAGTAACATTATAATATGTTTCAACTTTATCATATAGTTTCTAAGTCATCACATTTATTGACATTATAGTATTGTCACAATCACGAGTACGAAATCTTCCTAACATATCACCTTTTTATTTATTTATGTTTTATATTTTTTTTTTGGGGAAGGAAAAATGTATATCAAATCATATAGCATTGGAATTGGATCATTCAATAATTTTTCGTAATTGAGCTGATTTTTTTAAAAAGAATTCTGTGAAAGTTTGGAATTTTCTCTCGCAAAGACCTTTTTTTTTTTTTTAATTTCTGTAATTATTAAAAAAAAAAAAAATCAAGAGGAAAGCTAGAAAAAATAATGCTACCGACACATTGACACTGGAGAGAGTGATGACTGGTGATCATTGTCACAGAGTCGGGTGCAGTGCTAAACCACCCGTTGTTTACCAAAACCACCAAATCAACCAATCAAAAAACACAACACAAGTATCCTATGCCTGTGCTGTACTACACCATCACCAAACTCATTCAATGACCAACAAGGACTCTATTTAAGGAAATACCCCAGCTGGAGAAACGTCTCTCTCTGTCTCTCATATCTCCCCCCTTTGTTTTACAAAAAATCTCTACCTACGTATTAATTAATTTAGGAATGCAGATACGAAAATGTATCGTAAGGCATCTTATTATGTATTATTGATAGAAATTAATTTTTCTAACGGCATGATCTATAGTGTTTAACTTAATAATTTACGGTGTTTGATAGAAAATTATTCTAATTATAGATAAGATCGTTGAAAATTTAATCTGATAACTAAAATAGTAATTTAAACTGATAATACAAAGTACAGATTCTCTATGAAAAAAGTTGTTAAAAATATGACAACTATTTTTATTTGTCAGACTTTTAGTTCTGTGAATTAGGGCAACTCCAACCCCACGCTATTTTAGCGTGGGAGGAGTGTTTTAGAGTATTGGGTTGCTCCAACCCATACTCTATATCCTACTTCAAATATGAAGTATGCATAATGTACTTCATATTTGAAGTATCACTATACATATTTAAAATACTTTTTTTAAATAGTAATTTAAATGATATAAAAAAGAATATAAATGGGTTGGAATAAATATAAAATAATATTTAAATAATTAAAAAAAGAATATAAATAGAATATTCCTTTTAGAATATGATATAAAGAAATAAGTTGGATAAAATAGTTATTTAAAGTGACAGATATTCTATTTTGAGTTTCTGTACTTAAAAATAGAGTATTTGGTTGGAGATGGCCTTAGGTAACTCTTTTCTCTTTTAATGTAATTTTATTCCTACTCAATATCCAAATTGTTTCACATGAACTTTTGATTTTCTTTCTCTAGGATTCTTTTGTATGGATTTTTTCCCTAATATCCTATTAATAGATCAGAATTTTGAACCATCAATTTAAAAAATCAATCAGTCTTGAATCGTTAGATTAAATCAGCATGCTACAAGACTAAATAAAGTAAGACAATAAGAAAGTCAATGAAAATTTAACGGCTAAAAATCATATCTTAGAAGTAAGGAATATTTTATATCCTACCAGACAAATATCTTTCCCCTGTTAAAAAAAAAAAAAAAAAAAAAAAAAAAAAGAAGAAAAGAAAAGAAAAACCAATATGGATACCAATGTGCGGCACACTATGAATATCAATCAATATATCAATAATGTAAAAGAAACAGCAAATCTTATCCCTAGAGATGATATTGTTCCATAGAAATCTTTAATCTAGTCTACTGGTACAACTGTATGACATTTCAATGCCTATATTCTAAGGATTTGTTTGGTATGTTAGTTTGAGTTGAGATTTGTTAGTTGTAATAGTAATTTTTATTGACTTTTTAAATAAGACAAAAAACTTTTTCAGAAAAGATAAAAAACTTTTTGAGAAAAAGATAAAAAAACCAGTTTAAACTAATAGTTTGAACTAACATATCAAACATGCACTAATTTTCAGGTAAATTATTTATATTTCATTCTTAAACTTTTTATTCCTTAAGTAGTTTTTTTTTTTTTTTAAAGCTCCTTGATGTACATTTGATAGTGCATTTTGGTTATATTTGTTCTTTTCATAATCTTTTTTTTTTTTTTTTTGGCTTTCAAAATGCAAGTTCTCCTTTAACAAATATTTGAGTATAAAAACAAAATAATTGGCGCTTTTTTTTTTTTTTTAACCTCTGTCATTTCCCTAGGTTATAATCATGAAACAAGAAAAAGTGACAGGAAAAAATGGAAGCCCACTATTTCAAAGTACTTTGAAACGGTTAAATTCCAATAAATTTCCTCCACGAATCAAAGTGCAACGGTTTAAAAGATTTTACATTCTAATAAAGAATGTTACCAACACAATAGGATTTATAATGTTAATTCCTTTTTTTTTTTTTTTTTTTTTTTTTTTTTTTTTTTTTTTTTTTTTCTAAATAAAAATTTATAAAAAAATATTTATAATATTAATTCCCGTTTGACCGGTCCATTTGAGCTTGAATTTAAGAGATATTTTGATTTAAGTTGAGTTAAGTCTTAAAAATATATGTTTGGTTAAAAATAACTGTTCGAAGTCAAAAAATATACAAATTTAAAATGTATTCCCAAAAAATAACATCATGAACATTGTGAATACTTAAATTGTGTTTACTTGTAAAGAAAAAAACAAAAAACTTTTGGAAACGTTGGTTGGAATGAATCGATCGAACGCCCATTAATGTGGTTTATTATAAGCATTAATGTATTTCATACTTTTATGCATTTCATGGAGGCAAATTTTGTACGTATTCACCTATATATATATATATATATATAGAGTGCGGTGGTTTTATAGTGAGTGAAATTATAATCATTTTAGATTTTTTTTTTTTTTTCCTGCTGTTGTATTGAAAATGTGATTTAATAGCTTTCCATTCTATATAATCGACAACAGCTCAGTTTGTGTTTGGAAGCGTATGAATTAAAGGCAAAGATGAACCAAATAGAGTCCAATCGGTCCCCCCAACGGACGATATTTTTGTCCCCTACTGCTCTGCTTTACTTCACCGCTCTCAGCCAAGCCATTTCCTCTGTTGAAACTTGTAACTATTTTGAGCCAACTCAATTTATTTATTTATTTATTTTTATTCTTTTACAGTGGAGACCTTTGGCTGCTGTTTGATAATAAAAAGAAATGAAAACGCTCTAAAAGAAACTAAAATTCTAACTCAAGTTTCTCCCCTCCCGCTCGTTGAGTTAGTCTGAATGGATCTCACATCCGTTCACTAAATGGAGAACTCCAAATATGTCAACTCCAATATCATTGCTATTTTTTTTTTTTTTTCCATATAGTTATAGAATGTTGTGTTAGGAGTTTTATCCCTACTATTTTGTTGGCATTTTATTATCAAAAACAAAGTGCGAATTCTAAATTTGTTATGGTTAATCTGCTGAATATTCTTGTATTATAACTCGGATTTTTAGTGTTGGATTTTCATATTGTGAAAGTATTTTGGTGATTCGATTTGTTCGGAAAGAATTTATGCAGCTTTACTTTCGAAGTGTGTGATGGATTTTAACTTGTCTTAAAAGATATTTCGTTAATAACAATAAATAGGTGTATCAGGAATTCGGGACATTCTAATTAAGTAGACACCTACTTAGTACCATCATCATTTATCTATCCCCAACATTTTATTAAAAATAAGCAAGAGAACAAAATTCAAATCCAACAAAGTACAAACCAGACAAAAGAGGCAAAATAACTAAAACGTAAATGTATATGGGAAACACTTATGGTAAGTTCATGTATGGAAAGTTCTGTTGATTCAGAATTCTTTTTTTCTAGTTTGGTTTTTAGTATTGTTAAATAATCACTAGTGTTCTTTCTTTCTTGTTTACGCTTGTGATTATTTCATTTTGTGTTAATTGTTGCAATTCGATTAACTGTGTGTCATATTTTTAACGTATCTGTGTTAAAAAGTTTACAAAGTTTGTCCGTTAGGACTTATATTTTGTTTAAGAATATGTGGTTTCTAGGTGCTAATATATGAATCCTAAACTTAACATCGGAATTTGAGCATCTATATTCTTATAACTTCTCGTGGTTTGTCATTTGTGTTTGTTTTTTGAAGTAAAGCTTATATTCCAAAATATAAAAGATAATACAATCATCAGTTTATGTACAGAGCCTTATATTGTAGAAAACTCGATACCTAAAGACAATCTGCTCTATCAATAAATTCAAATGACATATAAAGAGAAATATTGTGTAACAGACTCCATAAATAGAAGACACCCAAAAAGTACACAAAATATCAAGCACACATGACTTTTTAATAAATCATTTACAGTTGATGAAAACATCTGATCAATCGCTGACAATAAATTTAGAGCAAAAAGGCCATACAGACAACCGCAAAAGAAACAGATCTTGCTGACTAAAAACAATACTAAATACTAAACAAACAATATAAATATCCAAATTAATTAACGACAAACACCGACACATGCACCACCATCTAACTTCTCATGGTTTGTCATTTTTGTTCATAAAGTTTCAAAACAATAGCAATTAACTCAATTTAAAATGACATTTAAATTTAAACGGAGTAATTCTAGTTGTTATTTTTTCTTAGATTTTCTATTTAATAGTTTATTTGATGTTTTTATCCGTTTCTGTAATTGACTTTGATTATTTATATTACTTCTTGTTAGTGATTTTTCATTACTTACAATTACACAACAAATAGAATTATGAGTATTACCAAGCACTCCACTATTTTTAATACTCATGAAGTCACCCCCTATCTACAAGCCTACACGCTTGCACGGCTCGCCTTCGGTCCAACTGACTTACTCCAAGCTTTCATGTTCGCCTTTGGTCTAATTAACGTACTCTGAGTAGCCACGATTTGCCTTTTTTTTTTTTAAATTAAAATTTTTTATTATTAGGCAGAAGCCTCAATAGAAACAACATTAGAACTGCAAAAGAGTCTCTGAATCCAAACTTGGTACAATAAGTTAAAACCAAACCTAGCTCAGAGATGAGCTACATGATTGGCACCTCGACGGATGTGATTCACACCTGTACTCTTCAGCTGGATAAGCAATTGCCTAACATCCTCCATAAAACTTATCCCAAAAAAAACTTATCCTCATTCTAGAAAGATTCTCCAATGTTTTGGTACGTCAAAAGTAAGGAAGATAAGGAAATTTGAAATTTAGCTATAATTGCTGCAAGTCATCCTTTTTTTTTTTAAAATCAAATTGTTGCTTGTTTACACTGTTTTTTTTTTTTTTTTTTTTTTTTAAGTACTTGTTTACACAGATTTATTAGCTTCTTTTTATTGAAAAGAAAAATTAAATAACAAACAGTCTTGAAAGTTTGAGAACTATTAAAGTGCAATCTCAAGTAGTTTAATTATAAATAAATTTTGAAGACCTTCCGACCGACAGTCGGCTAATATCTCCTATTATGAAATAATTCTAAGAGGTATCATACATGTTTAAAAAAAAAAAAAAAAAGTCCTCTGTTACGAGACTTACAGAGGACGTTCATAAATAGCATTCAATTTCAATTAATTGTGACCGACAATGAGAGGAAGTATTTCTCTTATATTTTTATAGTCTGATCTTGGCCTCACCAAGTATTAGGTCTCGTTTGGCGTTTAAATTCAAACTGTACTATTTCATTTCAGTTTTCTTTTTCATGAAAAAGTTTGTCTTTTTCTGAAAAAGTTTTTTGACTTTTATGAAGAGTTAATAAAAATTTTCAACTCAAACTCATTGACCAAATGAACCTTAAACTTTATAATTGAATAGTGAGGATAATTTGAAGCTTGATCAATTTGTGAGACTGATAATAAGCCAATGTCTCACCAAGTTCATAAAAGAGCTTGACCTTCCGTTCGATAATAGGTTAATTTCTTCTATTATGAAATTAATTTAGGGGTACTATACACATAAGAAGTAAGTCCTATACTACAACTTTCAGATTAAGTTCATAAAGAGTATTCAATTTCTATTAATTGTGATGCACAAGACAGATAATAATAAGAAGTATTTCTTATCTATATATATATACGGATGTTGTTTCAATGATTATTTTAATATTTACCCATCTATGGTTACAGTTATTTTAGCCATGTAATACAGATCAAATGATTGTAATAGATTAGGTAGTTGGCCAAATAAATTTATAATAATTAACAAGCATTGAAATTAGAAATCTCATTAATGTGATTTTAGATAGGTAACTTGTTCTTAACTTACTAAAATTACTTTTTAAACACTTTTTTGTATTCAAATAAAATTTAAATAGCTAATTTTTTTCCTATATTTCAATCTCATTCTCGATCTTCATTTAGGATTTTTTTTTTCAATTTAAAAAAAAAAGGTTAAGTGGCGTAGTATTCTTACAATTATATGTTCTGATCAACTTTAAATAATGTCTTTTTTAACAATCTTTTCTCATTCGAACTCCAAAACCTCAGTGTTTTCCTTTTTTTTTTTTTTTTTTTTTTTTCATACCTGCAAATACCCCCCTTTCCTCCCTTATTTCCCAGAAAATAGTTTATGTCTATTCTCAATCTCTCTCGCTCTCTCTCTCTCTCTCTCTCTCTATCGGAACGCTTGTTCTCAGTTTATTGACTATCATATATTTTTTGCTTTTTCTTTATTCCTTTTAAGAAAGAAAAAAAATTTTTTTTCCTTAGAAATTCTATAGTTTACGACAGGCCAAGTAAGAAAATAATTTTCTATTTACAAAAAGAGAAAGTAAGGAATTTACGAAATTTTGATGTAAGCATGTTTTTCTAAGTAAAATTAGTAGGGGGGAAAAAACAATAAGGAGTTTACGATAATTTAATGTAAACAAAAGTGAGAAGCGAAATTAAAAAGAATAATAGATGCAAAAAGGAGAAAAAACATAATATGTCAATCACGATAATTTTTTCCCTTATTCTAGTATGTGTGAGGGGGTAATTGCAATAGTAATTTTGATATTTATTATCCACTTCCAAAAAAAAAAAAAAAAAAAAGAGAGAGAGATAAATATTTTTTAATTAATGCTTAAAAAAAGTGGGTTTTTAACTTGTTATAAAACTCATATCAAATGTCATATAATCAAATAATATAATTAAGACACACACTTTTTTTAATAATTTTGTCCATATAAAAATAAAGTAACCTTCCATATAGATATAAACAATTATATTTACTTAAAGGCTTCTATACATGTATAAGCAATACCATGGCACCCCATGGACTAATCGTTAAAAGAGACAAAAGAGAGCATCTTGTGAACCTTCTATTGATTTTCCCAGTCAACAAATATTGCATATGTATAGCTTTCTTGCTTATATTTAATTAAAGAATACTAGCCGTTTGCCCATGTTAAACATGTATTAAAGAATATTAAACTCAATAAAATAGTGCCGAATAATGTTATATATATTTACATATATATATATATATATGTATATGTATATGGTCACTAGACTAGAGAACCTGATCAATGATTAAAAACAATAAATTTAATTAGGGTGCTACAACTATTTTTTGGCGAAAAGACTTTAATATATACTAGATTTGGAAATACTAAAGCCTCAAAGAAAAGGTGATTCTCAACCGAAATAAAAAAAAAAAAAAAAAAAAGCCTTAAAGAAAAGGAGACACAGAATCTCTGAAGCTTTATACTTTCAGATCTAATTTCTTGATTCTTTTAATTTTTATTATCAATCTTAAATCTACTTAATTCTTTTTTTTTTTTTTTGGTTAAGATTAATTATTGATAGATGTTTGTTGGTGAGAAAGTACTACTCTTGTATTTTTACGTTGTTGTAAATCGACTTTAATCGATCACGTTCATTTCTCTTAGGGTTAGTTTGGTGATTAATTTAGTTTAAATTAAGTTGTATTTTTTTCATCATGATTTTTATCTTTTTCTGAAAATTTTTTTTGTTTTTTCTGAATTTTTTTATCTTTTTTGAAAAATTACTATTAAAATTTAAAAATCTTAAACTAAACTCATTCACCAAATACCCCCTTAAATTTTATTACAATTTATTATTTCAAGCAAAAAAATTTTAAAAAGCAATTATTGTTTTGGCCATTTTTTTTTATAAAAGAATTTGATAGTAAGAATTCAACTTCTATACTTTATGATAAAATCAAATATAAAATTAATATTAGTTATTAGATTATATCTGCAGTCCTATTTGGATATTATTTTCATTTCCTATGCTAAAAGAATATACTCAGATAAGAGAAAAAAGAATTTGTGCATTTTAAGCCGACAAAAAAGATAGAGGAAAATTAAATCCTAAAAGAAAATAAAGATTATACGATGAAAAAAAAAAAGAAAAAGAAAAGGAAAACAGTCAAACAAGTAAAAAAATAAAGAAAGAGAGGGAAAAAAAAAAAAAGAAAGAAAGAAAAAGAAAAACAGTAAAAGTAACAAAGGAGAATGGCTTTGACTTGAAAGCCAAGCCAAAATCAGAAGAGAGCAGTTCGGCTTCCGAAAAAATCTGGGCCCCACCCATCTGCTGCCGATCTCATTCATTTCTTTTCCCTTTATTGAGTCCAAGTTGGCCACGTGTCCATTTTGACATTTTGACCCTACCGACACTTTTGTTTACCAACGCCTCAGCTTGTCCAAGTTCATTTTCCTCACTAACAATCACACAAGTCACAACCCAAAAGACACGACACAAATTAATTAGAAAAAGATAATTCTCCGCTTTAATTTCCTTTTTTAAAAATATTTTCAGTATTATGAGGAGATGTAAGGATCAAACTTAAGCATGTAGAAAATATGAATAAAAAAAAAGAATTAAACTAAATAAATTCGCTACTTGTTGTTAGAGATTTCAATTTTTATTTTTTTTCTCCACCCCAAAAAAAAAAAATCACATCGAGGAGACTGAAAAAACAGTTGTATTTGGGGCCTAGTTTTGCTTTGCTTTTGGCTCAATTAATGTTTACCAAAAACGAAAGGAGGAAAAAAAAAGTATTAAAAGTTTATGAAAAAAAGTACAAAAGAATAGCCGGCCATAATGGATATTTGGGAAGAGTCGGATTTTCAAGAGACTTATCTTGTCTTCATTTAGATAGCAGTGCTAATTTTAATACAAATTAGCTCACGTATTTGCATTGTATTAGTAAAGCATAATTCCAAGTCCGACCGTACAAACTCTTAAAGAAAAGATGATAGAAATATCTGGGATAAGGCGTGAAATAAAACCCAATCGGCATATCATAAAGTATAAATAGTAGATTTTTGTTAAATTTGGTTAAATTATCACACACACACACACATATATATATATATAATGTTTTTATCTTATTCATATTGATGTGACTATAAAAATAGAGCTTTTAGCCTATGTTAAGAAGGAAAAAAAAAAAAAAAAAACAAGCGAGGAAAGAAAAATAATAGAGAGACGAAAGATTTTATTTTTCTTTTATATGATTTGGTATTATAAAAGTAGAGAAAAGAAAAAAAATTATATAATTACTAGTTTATTTATATAAACATATTCTTTTATTTAAAAGCAAGGGTAAAAAAATAATTTTAACAATTATAGAGTGAATTTTAGTTTTCCTTCCACTTTTTGAGGATTAAATTTGTAGTTTCCACTATATTTTTTTGTCCATATATTTTTCCTTCTCATTTTCTCTTCCTTCCTACCAAATAAGTCAATATAATATTTTCCATCCAATAATCTCTCCCCTTACTTTCTTCTTTCCATTTTCCAACTATACCAAACATCGCGTTAAGGTAATCTTTTTTTTGATTAGTTGAACATCTCTAAACACTTTCATTTTTTTTTTTTCCTTTTTGCTCCAAGTTCACTATTTACTTTCTCAATCTCTCTTTTTTATTTTCAAAAAAATTCAAATATTAAAAATTAATAATTTTATAATATAATTTAAAATTAGATGGTTTTTGTAAATAAAGTTTCGTAATAAAAAAAATAATATCTATGCTGTAATTTTTTTATAAATACATTTTCAATTTTATATTTTTTTATTTCAAATAATTTATGTTTACCATATGTATATTTCTAAAATTTAACTGGACTGAACTCCATCTCGTGCCACTCCAAATTACCCTGAAAAATTGTAATGTCATATAATTCCCAATAAATAATATAAAATATTAAAAGCAAAACCAAACTACAAAGCCACAGAATCTATGCTCCTCTTTCTCTCTCTCCCCGGTCTTCACACACTCTCACACGTCCACAGGGAGACAGCCTCATACAGCTTTACTCTTTTACTTTCTCTCTCTACCCAACACACACCACTCTCTCTCTCTCTCTCTGTCTCTCTCTCTCTCTCGCCCCCCACTCCACCCTTCTTCTCTCTCTCTCTCTCTCCTCTGTCTGAATCCGCCGCATTATCCCTCCTCCGCGGAAGCCATGGGTTTCCACCTCCCTGACTTCCTCTTTCTCCTCCTCCTCCTCGCCGCCGCCACACCCACATCTCTCGCATTGCCGCCACCCTCCTTCTCCTCCTCCAACTCCTCCTCCGCCGGCGCCGGCGCCGGCCAGATCAACTCCAACTCCGTCCTGGTGGCTCTCCTAGACTCGCATTACACAGAGCTCGCCGAGCTCCTCGAAAAAGCCCTCCTCCTCCAGACCCTGGAGGACCTCGTCGGGTCCCACAACCTCACCATCTTCGCTCCCCGCAACGAAGCTCTCGAGCGCGGCCTCGACCCTGACTTCAAGCGCTTCCTTCTCGAGCCCCGCAACCTCAAGTCCCTCCAAACCCTCATCCTCTCCCACGTCGTCCCCACCAGGCTCGGATCCCAACAATGGAGGTCCGGTATCGGCTCGACTCCCCTCAAAACCCTCTCCAGCGCCGAAATCCACCTCGAGAAGAGTGACTCCGGCGAATGGACCGTCGATCTCAGCCGAGTCACGCATCCGGACTCCGTCACCCGACCCGACGGCGTCATTCATGGGATCGAGAGGATTCTGATTCCCCGTTCGGTCGAGGACGATTTCAACCGCCGGCGAAATCTCCGGTCCATCACGGCGGTGAAGCCGGAGGGCGCGCCGGAGGTCGACCCGAGGCGATCGAAGAAGACGGCGTCGGCGTCGGTGGCTTCGAAGCCCGGGTCCCCGCCGGCTCTGTCGATTTACGAGGCGATGGCGCCGGGTCCGTCTCTGGCTCCGGCGCCGGCTCCCGGACCCGGCGGGCCCCACCACCATTTCGACGGCGAGAGGCAGGTGAAGGATTTCATCCAGACGCTGTTGCAGTACGGAGGATACAACGAAATGGCCGACATTTTGGTTAATTTGACCTCGCTGGCGTCGGAGATGGGGCGGCTCGTGTCGGAGGGGTACGTGCTCACGGTCTTGGCGCCGAACGACGAGGCGATGGCGAAGCTCACGACGGACCAGCTCAGCGAGCCGGGGGCGCCGGAGCAGATAATGTACTACCACCTCATACCGGAGTACCAGACGGAGGAGAGCATGTACAATGCGGTGCGCCGGTTCGGGAAAGTCCGGTACGACACGCTCCGGCTGCCGCATAAGGTCGTGGCGCAGGAGGCCGATGGCTCTGTCCGGTTCGGACATGGGGAAGACGCCGTGGCGTATTTGTTCGACCCGGATATCTATACCGATGGCCGCATTTCGGTACAGGGGATCGACGGCGTTCTGTTCCCGGCGGAGGAGGCCTCGGCGGAGCCCAAGACCGTTAAGAAAACGGCTCAACCCGCCAAAGCTGCAGCCCTGCCCAAGAGAGGTACTTTTTTGGTCAATATTAAAAAAAAAAAAATTTTTTTTTAAGTTTTGGATTTTTAGCTTTGTGCAGTGAAAGTTACTCAATTATTGCTTGGATTGTGGACTAAGTAGTGGCTTAAAGTAGTTCTTAAAAAAATGATGAAAATTGGCTGTTTTGGGGTTCTCTTTTTTCCCTTTATTATGATTTGAGATTAGCTTTCAAGTAAAGTGAGAGTGTTCTATGGTATTAGTTTAGGGAATCAAAGTTGGAAAAGAAGAGAAAGTAGTCCCTTCAATGGGGGTGTTTGGTATCTGAGAGTGAAGTTTTTGGTTTCCATTACAATATGAAAGCTTTGGTACACTGAATAAAGGGACAAAGAGTTCGGTTAAAAAGCCAATGTGGAGTTGGTCAGACAAAGTTTCTAAAGAATCCGTTTTAAACCCACTTATCAAACTTTTTTCTACGGTGTTTTCTCTCATAAATACTCACCTCATAAATACTTAAATTTACTGTTCGAATTATCGGTTTAAACAAATGATTCAAAGGAGCTCTAAGATAGTAAAATGGAGGCAATTGTTGCTTTATGATTTGGGTTATTATGTTTACCAAATTTATCTATAGGATGAATTACAATCAATAATTTCTCTCTAACTAGTGGTGTAGACGTGGGAACCGGAAAGTCATGTTCTTTGTTTCTGTTTGTGTGTAAAGGAATGGACTTGTAGGGTAAGTTAGTTATATTGGGTTCTTCTAGAGTTTTGGTAATAATAGATGTTACAGTGTTCTTAATTGATTGGGACGTGATGCTATATAGAGATATAATAATGATAATAACAATAATTTGTATAATAACAATAAAGAATAAGTTGGCCTTTTCTTTTTAGCGTTTTATGAAATGGTTGAATCCGTCAAGTTTCTTAAGATTGTGGTGTAAAGTGACATTGAGTTTGAGTTCATTAGGTTCACGGTATTGTTTTCAATATATATATATATATATATATTCACATTTTATATCTGTGGCAAAAGTAAATGCACTTCTAGTAAGTGGTATAGAAATCAACAAGTGCATGTCGGTGTTTGATATTTTGGGGGATTAGTAAACATGAGAAAATTTGGGGGATTAGTTCAATAAACCCAATAGGAAGAAAAGAGGAATGTTTTTGATTGGTGTAAAGGAGGGCAGTTGGTTTATAAAGAAAATCCTTTGGGTAAAATTGACTTTAAGTGAAAAATTGATAACTACATTTTGTCTTGTGGTATATTTTCTGATTCTTTTAATTTTTTTCTGTAGAAAGCAAATGCTAATAATAACTTGTTTCTATTTTTCATTTTCCTGAAAAAAATTGACATGATAGTAATCTAAGTTTAAAACTATTTCTTTATTTAACCTTTTGGAACCTTTCTGAAGGCCTTGTGAATTTTACCCACAATAATATCCTTTGTACCTTACCTTTTGGCTGGTTATAGTCTTTTCTTTAATCTTAATGGTTCTTAAATACATAGTAAAATATAAGTATTCGTTTTTTAATCTCCTCAAAACATGATTTACTGGAGTTGACTTCGTATTTATTTACTGGAGTTGAACAGAATCTTCATTTTTAGTTTTATTTGTAAATTAAGTTTGAAATTTTGAAAATTTGCAGGAAAATTGTTAGAGGTGGCATGCCGGATGCTTGGAGCTGTTGGACAGGATTCACGATTCTCCACTTGCCATTGAAGAATGCCCCCAAAATCATCTGGTCGACTGGTCCATCAAAACTGGCTAAGGTTAGCAATCCCATTCTCCTCTTGTATGTCTTTTAAGAAAAACAATATTGTATCTGAAATAAGTTCAACTCTGCCTCTGCATCAACATTGATACACCATTTTATTTTATTTTATTTTATTTTATTTCTCTGCTTGATAAATCTTGCAATTAGTCAATTCTGAGCACGGCACAGAGTGGATAACGCAGCGATAAAACTGACCGCTCGGTTGTTGCTTAGTCGCTGTCTCCTTGCTAATTAACCGATTTACGTACCTTAATCTATTCGTTAGAATTCCATTCAAGCTGCATCATTTAGCATCAAACTTCACGTAATTTACGTGAACTTAATCCAAGTTTGACATCATTTTCTGCAGAGACCTTGATACAGCAAAGGATGTAAAAAGACATGGAAAGTAAAGGGAGCTTACTTGAATGGAGAAAAGCAGTGACCTTGGTTGTCATTTTCAGTATCATTTTCTTTTCTTCTCTGTTTTGGGGTTTATAACTTTTTCTTTTTTCTTTTTTTTTTTTGGTCAATGTATTTTTTATTCTTAATTTTTGTTTCTTTGGCTCTGGGTCCTGGAATAGAGAAGAAAAGTAACACTAGCTCCAAAGTATATTGGTTTTTTAAGTACATAAATGTATGTTAGAAGTATTATTATTATTATTATTACTACTATCCTAAGTATTTTAGGTGGTTTGTGGTGGTGGGGATTTTTAAGCTGTGTGGGTGGGGGCAGAGTGTCATGCACTTTTTCATCTGTGCCCACTTTGAAATAAAGGAGAAAAAAAAAGAGTTTCAAAACAGAAAAAAAAATTATGTGAGTGAAGGTGCAATAAAAACGATTCTTTTCTGTAATTTTGTGTCCAAGCAAGAATCTTTCCCTTTAATTTTTTCTTCTTTATCTTGGTATTATATTTAGTAACTTGCTATTCTATTCTCATGCTTTGGCTTGTTTGTCTGTCTCTTTCTCTTTCTCTTTTTCTTTTGGTGGTATATGTGAGCAAGTAATGCTCTACTTGTTTGTCACATTCGGGAAACGACCCTATTGCTGCTTGACACGTGGGTTACGTATGACTCTTCACAATATGATAACTACGGCTTTAAAATTTAGTTCTACACACCAGTTAAAATCTTCAAAAAAAAAAAAAAAAAAAAAAGAAATAGGAACTCGTTGAGTTTTAAATTAAGAAAAAAAAATTGTAGTATCAAGAAATTTTCTGATTTCAGGTCTTATTTTAGATTGTTTTTCTTGTGTTTTATCAGATTTTACTGATGAATCGATTTTTATCGAATGTTTTGTATTGTGTACTATGAGGGTATCGTATTATATTTGGTGTATGTAAAAATCTTTTAATTAAATGAATTTTACCTTTAAAAAAAAATGAACTGACAACCAAATAGATATGTAAACAACGCCAATACGGTGGACAAGCATTATATGGATGCATAATGTGTATTTGTTATGACAATGATAGATTTGGTTAACATGTCTCTTTTTATATCCCTTTTAATAATATTATATCAAGTTAAGTAAAATATTAGAAAGGAAACGATCTTTTTATTAACGTGGTAAAGATCTTTAGATTGATACAACAATTTAATGAACAGGGGGAAAAGCAAAAAAAGAAAAAGAGAACATATGAATGGAATGTGCATAAAACTGTCTTTTTTTTTTTTTTTTTTAATTTATTTTTTAACTTAAAGAGCAAATATTGGTTGCTTTATAAAAATATTATGCATGAATGTAATAATTGTCATTATTTATTCAAGAATGGTTATATTAGCACACTCCTGTCAACTCTCCACACCCTAAATTAGTCAACTTCTTTAATTACAAAAAAACTCTCAAACAAAACGACATGAAAGGACAACTCTTATAGACTTAATTACGTAATTAAAATTCTATCATAAGAAAATAAAAATGTGGTTTTATTAATACACCCCTTCTGAGGCTTCACAGCCCTTTCTAAACACACTCCCCACTTAGTTTTAAACGAATTAATTTTACTTATCACACACCCTTGTTAATTCCATTATTATTTTCAAAGGACTATTACTTCTATACAACGCAAGTATATTTTTAAACACCTCTATTATATACATTTTTGTTTACTTTGATATTTTTGAAGGGTTTTTTTTTTTTTTTTTTTTTTAAGTAATAATAATATATTTACTTTAGCGTTCCACTAGCTTTACTAAATATACAATTATCTGCATGCTATTTATTTAGGAAAAAAAAAAATGAAATTGTAAACGAAAAAGAAAGAATGTGAATTCAACAATTGAACCAAAAAAAAAAAAATAATAAAAAAGTTAAAAAAATAAAAAAGTTATTCTATGTTGCTGATTCGGAGAGCTGTATTCAAGGCAAGACCGATAAAAATGCATACAAATCACCCGGTGGTTCTGCTACATCATGGTTGCGTAGCTGTGACCTTCAATCATGTTGAATTGGAATAATACATTCATATATAAATAGGTTATTACTTTATATGAATTCTGTGGTTTTTCCATTTGCTTTCCAAGTGTTTGTTAATCAAATGATATTGAGATAATGTGATTATAAGAGGCCAACATGTGTTAATCTCATGCAAAATGTTTCCCACGTAAGTAGAGCTTGTTTGTGTAAACTTAGCCATACTTTCTTTTGATTAAAAATATTGGTGAAAACTATCAACTTCCCTATTAAATATTGCTTTTATCGCATCCGGAAGTAAACGATTGATATCTATCAATAAACTTGCTAAATACACAAACAGTGTAACTATTGACGTACGACATTTTTTCTTTAGTTAAAGAAGACATATTGTTATGCCACATGATGGTGAATCAATGTCATGTAACGCATAAAGAAAGTTCATAATATTGATGTTATTTTGTAAGTTTGACTGCCGTTTTCAACTTCGCTTAGTTGGTTAATTTAAAATTCAATGAATTGATAAATTGACCTGCTTAGAACTTAAATTCTTTACGCTTTAAAAATTAACCTATGTTTGATAACAAAGTTTAACTTCAATTAAATTATATTTTTTTTATCTCAATTTTTGTATTTTCCTGAAAAGTTAACAAAATTTATAATTAATTTTTAAAAAATCAACCAGCTTAAACTTTAAAATTTCATTCCATCTCAAACTCAACCCAAATACCAAATGAACCCTTAAATTACCAGAGATTAGAAGTTTGACTTGATTTCAGATTATCATTAATTAGTTAATTATCACAAGTCAATTGTCACTTATTTAGGAGCTTAAATCCAATGACTAACTTTGGCAGCACTATTAGTAAAACCTCAAAGACATCTCACAGAATAGACACAATTCTCGCACTCGCATATAATTCAGTTTGAATTAGATTATCAACTAAGATTCTATTTTTCTTAATCTGAACCGCACCCATTTTTTCCCTCAGCCCTTTATATTTGTTTCTATATTTCCAAAATACAAATATAAATATATGCCCCCACTGAAGTAGAAGGCTGGCTTTGCTGCTACATCGTTGCAATATGACCAAAGAATTGAGGAACAGCTGAAAGCAATTAATGTCCACTAAGTTTTACAAGAGAACAGGTTTTCACTCAGTCGTAACAGAAGAACAATGGCAAAAGGCCCACAAAAGAGTGCAATTTCCTAGTTTTATTTCTGCCAAGGAAAAATAGGAAATTCTTCGAAACTCAAAAGTAGAACAATCTACCATAAAGCACAAGGCAATGCAGTTAACTATCACAGTTTTCAGATTAGGTGCATTTGGAATTTTATTGTAGAAAAACAAAAAGGAAGTAGTTTCATCACTTGTGAGAGCTGGTGAAGTTTAAGACCGTCCCTCGCTCTTGCATTTGTTTTCCCACCACTCGAAGAACTTAACTTGTGCAGCCACGGTGTCCAACCTGTAGAGTTGGAATGCGTGATTTGCGATTTCTGCGCCAAACGTATAACCGAACACACCCCCGGCTAAGAATGACAGCCCAGCACCTGTCAAATGCAGTAATAGGGTTAAGCGACTTCAAATTTTGATCCATCCATACCAGACTCTTCATATTTTCCGCTAAATTGCTGGAAAATATTACATGCACACTTCAATTCTATTATGACGATACCATATGAACTCAAGATTGCAATCTACATCCATTCGGATGCTTTGGAACTAGATTACCACTAGATTCATCACTTAAACACGGCACATAAACGTTTTGTTCCAATGCTCATGACCTTGAACTGCAGGAGAATTTGAGGGCTTTTAACATATACAGTGTGGACGACAATACAAATATGCCAGCTTGGTATGGTGCATAAACTATACCTGTTCTCATAAATTTTTATCACTACCATAAAAGTGACGAAAAAAGGAGAGTTGTATGACGTTTAAAATATCAAAGTTGGAAGTCTAAACTCACCCTAAAGTACTATAGCTCACAAGGACGAGGTAACTAAGACGCTCACAAACTATCATCCACTCCTCTCTTAGCAAATACAGGATATAGTCAACAGGACATGAGAACCAACAATCTTTCCAAAATCCGGTACAATATGATAGATTAACATGCCAGTAGGTTTAACGAATATCATATTTCTACGACATCGTCAACTTTAACATTGTATAGCTGGGCTTGAAAATCTATCACATACACATTAATTCTACCAAGTAGTGCAGCCATAAACTTTTCCAAAACTAGTCATAAACTGATTTTCTACTACTAATGCTACAATTCTAACTATAGTCTGAACTCACAATAGCATGTTCCAGCCTGAAAGAAGCCAAATGCAAAATCCAATCCCGACCAAAATTTTTATCATCCTTTTGTTTCTTTCCAACCAGATTTTATTATTTTGTTTTTTCTCCAACCAGATCACCCAAACATCAACCGCAATCTTCATTACCGCAGGAAGAAAAACAAAGGCTAACAGTTTCTAACTTAAAAGAAGAAGCACAAAAGAATAGCAAACGAACAAGTGCAAAAGATATTATTCATTTTAATTAACTTAACTAGAAGAGTATTAAAAGAGTAATAAAGAACATAGAGCAATCTTTAAAAAGTACAGAGAGGTAAGACAAAGAAGTATTACCATGCAAACTCCTTGAATACTTCCAGGTGACTCCTGCAGTTGAAACTGCTCCAATAACACTTCCTGCAAGGCCATATTTTACTGTTTCTCTTGCAGCCTTGAGCTGTAAAAGTCGAAAAATTGCCTTAGCAAGACATAACTAGATTCATGTGTTCCCCCGTAAAGGTATCTTTGTAGCAAGACAACTATATTCAGGGAAATATATTTTGCTGTTTACTGTAGCAAGACAACTTTTTACAGTAAACTATATTTTACTGTTTGCCTTAGCAGCTATTTGCTTTCCAAAGTGAACTCAAGATAAGACTTCCT
The DNA here is from genome assembly GCA_025413485.1 of Ficus microcarpa. Lineage (NCBI taxonomy): Eukaryota > Viridiplantae > Streptophyta > Magnoliopsida > Rosales > Moraceae > Ficus > Ficus microcarpa. Next base: position 9,113,441 of record CM046377.1, on the reverse strand, counting down.
CAACCGAAAATTTAAATACAATCAACACATTAAAATATCTTTTTACCAAATTTTTTAAGACTAAAATGGCAAACAATGTTCTTGTAGTACTAGCAGACTTCTCATTCTTGTTTTGAATACCAAATTAAAGCAGTTAAATACGAAAATTCAAAATAGCTGTACACCAAATCGGCATCAGGAAAGACTGGTCTATGATTCTCTTGTGTTTGAAACAATTTTATAAATGCAACATACATTCGGAGGAGTTGTAGTTCGGAGGAAATGAGAGAATGCAACCATGACAACCTCCCAAAACGACCATTTAGAAAGAAACACAAGGAAAAGTCGTAGCCCATTCATTCAATTATTTCATTTTCAGAATTGAAATGAACATGAAAAGCCACCCAAATGGCTGTAGATACGTGAACAGATCTTCAAGTAGTAAAAGATTCACCCCATGTTGATGAAGAATTAAGCATGTATGCAAAGAAGATAACCTAAAAGGTCTCTTTTGACAAACCAGCTTTAGCAGAGAACTGAGAACCCCACATGGAATTGGCATGTGGCAACAAGGAAAGCAGAAACTAACTTGCTACCAAGGAATTTCAAATTTGCTGAAGAACTCACAGGTGAAATATTAGCTCAAATTGCAGGAGAATTTTCTTATTCCACTTTGATTTGAAAATCAAACTGGATAGCAGCAACCACCAAGTATGAAGTATCATATAAAGAGGACAATCTTAATGGTTCAGAAACTATGGAACAAATGCACGAGATTATAAATTGCAAACTTCTAATGTCGAATCACATTAGCAATAACTTAAGATGGACATCTACGAAGGTAAAATAAGAATCCCTATGGTTACTTCTTTATATATGAAATAAAAGGATTCACCAATTTACAATGTTTCGAAGGCTAAAAACAACATTTTTTTCCCACTTCAACGAGTTTCTAGTTTCTACCTATTCATCTTTTCAATACCAGCAAAATGCCGACAGTGTCGAGTGTGTCAACTAATTATTGCCCTAACGCAGAGAGAGAAATATAAACGTTCTAAGGTAATCTTCTTCTTATTCTTTAACATCATGGATGTAGTTCTCACATTGAGATGAACCACTATAAATCTTACCTAAGCTTTCTTACTTTTTTTTCATTTTTAATTGTTGGACTCGTTAGTAAAGATTAGGACACTCAATCCACAACCAACAGAGCAACTACAATATAAAAAATTTAGACCAGACCAAAAATCCATCCAAAGAAATGAGAATCAAGCTAAATCACCAAAACAATGGAAACGAGACAATAACAGGTATAGTAAATTAGAGAACAAAAAAGCCACGAAACATGAACAAGAATAAGCTTAAAAGTAAAAGTGTATACAAAATCGAATTGAACAAGAAATCGCAATATGAAAAAGATAAATATATAAAATAAGAACAACCCAGATGAAAAATATCATCTATAACGTGAAATCTGTAAACATCTCATCATCAGGATTAGATTTCAACAAACTTAACTTAACTCCAAGTAACCAAATCAATAGAGTGGAAATAAACAGATCGATAAAGCTTGGAAAAACAGAAATGAAAGAAAAGAAAAAAGAAAAAAAAAAAAAAAAAAGGACAAAAGAAAAACTCACGGTGGGGCCATGAACGGGGTCAGAAGCAATGAAATCTTCGACATCGGAGGAGGACCAGCAGGGAGGAGGGTCGTCACGGTTGACGAATCTGGAGTAGTTGTCGAGGAACGAAAACCTGTCGGCCAAGAATTCCTTGAAGCCTCCCCAATTGCTCGTAAACGAGGATTGCGATGACGAACCATCCGCCATTGTTAAAGTTGCTCTCTACTGGGACTCACTCTCTCTCTCTCTCTCTCTCTCTCTCTCTCTATCAAATCAAAACCCTCTCCTTTTGTTTACTGTGTTCTTCTTTGTTAGGCCTCTCATCAGCAAGCCTTTTCTTGGTTTATTTTTGTATTTTTTTAAAAAGAAATTTCTCATTTTTTGGCAAATTTTATTTTCGGCCCTCAACTTTGGTAATCTTATAACTTTGTCTCTTACACTTTTTATTTGGTATATACACAAGTAAACACACACATTTCCCACAAGGCAAAGGAACGACAAGGGCTTTTAGGAGCAGAAACCAAGTGGACCCCCTAAGCTACAATTTTAGACAATTGCCGATTGGAAAAGAATTCATAAGCATTTATATGCGACTCAAATTCCTTACTCACCATTGATATGGGACTCGCCAAAGTGGGTAAAAATGCTCATTGAACTATGAAATTCCCATCTTTGTTGCTTCCATCATGAAATTGCTGACATGATAAAAAAAAACTAAAGTTTAATTTTATAAGAATAAACTTTATTTTTGTCATCTGAACTTTAATACTTTCGTAGCCTTGTCCGTGAACTTTGAAAACATGTGTTTGTATCACTTAAACCTTAAATCATTAGCTAAACCACACATTCTTTTCATATTTTGGTCATATTAAACTTGGAAATACTTTATTTTTTACCCCATAACTTTAGTTTATTTAAAACTTTTCTCGAATATTGAAAAACTAGTGATCACACATATCTAACTTTAAGTTGTTAAAAAAAAAAAAAAAAAAAACACTCTTGTCATACACTAGTTAAATAAAAAAATATATATATTTTGAACTAAAATTTTTACTAATACAAAAGTAATTTTAAAATCTATTATTACAGTTGTTTTTTTTAATTAAAAATAAAGTTCAAATAAACAAAAGTACTCAACATGATAGAAAATAGAAAAACAAATTTAACTTCTTTCTTTTTTAAAGAGTTCAATTTCATTAGACCAAAAAGTCTAAACAAAAAATGAAAAAGAAACTAAACATCCAAACAAGCTAATAACACCAAAAAAGATAAAAGATAGAAAACAAACACAAAGTCAATAGAATGGGAAATCCTAAAATGACTAATTTGTTTGTTACATTTGTTTTTCAAATTGACGCCATTAAAAATAAAAAATAAAAAAAAAAAAAACAAAGGAACTTGTACATTTAGCTCCTGTCAATTCTTACAGATTTTAAGGTTATTTTTGTGATTATAATGACTCTAATTTCAATTAACTTTCTTATTATTTAAATTAACATCACGTTAGGTTTAAATGGACGAAAAACGAGTATTTTGGGTAGCTGTTTAAAGATCAAGAGGTATAAGCACTAGTTTTTAGGGGTTAAGACACAAATGTACCAAAGGTTATGGGGGGCAAAAATAAAGTTTTTCTGATACATCTTATATGGTCAAAATTTGAAACAAGGGGTGTTTTTGCTAATGGTTTAAAGTATGAGGGGCATTGTTGCTAACAATTTAAAGTTTGTGTGGTATAAATCACATTTTTTAAAAGTTCATGAGTAAAATTGCAAGAGTATTAAAGTTCAAGTTGTCAAAATAAAGTATGTTCTTATTAAATTACACTTAAGTTATTGTCATGCCCATAAATTTATCAATTAAATTGATGGAATGAATAAACATAATAACATTTCATAATTCAGAGAGCATTTCTAATAATTTTTCAAGTTCATCGACAAAGTTAAAAGAGCACCAAAGTTCAAGGGGCAACACTAAAATTTATCCCCTCTCCTTAAATTACTTATTTGATCTCCAAATTATACACAAAGTTGCGTTTTGATATCTATTTTTTTTCCACCTCATTGAGGAAAAATGCTTCAACTCAAGATGTAAATTGTATACCCTTAAAAAAAATATAAATTAAATTTAATTATTCCATTACAAATGAACAAAATTTATTAAATTAGAAATTTATTTTATGGGTAGTTCTATTCTATTCTCTTAAATCGTGGCACATCGGTGATCAGCGCCAACTATATTATTCCAAGAAATTACGAATGAGCCTCTGCCTCTCTATGCTGCTAGTATCTAGACAAGCTATTAAATAATAATAATAATAATACTAAAACATTTTATTATATGAGATTGAGGCAGTATAATAAGGTTTATGGGCTTGATTCTAGAACAATCACATGTCCCCCTAATTTTTTTTTAATTATTCTTATTTTTTGTTACGAACATGCCCCTAATTTGTGATTTAAAGGAAATAATTCCGCACTTTTTCTTTACTTCGTTATTGGATACAGGGAGTGTACTCTTCCAGTCCAACTATCCAATTGCTGCATCACATCAGCATAACACAACCAAGATTACAGATGTTGCCAAGAGCTCTCTTGTAGGAGAATTCTATGGTATGATATGAAAAACTACTCCATCGGTTTTTTGTGTACATTTTTATTTTAATATAATTTTGATCATATATAATATTTTCTATCAAACTACGGACAATGATATTTAGGGGGTGTTTGGTGAATGAGTTTAGTTTAAGATTTTTAAGTTTCAATAGTAATTTTTCAGAAAAAATAAAAAAAATTTTAAAAGACAAAAAACTTTTTCAGAAAAAGACAAAAATCATGATGAAAAAAGTACAATTTAGTTTAAAATATTTTTGGAAGCAAAGATGTCCTTGATGTAGAAAGCTCATGTCTTGAATTACATTAAACAACAAAAATAGTTCTAGGCTTAGGCCTAGCAAACTACAGACCAAAAATCAGCCTGATCTTCTCTTGTATTTATTCATAGAAGTTGTGAGTAAAAATTAGTCTGTTCATGACAGCAAACTAAGAGAGTAATGCACTACAAGGATGAAACATGGTGTACCCGGAGGATGCAAAATATCATCCGGATTCGAAAATTGGCGACGCTCATATGGGATGGTTTTGGAAAATGACGAGGAAAACGGTTTTGCGAGTATTGAAGAAGCTACCTTTTGAATTGAGAATAAAGTTTCCTTTCTTGGGAAGACTGTTTTGGTTCAAGCTAAGTTATAAACTGCCAAGAAAGGCATCAGAACACTCCCAGCCACAATTTCCCATCCCTCTCCTCCACTTCACTAATAGCCCTGACAACCTTCCCTTGGCTATCCTCCAAGAGCTGCAAAAGCTTCCCCTCGGGGCTATATCTCGCAATTATTCCATGAGTCCTCCCTCCGATGTGCAGCAAGTACTGCATTTTTGCGGAAACTGGAACTTGAGTAGGAATTTCCTCATTCTTGGGTACAATGCATATATGTAACTGTATATTGTCCTTCGGCAGTGGATCGCCACCCAAAATTCACCCTTTTCGTTGGTCCTAACGTTGTCAGGAAATCCGGGGAGGATTGCAAATACCTCCGTGGTTCCTGCTTTTTCCCCTTTCAACCAATACCTGCTTAACCTGCATTCCCAACAACAAAAACGAAACTTTGTTAAAACATGATTATTGGCAAACAAAAGACCAAACAGTTGAACTCGCTCCGACCATATAATATTTAAATCGTATCAACTTAACGTATTTTTTTCACTAGATAGCTCATCATATGAGTCAATTGTAAGCAGTTTCTAGCTACACATCCTCTAGAGAGAATTTTCCAAGGTAAAATCATGGTGCTTAAGAATGAAAGTAGATAACACCGCCGGTGAGACTGCAATATCTAAGGTGCATTTCGTGAACCAGGTGGTACGTTGAACCCAATACGATGCCAAAGCAGTCTCGCTATCAAATGAGATACCGTTTACTGTATTCTAGTGTCCATTAAAAGCTAGTGATCCGTCAACTAGTTCTCCTTGTCATCCAAATATATTTGTAGTAGAAAATCACCATACAGGTCTAACAATGCAAAAACAGAACTGGTTTGCAGATCATATTCAGAATTACCTGCCCAATGCTCCCTCACAAAAGAGAAAGAAGGAGCCATCCTTGCTTAGGGTCAAACCATTGGGAAATTGGACATTCCTCAGAAGCACTCTAGTTTCCTTTGTTTTTGGATCGTATTTCAGAACCTTGCCGCTATTTTCTCCAGAGAATACCAAATGCAAGAAGTTCCTGTACGAAACCATCGAGTTAGAAGTAATGAAATGCATTTAACACGCATGCACTCCAGGAGGAAAATAAGAAAAAAGAAAAGGAAACATCAGAAGACTACAGAAGCATTGCAGTTCGCATGGTACGGGGACCGTCAAAATGTCCTGTACTTTAATAACTCAATGTAGGTGCCTTGATCTATGGCCTAAAAGAAATTCAAAACTCGCGTAGTAGTTGGCTGAGAAAAGTGCATGAAGGAAACTGGAGGTAAGAGATAATATAAATGTAACCAAATTCCTTCACTTTGAAAGAACACCAATATGGAAAAAGGAACTTTCGCCTTTTATATAATATTAGTTTATCAATTCTCACAAAAGCTTAAGTTATTAGGTGACAGGTCAAGGTTAGTTTGTCATTCAAACAGCATTTCATTAAAAAAAAAAAAAAACGGAAACATGATATATCACAATGAACCTACCTCCTCGGGTATTTGTTGCTACTATCCGTAAAATAGACATTCCCTTCTTCATCAACATCAAGATCATTGGTAAATCCGAATGGCTCTCCTTCTGCCTCGGTTGCAAGAGATGTTGCCAGTCCGCCTTCAGGTCCGACTTTGAGTAGCCCAAAATAAGCATCTGCAATGTACAAATCGCCCGTTTTCTTGTGGAACCGAAGCCCCAAAGGACGGCCACAAATGTGCTCGTTCATCATGTAACTAAAGGGTGTGGGTTTAGGTTTGGGATCACATATTTCTGACCTGAATCCGAACAAAGATAGCTATCATAATTGTGTTTTTTTAATTCAAATTGCCTACTAGTTCATTTTTTAACACGAAAAATAAGATCATATTACCCTGACATTGACAATTGTTATAAAACTGATATCTCCAAAATGAATCCACAGACAAATGATATCGTTACACTAATCTTTCGTTGGTTTAAAGTGTTTTATTTTTATCTAATATTTTGGAAGAGTGTTTAATTCTTCCATCATTGGACCCGTTTCACAGATCTTTTGCTTTTGCTCTTAGTTAGTAGAAAAAGAGAAGTAAAAGGTGTGACTTCTCGGTAAGTATTTAGACCGAAGAGCTTATTAGGTCAAAATGATCTTTAAAGTTTTCTAAGAAGTAACAAAAATATTAAAATAAAGTTTATATTGTCTTAAACTTTGTTATAGGCTTTAAGTCTACTCAAAAAACCTTAATTGGTATCCATATTTTTTAACTTAGCCAGGAAACACTTCTAAAGTCTGAAAGCTCTTTTGACAGATTATATAATTCAAAAGCTATTTTTGGATCTAGAAAGTGAAAAGCAACTTTTAAAAAGCTATGCCAAACAACTCATTATCTTGTTGGCCCTTGTAGACAAATATGATAAGTCTTCTACCATTTTTCTACTTTAATTTCACACTAGTTGTCAAGTCCCACAAAATGAAAATTTTTTTTTCTTTTATGAATGTGGCTAACAAATAATTTCAATCCAGTTTTTCCCATAGCTCTTTTATAAGTCAAGAATTAACAAGAAAAAGTTTAAAAAAAAAAAAAAAAACACTTTAAATTAGTGGCCCAAAAAAAAAAAAAAAGAAGCAAAGAAAAAAAAAAGATAAGTAAAAGTAAAAGGGAAAAAAGAAAAAAGTAGATTATTATTTGGTGGGACATTAATATAAAAATTATCATTATAAATTATTTTTATATTGAAGTTCCCACCAAATAATGATCAACCTTTTTCTTTTTTCATTTTTCTTTTTCCGTTTCCTTTTCTTTTTCTTTTTGTTTTTCCTTTGCTTTTTTTTTTTTTTTAAGTGTTTTTGTTGAACTTTTTCTTGTCAATGCTTGACCAATAAAGGAGCTTTAGGAAAAAGTTCATTTCTTTATAAATTAAACTTTACCAAATTTGCATAAAATATTAAAGATTATTTTCTATCTGAATAAGCATATCCTCGTACCTTAATTCATAATTCTCTTAAAAAAAAAAGGATTATTTTAATTTTACCTTCTCTCACTCTGTCGTTTAAAACTTAAAATATCACATAATTGATACTAAACTTATCAAATGTTTTACTTTTGATTAGGAACATTAGAAAAATGATAAACAAAGCACATGACGGATAATTAGAGGGTAATTTGAAAAATAAATATTAAACATTAAATTGGACAGATGAATTGTACCAAGTTATTCAACTAATCCAAAATTATAACTTTCATAATAATCATTTTACTTAATTCCCTTCTACTCACTTATTAGGCTATCTCATTCATTCTGTCATTTTTTTTTATTAAACCTTTTGTCACAAAGGGACCAATAGAAGGATCAATAGTGAAATATTTAATAAGTTCAGATGATGATAATATTATATTTTAAATAATAATATTATATTTTAAGTTCTGAAGGAAAAAAAATAAGACAACCCATTTTTCACAGGGCTTAAAAAATTAGGGCCCATGGTGGCAATCAAGATGTTCTAAAGGTTGGGTTAAAATAAAGAAAATTTTTATAAAAATTATGTAATATAAAAAATAATTTAAAACTTTAAAATGTGTTAAAAAAAATACAAAATAAATTTTGTTTTATTTTTTAATCGTCATAATATTTTAAATAGAAATATCTAATTCTAATTTAAAATAAAAAATTAGAATTTAAAGTTTAAGTTTTTTTTTAAAATATAAGAAATAAAGTTTAATATAAGTTAAAATTTTAAAATTCAGATATGTTTAATCTGCTGATATATCCAAACAAATCCTAAAAAAATTTTAAAAAAAGAAAAGTCAAATTGCAAAATCCAACCTATTGGGAGAAGTGTGGGCGAAATGAGTCCAAGAGTGGCCATTCCAGAAGAGAACTCTGCCATCGGCGACACCAGTGTAAGGTCCACGGCCAAGGGGATCAAAGGCGACGCTCTCAGGACCTTGGATTTGGTTCAGGAACTTGATTTCCGATCTCTGGAGCAAATTCTCGCGGTCTCTCTCCGCCGGAAGATCCGACCACGGCGAAAGCTCAATCTTGTAAGTCTCGAAGTCCGGAAACTCAGAAATCGCGCTGTGCTTAAATGGGTCTGTCGCGCAGTACAGAGCTAGGAGGAGGAATACCGCGCCGAGAACTCTCGACAGAGTCATCGCCGCCGGTGAGGTTTCCGGCTAGAGAGGAGAGAGAGAAGATAGAGAAAGTGAAGGTTTTTGTTGGTTGTGTGGAAAATGGCTATATATGTATGTATAGGTGTATTACATATAATAGAGTGGAAGGGGGGTGAGGTACTGGGTGGGTGCGTAGGTGTGCACATTTTTTGGTGATAGTTAGAAACAAGGTCATAATGTCATTGATGTTTATTTTATCAAGATTTTGTTAAAAGACTGATGGTTGAATCTGAATGGCTGAATGGTTGATCTGATTCAATTATATGTTGATGTAAACAAATAAACAAAATAATAATAATAATAATAAACTTTTATGGCATGATATCAGTTTGAAACAGAAAAGAAACGTGTCGTCTCATCAGTGCGAACGATGACGTGGAAAAACCTACTCCATTCCAATACGTTATGACTTCTCTAATAAAAACAAACACGCGTTTGCCCCCAAAAAAAGAAAAAAAAAAGAAAAAAGAAAACCGTGATAAAAAGTAATTTTATGAAACTTAACTTAAAAAATAAATTTAAACATTAAAATAAATATTTTACAAACGAAAACACTAGAAATTTTTCTTAAAATCTAAAAATTACACCTTGTTTTCATGAAACTATACTAACATATTATTAAGGCTTCATTGGGTTGGAGAGAAGAAAAGATAAAGAGAGTTAGAGAGATTGAAAATGCTAAACATGAAAAGCACAATAAATTAAAAAATCCTTCATGTTTTTGATTGATCAGAAGAAAGAAAATTAAAACAAAATATAAGAGTTATTTGTGTAATTATTATATTATTAGTTGATAAGACACAAAAACTTAAATGTCAATTGACATGGTGAGCTTTTAGTAGATGTGACATCAGATTTTTAATGTATATAACATTCTAATTGGTGTGTCATAATTTAATTAAAATAACATAAAAAGAGACGCATGACTTAAATTCATTCTTACTAATGTTGATCTTACTATTCATCACTTTTTTTTCATTATTATTAACTATTACAGTTGTTAGTGAGTCGTTATCACTGAGCTTTTTCTTTTTGTAGTGTCAATGAGATTCTTACATACATAAAATAGGTATATTTCTGATAACAAATGTGTGTGTATCTTTTTATGCATATATGTAGTTTCCCAATGTTGTTAGCTATTTCGTGTTCTACTTTCACTTTATAGAATATTTAAACGTGCATAGCATGGCCGGTTGACTAGGATCATTTGAAAATTCAAAATGAAAAAAGAAAACTAGTAAGGATCCTTTGAAGTGAGGAATTTGAACTTCGGAGTCCAATTTTGCCACTTCAAGTATGTTGTCGACATTTCATTTCAATCAATTTACTTTTTTTTTTTTTCTATTTTTTTTTTTCAGTTTTTTTTTTCTGAAATTCAAAAAAATTATATACAAAAAATTTCAACTCAAACAACAACAAACATACTCAAGTCAAGAAAACTTGCCAATCAAATTTCTTATCAAATTCACTCAAACATAATATAATAGGATAAGATTACAGTAAAATCCTTTTTATATACTCATAAATAGAGTTCATTTTTAAACCGTTAAAATGTAATCAAATGACTAAAATATTACTTATGTGTGATAGTTATAATGCATTTTACCTCATACTAGTATAGACTAAAAAATTAAAAAATAATATATTAAAAAATAAATTAAAAAAACTCCCCCCAAGGTCGACGGAGCCCCTCGACAGTGATCGGAGACGAGCCCTCCCCCCTCCCACGTTGACGACCTAGATTTGGTTGGCGTTTCGGTGAGGGGGGGACTTAGGTCATCTGCGTGGGGGGTGGAGACTACAAGGCTCGTCGGCCCGGGGAGGCTGTCGACGTTCTAGGGGGGTTTTCGTTGGCTTGGCAGAGTTTTTTTTTAATTTATTTTTTATATATTATTTTTTAATTTTTTAATCTACACTAGTACGAAGTAAGATGCATTACAACTACATACATAAACAACATATAAGCTATTCGATTACATCTAAATGGTTTAAAAAGGGACTCTGCTGATGTGGTATATAAAATGGACTTTACCGCAGATTTACCCACTATAATATTATTCTTTAAAAAAAACTAAGACATATAATATTGATTAAAAAAAAAAAGAATTCTACGGTCAAATATGTAAAACTTTCTGTCAATTTTACCTACTTTTCATTTTAATGTAATTTCAATGAGATTGAAATTAAAAATTGTATATTATTAGGATAATGTATTTCTACCGTAAAAAAACTCGTGTCTATTTATTTTTAAGCACCAGAACAATTTGTATTTGTTTATTTCTTTGCTAACAAAGTAACACGTAAGAAAAAATAATGTCACCTGCCCAACGAGCCATCGCAGAAGACAAAGAAGGAACCATCCTTGCTTACGAACACACCAATTGGGAATTGAAGATTCCTGGCAAGAACTGTGGTTTTCTCTGTCTCTGGATTGTATTTTAGAACCCGACCACTATTTTCACCGGTGAATGTTAATTGCATGAAGTCTCTGCAAATGAAGAGAAAAAGCAAACTGGAATCAACGAGAACAAAATACAATAAGGATTACACAATAGTTTCGGTAGAAACCGTCGCATAATCCTTACATACGACGATAGTTTTTAATGAAAATCATCATCGTATATGCACTAAAAAAGAAGGATTACACGACGGTTTTTGACCGAAACTATCGTGTAATCATTCTAGATACGACGACGATTTTTAGTGAATACCATCGTCATATCTTGACAAAAAGGAAGGATTACATGATGATTTCAGCCAGAAACCATCGTGTAATCTTCCGAAAATAAATTTTAAAATTTGAAACTTGCGCATAAACCCTTAACTTATGAATCCACTTTTCTCATCATTTTCATCACTCTCCCTCTTGACCACTCAAATATTTCTCTTACCCATTATCTCCTTTGCTCGCCCGCCGACAGCGCCATCGCCCTCCCCGCCAACACCACCGTCACCGTCCCCTCTCCCTCATTCTCCCGTTGCCCTCAACGCCGCCCTCCCCTCTCACTCCTCGCCACCACCTCCACTGCCACCCTTTCTTCCTATTAAGGCCGTGACTATTTTGTAACAAAGAAAGGCAAGGTGACTTCCATATTGCTAAATTTCTTGTTTTTCAACAAAAATACAAACACACAATTTTTTAGTAACTTTCTTGGAATGGAATTTGTGTATTTGTTATTGTTCAATTTTTGTTTAGTGTTGCTCTTTGTAGACGAATATTTTGTGCAATTTTTTTGATAATTTAAGATCTTTGTAAACTATATTCTATACTTTTTTTTTTTCCGCCCACCACATGTTTGATGAAATGTCAAAATGGAATTTCATTTGATTAATAATGTGGAATTAGTTTCTAGTGTAGTATCCTTGGATTTTTTAACGTTCTTGGTGCATATGAATTTAATTTGATTAAATTGGACCAATTATTTATTTGTTTTGTGTATTTGTGTTACAATAAATATTGATGACTGTTGCAATAAAAAATGACATAAAATAGAGCTGGGGTATGCAAAAAGGGAAGACCATGAAGAAAAAACTCATTTAATCTCAATGCCAATAATAAATGAAAGGCAACTCTAATGAAACAAGTCCACATGGTAAGAAAAAGAGGTGAACAAATTGAAGTCACCTTTGATGAGAAAGGACAATCAGAAAGGAAGCAAGGTGATGAATTAATGAGCTGGATTAGTATACTTGCACGAGAGCACATTCCAATATAGATACAAGGTTGGAGATCCCGTGATTTAGACGGAACGAAAGACCTAATTTGGCAAGAAACTATTACTTCTTGCACTATGGATGACAGGGGAGTGCTTGTTTAAAATCATGTGATTAAACTGTAAGGAATTTTTAACATGATCTTTACAAGACTTTTGTTGAGAACTTCCTATCAGAAGAAAATGTGTGTGAATGGCCTCAAAAAGTTATTGATAACTACCCTAATATAAAAGAAGATAATTTGGTGAAATTCATTCAATATAGAACATTCTTACAATTCAACAACTTATGGATCATAGAAGTGAAATAAGGGCCAATAACGAATACACATTAAGATGAGGCCACGACGGATATAGAAAGCTTGACCAAAAATTGGTATGTCGTTCAATTTTGTTTCTAATAAATCGTCGTAAATTTTTTTAAAAAATTATTCATGTATACTAACTATGATAAATTAAAGTTTAATGAGATTAGGAAATGGGAAAAAAGAGATAGGTTGTGGCTAAAATCACGGACAGGAAAAGATAGAGAGTTCAAGGATCCATCATATCGAAATGTTGGCGAGTTGATAGTAAGTTTACTAATTAATAATAAATTCTTCATCAATAAAGCCACTTATAACATTTTTATTTATAATGTGTGCTTTTAATTCTCCTGTAGGTGGAGTACAACACACAGGAAAGCCAAGACAATTTCGAATCTGTTGGCACTAATGATGTATTGACCCAAGCATTATCCAAACCTAAACACATAGGATGTAGCCGTGGTCAATCAAAGTTCGTAAAATAGTCTCAGTACTTCACCCTAAAGCGAAGTTTGCAAGTTGATACTGTAGCACTGTCAATGAGACGTGAATTGAAGAATTAAAGAAGATGGTGCGTGGTCTATGTGCAAAGAAAGATATGGAGCGGTCAGTTTACCAAGAGAATATGCCAACCTTTGACCAACACAATAGCTTTAAGGCTAATTACACTTTCCAAGAAAAACAACCTGGAGTGTCTGATCCACTAACCATGCCGTCAGAGTCAGGAGTGTAAGCTCTATATTATTGTTGAACTTCAGAGTAGACAATTGCTTGTTGCGATTAGAAGGGCATGGATAGAGAGCCTTCCCACCGATACAGTCCATGGGATACCACTAAGTGAAGGGAACATGCGAGTGTCAATCATTGTGCCAAAAATTAAAAAAAGTAGCACTACCTATTTTGACATATGAGGCAACAACTGTGGAGGAAGCTGTTAATGGGTTTGTAGCTGTGTTAAAAATATTAATTGAGCTCGACACGAGTATGAACAAGGCAAGTTGAGGGCCTAGTCATGTTCCTGACCAAGCAGCTGAGGGAAATAACTACATGAAAATTTTCAATGGAGGATTGAAGTGAAATAAAAATTAAAAAAAAATGTTTCTTGAGGAGCCAACAACTATTGTAATATATATTTTTAATTTTTTAATTCATTAGTATTATGTGTTTTTTTTTCTTTTCTTATAACATTTGAAAATGATTCTCTGTGGGGCTTTTTTTTTATGATTGTTCTTTTTTATTTTATTTTTCTTGCTATGTTCATTTAAATGATTCTATATTTATATATTTCTTTAAATACAATATAACATTACTTGATTTTTGATTTAGATATTACTTGAGTTTTTTTGGTTCTTTACTATTTCCTCTCTTTTTTTTAGAGATACTTTATGTTTTTTTTTTAGAATGAAAATACATCTTTTTGACTTATTTAGATTTGTTTATTATTTTTAATAAAAAAATAAAAATAAAAATAAGTGTATAAGAGAGTTAAATATGATATTATATAAAAATATTTGTAAAATGATTGATTTATGATGTTTATATTAAGAAACATTTATTATGTTGGGATATTTATTAATATTATGGATGTAAATATAATCATTCATGTTTTATTAGATATATAATTTAAATTTTAAGAAATATAATTATTTTATTAAATTTATAACTATTCATAAATCTAGTGGTTGGACTGAAAATTATTTTGTAATTTCGCCTATCACAAATCCTGCTTCCATCACTATCTCTGTCAACCGGAAGAAGGGACTGAGAGAAGACGTCAACCTTGTGAGCTCCAAAGTCAAGGATGTCTGGCGCTCTGCTGAAAAGGGTCTATTCCACAGTACAAAGTTTGATGACGACATTAGACAATCCCGTTTGGCATCCGCGTCGTGATAACACTTTTTTTTTTTTTTTTTTTTTTTATTTTGGGCAAAGGAAAGTTTGGTCTCGTTAGATTCGCGAGTTCGAACTAAAAATTTTCATTTTTTTTTTCTGAAATTTTTTTCAATTTTTTGTCTTTTTTAAAAAATTAACAAAAATTACTATTGAAATTTAAAATTTCTAACTCAAACTCATTCATTAAACATACCATTAGAGAACAATCAGAATAGGTTGTTTTGTAACCCTTAATCAGTTTTCAGGTTTATACATCTCTGATTTACTCATCTCACTTAGTAGACCGGTCATTCACTCATTACATATGTCTACACACATATATGTATATAAATTTTAGATACGAGGTTTATAATTCTTATTTATTGAAAATAAATGAAAATATGTTAAGTTAATTCTAACGGATAAAGGTTGTCAGAGTATCTCTAAGAAGGGGCTAAAATATGTCTATGGTTTTTTAGCATTTGAGAAAAAATTATCTCTCTAAGAAAAGGGTAATTTTCTATATTAAATTTATGAATACTAAAAGTCTCATTAAAATATAGTTACGTTAAGTTTCATCACATATTGTTGTTTATGATAACTTAATTTATATATATACTTATCTATTTAATATAAACACACAAATTGTATTTTTATTTTTATTTTTATTTTTATTTTTTACAAATTTTAAAACTTATAGGGTGTTTGGTGAATGAGTTGAGTTTGAGTTGAATTGAAATTTTTAAGTTTGAATAGTATAAATTTTTTAAAAAGTAATTATAAATTTTGTTCACTTTTCAGAAAAAGACAAAAATTAGATGAAAAAATACAGTTTAATTGGAGTTGAGATGTGTTACCAAACACCCTAACGGCGATGATAAAATAGAGATGTGGTACTAGAAGATAACATGATATAATTGAGAACAAATCTCAAATAGTGGGGTTAGGCTTTCACACACACACACACGGTATGGATGTGGTAACATTTTTAAATGTGTGGAACTCTAAGAAGCAAATTGTAAAGTGTTCCCTTTAATATTAATTTTAACTTACATTTGATTCATCAGTTAGATATAAAATTTTTAAGTTATAATTAATTAATTTTTTAAAAATTAATTATAATTTTTATTGATTTTTTAAAAAAGATAAAAATAAAAATAAAAAAATACAGTTTAATTGATGTTCCGTTAAAATATCAAATAAAGTATTATTTATGGAATTCAGCAATGAACTCATAAATATTTGCATGATCCTTTGAATTCTATCTGATTATTGTAAGTTTCAAAGAGGTGGCATGTGAAAGAATAATAGTGTACGCACTCATAATGTGTAATCAATGAAGCCATATTTTCATGCGACGGCGGCCGCCCCAAAAAAAAAAAAAAAAAAAAGGCTGCCTTCATCCACAGCTGGTCATGTACGTGTAGTGCTCTTGTCATGAGTTAATACTTGGGGTTTTTTTTTTTTTTTTTTTTTTTTTTTTCCTTTTAGAGATAATTACAAAATATATTTAGCATGTGTTGGACACTAAAAAATTTAGTGCCAAAGTTACAACCACCATAGGGAAGATTTTTTTATTTTTTTGGCCGATAATAAAAAAAATGATGATGTCGACCGCCTATTCAAGCATTTAGAGAAATCATAATAGTGATGCAATCATTTTTTAAAAAAATTGTAAGGAATGAGAAATTGTAATTGATTTTTTTAAACACTACTTATTATTAAATTCAAAATCTATCTTAAATATTAAGTTTTTTATGAATCCATGAGGCGTATCTAATAAATGGGCTCAGACACTTCTTCAAGGTTTAAATTATATAGATTGTCTCTCAAATTAAAATATGTTAATCAAATCATAAAAAGAAACAGTACTTAAAACTTGACATATTTTCTCGTTATTAGATTCAACTTAGTTACTTAGGCTATCATAAATCTATTAATCGAAATGAATGTTATTTTTAAACTGAACTTCACTCTGAAGATTAAATGTTGTTTCATTTTATAAATTCTAAATTGTTCTTCCTCAATTTCTTTCCTTAAGAAAGTTTTATAAATGAAAATTTTTAATGGAGAAATCAAGTGAAATAAAAATAAAAGAAAAATATCTTTTAAAGAGCCAACAACTATTCCAATATGTATTTTTAATTTTTTTTAATTCATTAGTATTATGTGTTTTTTTTCCTTTTCTTATGGTATTTGAAAATAATTTTATGTGATTTTTTTATGATTATTCTTTTTATTTTTTTTTCTTACTATGTTTGTTTATATGATTCTATATTTATATATTTCTTTAAACGCAGTATGAGATTGCTTATTTTTGATTTAGACATTACTTAAGTTTTTCTTCTTTACTATTTGCTCTCTTATTTTTAGAGATATTTTATGTTTTCTTTTTGAGAATGAAAATATATAATTTTTCTCTTATTTAAATTTGTTATTTATTTGTAATTAAAAAAATTAAAATTAAAATCAAAGTAGGTGTATGAGAGAATTAAATGTGATATTATATAAAAGTATTTATAAAATGATAGATTTACTATATTTATATTAAGAACTTATATAAAGATAATCATTCATATTTTATTAGATAAATAATTTAGATTTTAAAAAATAAAATAGTCTTATTAAATTCATAAATATTTATGAATTTAATGACTTGATTAAAAAAAATTTTGGTCTCTTTTACTAAAAAATTCTGACTCTCTTATCGTCTTAATGGGCCGTAAGAAGGGGCCGTGAGGAGAAGTGAACCTTGTGAGCTCTGAAGTCAGGAAGTCCGAGTGGCTGCTCTGTTGAAAAGTGTCTATTCCACAGTACAAAGTTATCACCACGATGACATAGACAATCCCGTTTCGCATCGAAGTCATGATATATATATGTATATATATATATATATATATATATATTTTGGGCCAAGCTGAGTTAGAGAACGAAGAGAATAGGTTGTTTTGTAAACCCTAGTCAGTTTTCAGGTTTATACATCTCTTAATTGGGCCGGTCATTCATGGAGGACTTAACCTTTACTCAATACATATGTCTACAAACATATATGTGTATATATTTTAGATATGAGGTTTATAGTTCTAATTTATTGAAAATAAATGAAAATATGTTAAGTACTCGTTTAGTTCGTCAACTCGAACATAAAATTTTCATATCAGTTTTTGTCTTTTTCTGAAAAAGTTTTTTGTCTTTTCTGAAAAAGTTTTTTATCTTTTCTGAAAAGTCAACAAAAATTACTATTGAAACTTAAAATTTTCAACTCAAACTGGTGACCAAACGGAGCAAGTTAATTCTAACGGATAAAGGTTGCCTAGAGTATCTCTAAAAAAGTACTAAAATATGTCAATGGTATTTTATCATTTGAGAAAAAGTTCTCTCTAACAAAAGGGTAATTTTCTATATTAAATTTATGATGAATAGTAAATTTGATTGTAAATTTCTCAATAAAATTTAGTAACTGTTAAGTTTTATCACATGTTGTTATTTATGATAACTTAATTTATATATGTATAATATAAATATATTACATATATATATTTAGGGGGAGTTTGGTGGAGTAGTTTAAGTTGGGATTTTTAAATTTGAATAGT
Source organism: Ficus microcarpa (assembly GCA_025413485.1). Lineage (NCBI taxonomy): Eukaryota > Viridiplantae > Streptophyta > Magnoliopsida > Rosales > Moraceae > Ficus > Ficus microcarpa. Next base: position 9,094,964 of record CM046377.1, on the reverse strand, counting down.
AAATTTTTTTGAATTTTCAGAAAAGACAAAAAACTTTTTGGGAAAAAGACAAAAACTTTTTGAAAAAAAGACAAAAAAAAGTTTGAGTTGAGTTGGTTGAGTGCATTTGCCAAAGAGGCCCATAATCTAAACACACAGATTGTATTTTTATTTTTATTATTTTACAAATTTTAAAACTTAATGGCGATGATAAAATAGAGATGTGGTTTAGAAAATAACATGATATAATTGAGAACAAATCTCAAATAGTCTTGCTACTGGCCGGGGTTACTAAGGGCTTGCTCTTGGGAACGCAGGGAAGTCTACTTGACTCTGGAAGTGCTGCTAGTCGAAATCGACTTTGTCCCCAATTCTTCGCCTACAAAGGCTTAGCCTAATTGATGAATTGTTCGTCACTCTGAACTGAAGACTTTCTTCTGGATCTGTGGTGTTCCCACTATCTGGACTTGTGTACTTTCAGCCGTTCAGGTAAGTGTGGGTCCGAGAGCGGTACAAACGTACAAAGAAAGTGGGGTACACTGTGAAGCTTACTGTTTTTGGTCTGGACAGCCTACCATGAAAGGTAATATAGAGATAAATTGTATATACCTGTTGAGCGAAATATCTTGTCCGGGGAAATAATAAACTGCTCAGCTCCAGTGGCTAGAAGTTGGTGACTTTAAAAAGCAGAGGCTTGAATAAGTTCTTTTCTTCCTTTTTCCGTCCGAGAGAATCCACTAACCCAATACCCCAAAGCGCTTTCCTCTGAAGTCAACTTCCTCAGAAAGCAATCTACCTTCCTATGCTGAATCAATCGTTCAGTGATCGCTACACTTGATTGGGGCAGGCTACCCACACTGTTTTGGGTAACAACCCATCTTCTTGCTGTTCCTCATTACCTACTCAAACACGAAGAATTGGAAGGAGGATCGGGAACCAGCTAAGGCACCGTAGCGTGGCATAACTGACAGGAGAATTCTTAAGAAGCATATTGTAAAGTGTTCCATATATATTAAAACCGTTAATATTAATTTTAATTTATGGAATTTAGCAAAGAACTTGTAAATATTTGCATGAACATTTGGAAAAGGGTACTTTTCTATATTAAGTGCATATTTGGTTCGTCGGTTCAATATTATTTGACTGATTTTTTTTTTTTTTTTTTTTTTTTTTTTTTTTTTTGAAAGTCAAAAAATATATTGAAACTAAATTAACTAAATTGAACAAGTAACTACGAATAGTAAATTGATGGTAAATTCATCATTAAAATATAACAAATGGTAAAGTTTTATCACAAATTGTTATTCATGATATCTCCATTTATATATATATATATATATTAATATAAACACACAAATTTTATTCTTTTTTATTTTTTTGATAAATTTTAGAACTTAATGACGATGATAAAATAGAGATGTGGTACTAGAAAATAACATGAAATAATTCAGAACGAATCTCAAATAGTGGGGTTATAAGACACACACATATGTACATATGTGATATGGACGTCGTAACATTTTTAAACATACAAAATTCTAAGAAGCATATTGTAAAGTGTTCCATATATAATAAGACCGTTAATATTAATATTAATTTATGAAATTCAGTTAAAAACTCGTAAATATTTGTATAAACATTTAGATTTTAGCTAGTTGTTGGAGGTTTCAAAGAGGTGGTATGTGCAAGAATAATATTGTATGCACGCATAATGCGTTTTCAATAATGTGTTTTCAATGAAGCCACGAGTGTGCTATTTTCGTGCGGCGGCGGCGGCAGCCGAAAAAGGAAAAAAGGCTGCCTTCACCCACAGCTTGTCGTGTGCGCTTAGTGCTACTGTCATGAGTTAATTATACTTAGGAATTATTTTTTTGTTTTCTTTTTTCCCTTTTTGAGATAATTACAAAACATATTTAGCTTGTGTTGGACACTCAATATTTAGTGCCAAACTTACAACCACCACAGGGAAGATTTTTTATTTTTTTGGCTGATAAAAAAATCGATGATGTCAACCGCCTATGGGAGAATTTAGGAAAATCATAATAGTGATGCAATCATTTTTTTCAAAAATTAAAGAGATGAGAAATGTGTAACCGATTCTTTTAAACACCACTCACTATTAGATTGGGAATCCACCTCAAATATTAAGTTTTTTATGAATCCATGAGGTGTATCCAATAAACGGACTCAGACACTTCTTCAAGGTCTAAATTATTCCATATAAACCACCCTGCAAATTAAAATATGTTCCTTCATCAAATCATAAAAGAAATAGTATTAAAACTTGACTTATTTTCTTAGGGTATTAAGCGCTGAGGTCTCTTAAACTTATTACCCTTTTGGCAACTTGTCTTCAAAACTTTTAATTTTTGATAATTTACCCTTTGAACTTGTTAAATTATTAAACGTACCCTTTTTAGTTGATTTAACACTAAATTAAACATTTAAAATTAGAAGATTTGCATTAGGATTTGTATTAAATTTGAAGATTTTTAATTGAAAGCAGGTTTTTCCGGTTATCACATGAGGCATACGTGGTTTTTCATAATAAATTTAATAGAAAATTAATTGATAAGGGGTACATTGATGCAATTCATAAGTTCAGAAGGTAAATTATCAAAATTAGAAGTTTGAGAGGCAAGTTACTAAAAAGTGACTAGTTTGGAGGGCATTAGTATTAAATACCCATTTTCTCATTATTAGGTTCAACTTAGTTACTCAGGCTCTCATAAATCTATTAATCAAAATGAATTTTATTTTTAGACTGAACTTTCACTCTGAATATTAAAACTCTAATATTAAAACCACAACCACTGTACCCCTCTACATGTGGTTGACACAGAGAAGATTGCTAGATCGTAATTCCATTATGATTAAAACTGGTAAAGTTACGATCATGACTTAATGTGTGTTTTTTTTTTTCCCCAGTTTCTAAGGAAATATATATCGTTTTAACTATGTGAAGTGTTTAACAAACGAAAACGAGTGTGACATTAAGCTTCGTATTTGGCTTGATAAGATCGAGTGAATGGAGATGAAAACCAACTAGCAATTAAAGGGCCAAAAGATAGACCTTCAAAATTACAGTTAAACCTTGATAAATTAATAACCTTAATTAAATAATGAAATCTTTCGGTCTCAATTTGATGAGCCAGTATGTTAAATTATTAATCTCATTAAATGAAATGAAAATATAAACTAATAATTAATCAAATAAAAAATAATAATAAATAAAAACTCATAATATTGAGGATTTTTTTCCGTTGAAAACTTCAATTTCCTCGATTCAACTCTTCCAAAATATGTAATTAAGTTGTTTGTTTTTTCGTTGTTCCTATGTTGAACTCGACCTCGTCTTTAAATTTTTTTTTTTTTTTAATTTTTACAAAGCATGCCCTAAATTTAGTTTTTATTTTTTATTTTTTTCCATTTCTTTTTCTTATCGTAGAAAGTAGTTATTTAATGTCACTATTACTTGAAAGGTTTCTTTTTCAAAAACATTTGGTAAAACACAACTGTCATCTGTATCTTAATCGTCATTAGCAGATGTATCCATTATCCTTGAATAATCTCTTCATCAATAGTTGATTCCATGACTGCATCATTTTCATTAGGATAATTCAAAAGGCGCCCAATATCCATTGCATTTCTATAACGTAAATCAGAAATAATATATTTTTAGTCCAACACTATTATTATATCTTTATTTTTAAAAAAAATTAAAAATTTTCTTTTATATATATATATATATATATTTTTTTTGTGTTATTCACGGGGAATATTTGGGTGATTTTTAGGATTGTCTCTAAAAAAACACTCTAGAATATTGCCTTATTTATATAATGATATTAAAATTTTTAATTTTTATAAGATAAGTCAAATGTCAGCATATTATATGTTTTTAAAATTATTTCCAACAAGTTAAAAAAAATATGATAACTTATTATAATACATTTTGATAATCCGAATCAATATCGATTACCGATAGTCTCCGTCACTTGAGAGTGTGCGCATGTTTCTTCAATGGAGCCACAAGTGTGTCATTTTCATGCGGCGGCAGAAAGGTTGCCTTCACCCACAGCTGGTCGTGTATTGCTCTTGTCATGAGCTAATACTTGGGAATTAGTTAGTTTTTTTCCTCTCTCTTTATCCTTTTAGAGATAATTACAAGAGCAACGAGGAGTTTATACCACATAGGATTTATTTTATTTTTTTTGCTGATAAAAAATAAAAAATATTGATGTCAACAGCTTCTAATCATAGAAGTGACATAATTATTATTCTCAAAAGTCATTATAGATAATCGGCTCTATTAAACACTATCTATTATCAAATTTGAAAATCCACACCAAGTGCTATACGTCTAGATACTTAGTTTGAGAAATCTCCAATGAATATGTGGATGCATCCAACAAATAGATTCAGACACTTTTTCGAGACTTAATCTATATAGGTCGCCTCTCAAATTTAAGTATGCTTCGGCATCAAATCATAAGGGAAATAGTATTAAATGTAACCTATTTTATTATTAGATTCAACTTAAAGTTACTCAATCACAAATCTAGTTCAGGAAATGAATGTCATACTTTAAACCAGACTTGAAAACTTGAGAAATTTAAATTCTAATGCTAAAACTGAACAAGAATTTAAAAAGTTTTTATTTTTTAACGGATTCTAAAGAAATATTATATCATCAGAACTTCATTAAGTGTTTTGTAAATGCAAACGAGTGTGACATTAAGCTTCGTACTTAACTTTGATAGGATCGAGGGAATGGAAATGAAAACCAGCAGGCAATTTATAAAGGGCCAAAAGAAATACTTTTCAATTATACAAAGACATTATAATCTCTTGATTTTCTTTTCTTTAAACTTTTGTGGTGTTATTTTAATATATTGAGTTAGAAATTTAGTGTGAGATGGATAAAGAATTTAGATTTTAGAAATTTTGTAATTGTTTTCTTTTCTTTAAACTGCATTGTTGAGAAAAGAGAGAGGAGAGGGAGAGAGCAGAAACAGAAAGTGAGGGAAGAGTGAGGGAGATAGTGAATGAAGGAGAGAAAGGAGAAATAACGTGGATCAATGGAAATTTTTGGTATTTTAATCTTTTTAAAGGATGGTTAAAAAATCATAATAATAATAAATTAAACGTCAATATCCAAAGTCAGCCCTTCTAATTTCGAACTTAATTAAGAGCCCAAACAAGCTTTCACTTTCACGTCGAGGGCCGATGGTTTTACATTAAAAAACAAGCCCATCACCCATGTGAGGCTATTGGGAGGACAGAATTGCGTTGGCGGACTCCTACTCTTTACTCCCTAAAAAAAAAACAATTTGTGTTTACTTATTTATATGAACATTTAGATTTTAGCTAGTTGTTTAGAAGTTCCAAAGAGGTGGTATCTGCAAGAATAATATTGTATGCATGCATAATGCGTTTTAAATATATAACGTGTTTTCAATGAAGCCACGACTGTGCTATTTTCGTGCGGCGGCGGCAGCCGAAAAAGGAAAAAAGGCTGCCTTCACCCACAGCTTGTCGTGTACGCTTAGTGCTACTGTCATGAGTTAATTATACTTGGGAATTATCCACAGTTGACTAGTTTATTTATTCTTATTTAATTTAGTCTTAATATTTATTTACGTTTGGTTCTAAAAATACAGAATTTTTTTTATAAACTATATTCGTACTATAAAAACTAAATTTACTAAAACTTTTAACTGAAGGAAATGAAAACTTTTAAATGATAAATATCCTATTCAAATTCATATTTAGATAATATTTTAAAAATTATAATTTTATATCAATTAAAAGAAAGAGTCTAAAGTTTTTTTCTCATAAAGTACTCATACTAATTTAGTAATACTAAAACATTATAACATAGTTATAAATATAGTCGATACAAAATCATTTAGGAAGTCTAAATGCGGAAATTAAATTCGTGGTGATATCTCATTCCCTTCCTTCATCGCCTTCGCACAGCTTCGTCTATCCATAAGAACATCTAAGTAATGGGCTGCTTACCTGTGTTACCTACAATACGAACACACATACATATGAGCTTTCGCTCAGCAAGTACAAACAATATCTCATAAAATATTTTATAAAGTCATATCATCACACGTAACATCAAGAATGTTCAAAAGTGCATGTGATAATGTGTGTTCATTTATGCTTTATTATATACATGTCTTGTCTACTTAAGGGTCTTTATGTCGTACCCATATGTGCGCAACCAATGGGGAGTTAGGGGAACGACCTTCCAACAGCCTCCAAGATCATATCTTATAACTTTCGTTCTTATCATATTCTCTCACTAATTGGGGGTTGGTACGACACTTAATCATATCTTTTATTTGTCTTATTCTCATTAATTGTGACAATGTGTAGATTTACATAACACTATATATCTATCATTATGGCATAATTATCTGTGATGCATGCCGATCATGTTAATGCAAGAGAAATTATGCATATCAAATACTTAATCAAAGCAATACGTATAATTCATATACTCATCACATTATCAAGTCAAGTCATAGCAAACGTAGAGCATCAATAAAGAAAAACATTTTGTTCTATGCTGTAGGTGAGGTTTGTACTTACTTATCTTATGTATTTAAACTACCGGAGTTATGTCTCCTACTATGCAAATTTGAAAAATTGCCTTGATTTAACAATATCTCATTATTAGATAAAATCATAGTTATATTATTTTATTCATTTATTCATTTATTTTATAAACTATAGTGGACTTAATTTACTTATATCATAATTAACCTTAACAATTAATTCTTATTAATTATTAAGTGTTAAAATAAATTTTTACTAATTATTATTTAATTAATTTAATTTAATTAATTATTTTGATTAATTAAATAATCAATTGATTAAATAATTAATTAAGTAATAGTTAATTATTACTTCATTTAATTAAAAAATATAATTAAATTATATAATTTTAATTGACTTATTAATAATTATCTTGTTAATAATTTAATTATGTTACTTAAATATTCTTTCTCATATAATAATTATTAATTATTAATTCTAATAGTAATAATTAATAATTTAATTAACATAATAATTAATATTTGATTAATCTCTATTTAATCATCCCTAATTATTTTAATGATTATATCAATGATTAATGATTAATTAATATCTAATTAATCATATATTATAATTATGTAGTTATTCAATATAATAATCTTGATTATCATATATTAACTTTTATAATTAATTAATTAATTATTAATCAATTAATTAATTACTTTATTAATTACATTTGATTAATTAATTAATTAATTAATTAAGTAATTAATTAATAAATCAATCAAGGTGACAAGGAGTCACCTAAGGTTATACCTCTCTTTTATTATTAGGCTAGTCCAATTCTCTTAGTTATGTTCAGTCTGTTGGGCTAAGGTAATCTCTTGGTATATGCTCAATAACCCTCTAGTATACTTTATCTTAGCCCATTAAAACTTGTGATTTAATTTTATAAAATTAGGATTTTTCACATTAGTTGGTCATACACTTAAAATCAACTTATTTCATAATTAGATATATTCATATGTTATGACTTACTATTATGTTACATTTTAATATTTAATTGTTTTATCGGTGTAGGATTTTAACTTGTAAGATTTATTTAGATTTGAGAATAATTTCATTTTGGACGCTTGATGACTTGTTGGAAAGCTAGAAACATCTAGTTTCTGTCTTTATAATTTTTTTTCCCAAGATTTGAAGCATTTCAAACATTAATGTGGACGTTTTCCTAAATGCCTTATGGTAAAATCTCATATTACCATATTATAATACAATTTTAAGGGATTTATTAAAATTTATGTACATATCCGTTTTAAACGCATGATATCTTATTTTGAAGCTTAAGATATCTACTTTACAGTCGTAAAGTTATTTCCTTTAGTACTTGACTGTTTCATATCATCAACTTAGGTTTTGTTACTGTTAGTTTCACATTTGAACCACAAATCCAGATTCATAGGTAGGATTATAAAAATCATATCAATTTACTTACAAGTCCAAATAAAACAAACGATATGTCATTGGAAAGATTATAATATCTATTTTGTACAATTAAATATTTTTATAAAAAGTTAAGGTTTATTAACTCAAAAAAATGCAAAACCCGAGGCTAATATAAGGTTCTAGCAATGATTTTCGGTTTGTAGTCCAAATTTTTAAAATTCACCAAAAATTGCATATTTATCCGTTCATGACGTATGATACCTTGTTGGAAAGCTTAAAGAATCTAGTTTTTAGTTCTTTAACTTATAATCCAAAATTTTGAGTTTAAAGGGTTCGGAGTACAATAAACCCATGGCTAGTTTGTACCCCAAAGATCCATTTTCTCCCTAATTTTGTGTCACAACTTCAAATGCATATAACTTTAGACATATAAAAGCAAATCAAGTGATTTCAAAGCCTAGAATGAAGCTTATCCTTTGTAGAATCTTAATATATAATTTATTTTTTATACCAAAGTTTCTAATACATGCTATATCACCACAACAACCACAAACCCTAACAAGGTTCTTAAATCTTGCCGAAATGCTCCGTGGATTCTTTAAGATCTCGGATCTCCAAAGTTCTTCTTAAAACTTTTTTCCTAAGTAAGAAGAAGTCTAACATTAAGATCATAACTAAACGTCATACTTTAGTTCTCCAAAAATGACTAAAACGCGAAGAATATCACTAGGTTACCTCTAGTAAAACGTCCTCTAGCTCCGTTTCTTACTTCTTCGATCTTCGTGACGGGGTTTCTTAGAGCTTAAAAATGAAGAGAGGACGGTGCTTGAGGGGTGTTGGAGATGTAAAATAGTGTTGGTGGTTCTTTTTTTTTTGTTTTGAGCTTGGTGGTGGCTAGAGAAGTTAAGGTTTTTGAATTCAACTTGTGTGAGAATAAAATGAGGTGTTAGGAGCTTATTTTCAGCCAACTTTTACCTTAAGAGAGCTGTATTTTGAGGGGTAAAATTGAAAATTTTTGGCTGAATAAACCCTTGCCGCCACTTTTGGGAGGGGTTTGGAGTGAAAATTTTGTTCAACAAAGTTGAGACAAGGTGTCACTTTCACTTGTCTCTTCTTTGGGTCAACTTGCCAAAATAAACCATGACATTTCTTACATAAGGTTGCATACATACACCACTTCCTTCTTTTTCTCATTTGTTTAACTTTCTTTTTGTTTTTTGAACCAAAAATCTGGATTCCCCCTAGGCTTTTCTCATTTTTATTTTGTTTTTCTTTCTTCTAATTTCTACCCTTGATCCAAGGTTGTCATCCTTATTCTCATTCATTGGATCTTTCATCACACCAATCCTTACCTTAAGCTCTCATTGGTCACTTATCATCCAAAGTTTGGCCAATGATTTGCCTAGGATCCCCTAACATAAAATCTACACCATTGATTTTAAATCAAGCACAATTTTTTATCAATCTTCCACATTTGGATTTCCAAAGAGTAAATACTAATCATTCATCTTCTATCTATGTGACACATTAATTTCCCAATCACCCTCTCAAAACTTGACTATTGATATGATCAAAATAAATACTAAGATCATTAAATCGACCTACTAATAAAAATCGGGGTTCTTCCCAAAAATTATCATTATTCCCTTAATACACATAATAAATTTTTCGTATAAATTTATATGTCGTTCAACTCATTTTTATGTATTTAAAATTTCTCATTTAAATAAAGAAACCCGATGTTGTTATATCATTGATAACATCACACCGATGATATATATGCAATTATTCATGATCTTGAAATAATTCATTAGAAGTATATTAATGAAGGAAATCCATAATAATAGTTCATGAATCAAGTTTATGAATTTTTAAGGTATTACAGACCTAGTGTTGAATGAGTTAAGATTTTAGATGTCAATTTATTTGGGATACTTAATCTTATTCTTGTCTCTTCTCTTTAATTATATATATATATGTATAGAAAAAAGATGGCAAATCCTTTTTTTTTTTTTTTTTGGCTTAAAGAACGACAAAGCTCTTTAAGATGAGACAAACCTTTAAGATTATTGTCAATGGGGTAGGAATTATGCCCAAATTATGAGAGGGATTTAACAAGTATTTTTGGGAAGTGATAAAGGGTATATGTATATAAAGGGATTTAACAAATTTTCATGGTTATACAAAGATTTCTATTCAGTTTAGAAGTTTAAAAAGTTACATGTTGGTATTTGACCAGGCTCCACAACGAGAACTCTTTTCTATATATATATTTTCTTATTCACGGGGAATATTTGGGTGATTTTATTATTCACAAGCACTCTAGAATATTGCTTTATTTATATAATGATTTTAAAATTTTTAACGTTTTATAAGTTAAGTGAAATGTCAACATATTATGTATTTTTAAAATTATTTCCAACAAGTCAAAAAAAAAATATATCGATAACTTATTAGAATACATTTTGATAATCCGAATCAATTTCGATTACCGATAGTCTCCGTCACTTGAGAGTGTGCGCATGTTTCTTCAATGGAGCCACAAGTGTGTCATTTTCATGCGGCGGCAGAAAGGTTGCCTTCACCCACAGCTGGTCGTGTATTGCTCTTGTCATGAGTTAATACTTGGGAATTATTATTTTTTTTTCCTCTCTCTTTTTCCCTTTAGAGATAATTACAACATTTATTACGACTTGTGTTGGGCATTGAAAATTCAGTGCCAGAGCAACGAGGAGTTTATAACAACCACATAGGATTTTTTTTTTTTTTTTTTGCTGATAAAAAATAAAAAATATTGATGTCAACAGCTTCTTTGAGGGTTCAGAAAAATCATAGAAGTGATATAATTATTATTCTCAAAAGTCGTTATAGATAATCAGCTCTATTAAACACTATCTATTATCAAATTTGAAAATCCACACCAAGTGCTATACGTCTGGATACTTAGTTCGAGAAATCTCCAATGAATTTGTGGATGCATCCAACAAATAAATTCAGACACTTTTTTCGAGACTCAATCTATATATAGGCCGCTTCTCAATGTTTTGGCATCAAATCATAAGGAAAATAGTACTAAATGTAACCTATTTTATTATTAGATTCAACTTAAAGTTACTCAATCACAAATCTAGTTCTGGAAATGAATGTCATACTTTAAACCAGACTTGAAAACTTGAGAAATTCAAATTCTAATGCTAAAACTAAACAAGAATTTAAAAAGGTTTTTTTTTTTTGAACGGATTCTAAAGAAATATTATATCATAGGAACTTCATTAAGTGTTTTGTAAATGCAAACAAGTGTGACATTAAGCTTCGTACTTAACTTGATAGGATCGAGTGAATGGAAATAAAAACTAGCAGGCAATTTATAAAGGGCCGAAAGATATACTTTCCAGTTTTACAAAAACATTATAATCTCTTGACTTTCTTTTCTTTAAACTTTTGTATGTGTTATTTTAATATATTGAGTTTGAAATTTAGTGTGAGATGGATAAAGAATTTTGATTTTAGAAATTTTGTAATTGTTTTCTTTTCTTTAAACTGCATTGTTGAGAAAAGAGAGAGGAGAGGGAGAGAGCAGAAACAGAAAGTGAGGGAAGAGTGAGGGAGATAGTGAATGAAGGAGAGAAAGAAGAAACAATGTGGATCAATGGAAATTTTTGGTATTTTAATCTTTTTAAAGGATGGTTAAAAAATAATAATAATAATAAATTAAACGTCAATATCCAAAGTCAACCCTTCTAATTTCGAACTTAATTAAGAGCCCAAACAAGCTTTCACTTTCACGTCGAGGGCCGATGGTTTTACATTCAAAAACAAGCCCATCACCCATGTGAGGCTATTGGGAGGACAGAATTGCGTTGGCGGACTCCTACTTTTTACTCCCTCAAAAAAAAAAAAAAAAAAAAAAGAAAAATACTTAAATAACTTTTTTTAATCTATTAATTAATACGACATAAATTCTCCCTTTTTGACAAATATGATATAAATTATTTAATTTATGTCATGTTAGTTGTGTTTTTTATATCATCTTGATGTAATGATATTTAAATTTGTATTATTTAGGTATTTTTCTTATGAACATTTTACGGCGAGAAGTACTTTTTGCAATTTCTCACCTTTTTTGAAAAAAGAATAAGATTGTGTGGACAAAAATAATTTCTCACCTTTTTGCAATTTGTGTTGCTGTTGCCGGCAATGCGATGAGATTGGGGACGTTGTAGGGAGATCCGCCACAGTACCAAGTGGTCTCGTTGGATCTCATTGTGACGTTGGCTTGGTGACCGTTGTTTGTTTGTGTGTACGCATGTGTTTTTTTTATTCTTTTATTATTATTGGTTGGAGCACACACTCGACCCATGTGATAGTACGTTGTCTAAAGTACATAAGAATTTAAAGAAAAAGTAGAACAAGATTTAAAAAAAACAAACAAACAAAAACTGCAAACAAAAAACAACAAAAGAAAAAAAAAATACAAAACGATAAATAAGGAAAAAAAAAAGAAGCAGAAAATCCCTGATAAAAAAAAATAATGGTTGAAACTTCCATAGAAACTTAAAGGGGGTGTTTGGTATGTTAGTTTGAGTTGAAATATTTTAGTTTAGTTTGAGTTAAAATAAGTTTAGTTTAAAAGGTGAGTGTTTGGTAAAAAGTTTGAAATAAAAAGTTTAGTTTGAGTTGGTTGTTTGGTAAAAAAGTTTGAGTTAAAAAGTTGAAGAAAATAAAGAGCCCTATTTGGATGTTAAAAAATTGAGTTAAACAATTTTTTTGGTTTTTGTATTTGGTAACTTATAAACAATTTTTTTGGTTTTTGTATTTGGTAACTTATCTTAACTCTAATTAAATGGTATTTTTTTCACCTCAATTTTTATCATTTTTTAAAAATGCAACAAAACTTATAACCAATATTTCCAAAGTTAAAATTATTCGACCTTAACTTCTCTCCCATATTTCATCAGCCAAAACTTCTCTCCTCTGATTCAAATTTTTTTACCAAACGGAGGCTTAATAAAACTTTCAGAAATTACGGTTGGTTTAGAATGCCATGTAAGCAATTTCTTAATTTACCACAATCACAGACACAAAAAAACGGAGGAAAAAAAACATAGAGAGAGAGAGAGAGAGAGAGTGGTGAGCGAGAAAGGAGAGAGAGAGAAAGCAAAGAGTGAGTGAGAGAGTGTGGGATTTTTAGAGAGAAACAAACAAAGAAACAGAGGAGAGAGGGGGATTTTTAGAGAGAGAAACAAAGAAACAGAGGAGAGAGAGGGAGAGAGAGAGAAAACTTTCGGGCGGCCTCATCCCCGTTCCTCGTGGTCGTCGGCCTCATCCTCGTCTCCGTTCTCCTTCGCCTCCCCCGCCACCCCTGCATTCGAATCCATCGCGACCCACGGCGGAGGACTTGGGAGGCCACCTACGTTGCGACCCAGGGCGGAGGGCCGCGTGGGTAGTCCTCGGCGCCATGAGATTCGGAGGACTACCAGGTTTGCGAGCCGGCATCCACAACATCATGAGGTCACCGGCGTCGACAACATCGCGAGCTCGCTATCATCCACAACATCGCAAGCTCGGATCAATGTCGCCAATGACTCCGTAGCTGCCCGTCACTTCCACCGCCTCGCGAGCCTTTCTGGTTCGTCCAGTGAGGCAGCAACCAAGCAACAGGAGTCCAGTGCACAGTGCTCGTTACTGTGGTTGGCGCACAGTAAACCAAGTTCGTCCCCTGTGCAACGTTCAATTGCCATCCAAGCTGAACTGCCCAGCAAACGGTTGAGTCAAACTGAAAAAAAATCCAGCTTAAACTGGACCAAAAAAACCAGGCGAAGCTCAAAAAAAAAAAAAAAACCAGACGAAGCTCAAAAAAAAAAAATCCAAAGAAATTCATTCCCTCTTTTTATATTTAACTTTTTTTTAAAGGCTTTTTATATTTATGGTAAATATGAAAGAACTTGACAAGTGAAATAAAAAATTAATCGGGAGGTACAATAAAAATGATCGCTGAGAGGACTGTATGGAAAATCAAATATATTGAGAGTAATATGAAAAATTAGTTGATAGGGTTGTAAGAAAAAAGGTTCAAATGTAGATATATTTGAAAATAATTGTTTAAGGATGAAAGAAAAAAAAAAAAAAAAAAAGAGGAAAGAAAAGGGGAAAAAGAAATGAAACAACACGTGGAAGCTAGTAAGAAAAAAAGGTTTAAATGTAGATTTATTTGAAAATAATTGTTTAAGGATGAAAGGAAAATAAATAAATAAATAAAGGGAAGAAAAGGGGGAAAAAAGTGGAGTACACGTGGAAGCTAAGAAGGGAGGGTTGTAGAAATGTCATTAGTACTTTTAATAATGTATAAAAGATCATTGTTATTATTATTAGTATTATTAAAATGTTATTATTATTGTTATTATTAGATAAATGATAACAACATCAATATTAATTCCAAGTTTTGAATGCTACATTATGTGATAGGTGCATTGTTCTTTTATTGGTATAATTATCACATCAATTAAAAGAATATATTATTAAGAAAAATGATAACTCACCATTATATAAATTGATATTCAAAAATTGAGATTAGAGTTATAGCTTGTTTGGTAGAACTTTTGCTTTTACTTCTAGCCAGTTAAAAAAGAGAAGTAAAAACTATGTCTTCTCAGTAAGTGTTTGGAATCAAAAAGCTTTTAGTCTCCAAAGTATTCTAATAAGTCCTAAAAATGTTAAATAAAGTTTATAATATCTAATTTAAATTTTGTTACAAGTTTTAAAATCTACTCAGAAGAGCTTTTGCCAGAAGCCATATTTTTTGGCTTTGACAGGAAGCGCGTTTGGAAACCGAAAGCTCTTCTGACAGATTATCTAAACACTTTTAGAAGCTAGTTTTGGACCTGAGAAGTCAAAAGCAGCTTTTAGAAAAATCAGCCAAACAAGCCCTTGCTGTCATGCTTTTTAAATTTCAACGTAAAAAACCAAGCAATAACATGGACACTACATAAATTTTTAGTATCGTGGCAACCTACCTCAAATATCACGGTGGGATACCACTTCATCACAAAGCACAAACCTCAAGTATTATGGTAGGATACCATTGGTAGCATGTTCAGCTATGGTCTGTTTGCCATAATTTTGGGTATCATTGTGTCTGCCTTCAAGTATCGCCAACGGCCACTATCGGTATTATACTATCAGGGTATTATTGGTATTCTAAATGTGTTAGTGTGGCATTTTCTGCAACAATATTTTTTGTAAGACAAAATACCAAAAATGCCATTTGTGTAAAGGTCCCATTGGAGGATAATCACTAAGTTGAAATTAGAGAATTTAGAAAATCATCCCCTTAATGTTTCTTCTCTTAGTTTGTCCCTTTTACTTGCCTCTATCTTAAACTACATGTATCGTTTTGTGCCTACGACGCAATTGTACCTTGATTTTTTTTTTTTTTAATTTTA
Source organism: Ficus microcarpa (assembly GCA_025413485.1). Taxonomy (NCBI): domain Eukaryota; kingdom Viridiplantae; phylum Streptophyta; class Magnoliopsida; order Rosales; family Moraceae; genus Ficus; species Ficus microcarpa. The sequence continues at coordinate 9,079,545 of CM046377.1, read as the reverse complement.
ATGGGAAGATAATGTTTTTGTATTACTAAATAAAACCTTTTTTTATTGATAAAAATATTAGTCGGAAATACATAGTCATAGATTTTGTTCAATATTACTTTTATGATAGCCAAATAAATTACAAAAAAAAAAAAAAAAGATAAACTAAATCATTGATTTAACTGGATTTGGTTTAAGGTTCAAAAACAGTTTCTGTGCTTTTCTTTTCTTTTCTTTTTTTCTTTTTCTTTTTAAATGTCACCATAAAATTATGATAACCCCATTAAAAGAATACACGATTTTCAAATAAAAAAAAAAAAAAGCACACAAGATTTAAAAAAAAAAAAAAAACAACGTAATTAGTAGAAGTAGCGAAATAAAAAAAGGTTTAATTCATTCATGAAACGACGTAGTGTGAGTGTAAAAGTAAAAAATGTTAGATGTGAGAAAATAAAGAAGTTTTGTGGAATAAGTTTTATAAATAATTGGATTTGAACTAATTTGAAAAGAATAAATGGGAACCATTGGATCGAAAGGGTTGAAGTGCAAAACTTCAAAAACTATTCACATTTCTATAATATTTTATAGATACAAGTATGCGTGGTAAGAGAGATGAGAAATATGAAGGAAGAGACTAAAACCCAAGTGAAAGGAAAGTAAATATAAAAATTTATTTTACCTTTATATCCATAGAGAAAAAGATAGAATATGATGAAAGTATAAACAAAATTGTAAATTCATACCCTAATTTTTTGTGCCACGTTTTCTCTTCTACTTTCTTTTCAAAGTCGGGAAAAATAAAAGATGATGGGAGTCATAGATTTTCTACTTCTTTTCTTCCAAATTTTGTCTCTACAAAAGAACTAAATGTTCTCTTTTATACTCTAAAATTCCTCCAACAATTTCTTTCATTCTACTTTTCAATTCTACAAAACATAACAATAGTTTCTTGTCCTTAATAATAAAATTAAAAAGTGACTTGATGAATTTACATCTTTACATATATACAGTATATTTTGATGTCCGAACTCAGTATTTACTTCTTCCGCCATTTAGGACCTATATATATATATGTATGTATGTATTTGATGCCCTAACTTAGTTTATGCTTCTTCCGACATTTAGGTCCCTCCTCTATCTCTCCCTCTAACCGCACTTTTGAAAAAGATTCACCAGCAGGAAGATCCTCAACCAGATGAACTTCTTTGTTATTCTCCTCACCAAACTACTTTTTGTATGCCCTATTCCCACTGAAACACTGTCTTCCCACCAAACCAATGTGTGTATGCGCTATGTGTATGATCTCCCACCGAAACAATGTGTATGCTCTCTCTCTTTCTCTCTCTCTCTCTCTCTCTATATATATATATATATATATATGTATATATACAATAAATTGTATACATGGTTATCATACCTTTCGAAAAATGGAACCGCACTTCTGAAAGAAATTCACCAAAAAGATCCTTAACCAAATGATCTCGCCTTCCAACTATAAGAGTACTAGGAACAATCTGTTGCTAAATATGAACAGTTGATTATTCTCTCAGGATTTCAAATTATTGTCTTGCAATCTCTTGCGTACTGTTCTCTAACCTTAAACAGTACCCTAAAGGGTCTGTTTATAATAGTGGAAGACTCTAAAGTTATTCAATAATTATCTCTTTTAAACACAAGGCTCATTAATATTTTCCTCGAAACTCTAAGATATAAACTTGATCAAATCTAATGTTCTAAAAACGAAAAGCTTGCTTTAATTAGTAATTAATGAATTTCTAGCCTGATTACCTTCTTTAAAATTATAATAAATTATATCTACTAATCTATATTTTATACAATTTTTAGATTTTAATTAAATAAAAATCAATTCAAAAAAATTCAAAAACTAAGTAAAAAAAAAAAAAAAAATCTTTATGTCCTTCCTTCCTCAACACCTGCTCCGTTGTTTTTTGTCGTCATTGTCGGCTTCTTTGATCTTGTACTTCAATATCTGAGAGGAGTTCCTAATCATATATCCACTTGTTATTTCATTTTATCTTTATTTAATTTGTTTTTATCAAGAATCAAGGAACAATAAAACCAAGGCCTATGCATATTCTTCCCAGGAATGCAATTCAAAGAGAGATCAAAACTCACAATAAGCTTAAAAATTTTTAAAACCTGATACCGCTACATTTTTCTCTTTTGTCCTCGAGGTCCACCCAACAGATACAACGGTCTGCAAGTAGTGATTGCGCGCTACCAAAGCTGGTTTGATGTGTCTGCACTCTATCACACTGAATACCTGAACTCTAGAAAGAGTACTAACAAAGAGACTTTTTTTCTTTTCTGTATCCCCTCCTTTTATTAGAATTCGGGACAAAGCGGTTTTAGAAGCTTTTATCACAACTTTGAATTTTGGCTTTAATCAGCCTTTGAATTCAGGCTTAATTGAGGGTTATAATAGCTAGCACGTTAGCAATTTAGAGGATTTAATGCTCAGCCATTTTGAGGTAGTTACCAAAATTTAATTTGATTATCAGTAACTCTTACATAGGGATGACTTTTTTTTTTTTTTGCTCCCCCTCCTGTTAACCTATTAATCCGCAAGGGAGCTGCCTTAATTGTGGCAGGAAGACTCGATTTACACGGGTTTGGAGTTATAAACAGATTAAAAGTTTAACCCTTCTAGGGTTACGTGGTGAGAACAAGTTCAAGTGTCCCCAACTCTATTCCCTGTTTACCCACCTCATTTAATCATATACAATTTTTATACTAAGAATTTTATATACATGATTCTACACAATATATATAATTTTAAGTATTACACCTTAACATATTTGATATATGAAAAATTGAATATTATAATTTTGAACTTATTTTCATTTAAAAGAGCTTTACTCATATGAATTTTATTCTTCATACTTTATTTTTAGATAATAAATTTAAATAATTGGGTAAATAGGATACCTCGTGAATACCCTAAACCTACAACTAGGAAAACCTGCCCCTTATGTGCCAATTTAGACAGGTTTTGGACAAGTATGGGGAGTGTTTTTATTCTTTTTTTTTTTGGGGGGGGGGGGGGGGGGGGTGTCCTAAACCCGCCCATTGCCATCCCTAGAGTTACCAATTCCAATAGAGCTAGGAAAATAAATTAAAAATGATACAAAACCAAACCCGCACGGGGTAGGTGATTTGGTAAGACATTAGTGTTTGTAGGATGTGCACTTGCATACAAGTTCTTTAGTCCGGGATTTGCACCACCCTGTGCGCGTAAGAGAGAGCCTATGTTTTTACATGCTTACTACTTAGTGAAACTTGAATCATACACAAACACCAATGGACTTTCACATTTAGGACACTAGTTTTTCCTTTATTTTTTGAACTTTATAAGTGCATTTTGAGCGTCAATTTCTAATTTACATGTATATCATTTTCAGCATATAAATATATCATTTTGATATTTTCATAGAGGAGAGCACAAATCCACCTAAATTGGTCATTAAAATAAAGTGAATCCCACTCAAAATCAAACCTCTAAATGGAATCCAAAATTGGTTTTGTAAGCCATTTTTCTTAGGGAAATCATAGCAAATAGCATATTTTATAGTTGCTTTTGAAGTTTATAGTATGTTTTTTAAAAGGTGATAAAATGTCACCTATACTTATAAGTAAATCTTGAATATTCGGATAAATCCTTAGATTTTCTAGTAAATCCTTGAATTATCTAGTAAATAATAGATATCCGGTTGATTTCTAATAGAGTTATGCACATTTGCATGTTAGAGAGAGAAAAAGAGAGGAGGAAGGAGAGGGTTTTTTTTTTTAATTTTTAATTTTGATATTGTGTGGTCAAAAATCTAATTATATTATCTAGTCCTACTATTTATTATTATGTTTAAAATTTTATACCAAAATTTTCTATCACACTAATAAAAAAGGTTATTTGGTTCTCTCTCTTTTAGTTGAAAGCTCTTTCTCTCTTGTTCTTTTATATATATATATATATATATATATTACTATTGTTTGTGTTCAGGGATTTAATTTTTTATGTGATTAAATGCATTTCCAAACTATATTTATAGGTACCCATCATTTTTTTTGGACAAAAAATAGTACAATCAATTTGATACTTATCTAATGCTTCTACCTGTATCTATAGGTATTAATTATTCGATGTTTGACATTACATTACAATTTTGTACCCTTTATTACTAAATAAATTTATCTAACAGTGTATTTATGATGACAATAAATATTGTCTCGCGTAAGACTAGCTAAAAAAAAAAATTGTACCCATAATTAGTAGTTTATCTCCCAACTTCATTAATCTGTTTAAAATATTTTTTTTAATCAAAATAACATTATAAAAAATTTATGGTGATAATTTCAGTTTTTCGGGACTATAGATTTGGATAAAATTTCAAATAGGATGATTTGAAATTTGAACCTGAAAATGGTTATACTAGAGTCCACAAGCCACAATTCTAGTTTTTTATTTTTATTTTTATTTTTTTTTATATTCACCAATTTTTGTACTGCTCATGTAATATGTAAAAGTTATTGTGTGAAATCGTCTCTTTTAAATAACAATAACTACATAATGGTGTAATAATTGGTATGTGTAAATTACTCAGATAACTCTATGAAATAGTGTTATTTCACTATTTTTGTGTGTTTAATTGAGCTATGTTATTGAGAATTTTATCTAATTAATCTTTTTAAATAACTATTTTTTTTAATCATTTGTGTAGATTAATTAGGTGAAAATGGAAATTTTTGAGCTTAGAGACTCAAATTGGAAACAAAATGGTCATTAAAAGGCCAAAAAACTGATCAAAATTCAAAATCATGCCGAAACCAGCCTAAGCCACACACAGGGAGATTCACGCATACCCATAGGCCTCAAACACCGTCTTATCAGTGCCAGATCACACAGAGTGCAAGTACGCAACATGCTTACCCACGTATGCATCGCCTACTGCATGTCAATCGATTGTAGCAGCTGCTGGTTCTTATGCCACACGTTCCACCTTAGCGCCTGTGCTCCTTAATAGGTGTCAACCTAATTGGAATGTACTAATTCTTTATTATTAGTTTATCTCTCTCTTTATTTTTTTTAAATATAAAAGGAGAGTTCGTAATCCCCATCCCAATTATATAATAAATAAAACAATAGTATAAAATAAAGGAAAACACTCCTTCTTATAATTTTTCAAAGTCATGTTTACTCAATCTTTATATATCACACACATAGAACCAGACTTTCCATTGTAGAAAGTCATTTTTTTTCCTTTCCTGGTTTTTAATTAAAAAAGAAAGTCTTTTTATTATTAGTGATTCCATTTATAGTAGCATACATTTTTTAGTTTAAGGATGTCAACAGGATGGTCTTCTTGTCATATCGCCCCATGAATAAAAACACTCCTCATATACTCACCTTCTAATCTATTGAGTTGATAGTAATTGAACGGGTTTTCTTGTAACTATTAATTTGTTTGTTGTCAGCTCAATAAGGAAAGAAGGGGTGCACAAAGGAAAGAGATGTATATGTGTTGACTCGATCACCGTTAAAGATTTCATCACTAATTCTTTCTTTCATTCTCTCCCGAGTTTTTTTTTTTTTTTTTTTTTTTTTGGGGCTTAGTTCTTTATTTTAGGTTTCAACTCTCTCCCCACTCTATAGCCTCCTAATGTTCAAGTTGCCCAATTGTTTGTTCATAACTAATTACTCTTTTTTCGTCCCCTCTCATTTTTAACTTAACGCATTTAATTAGAAGCTAAAATTAAAGTAGTAAAGTCAAGATAATATCGTAGAGATGTTGAATCTTTTCAAGGCCATCAAATGCATTCATCAAAACTTGTCGATATATTTCATATTGTTTCTGACGTAATTTAACATTCGCAAGTGTGCACTACCACAAATATTCTTTATGCCAAGAACTCAATCGAACATTAATGATATGTACTAATACATCGAGTTTTATGTTTGATCATTACAAGTGAATATCGTGATTACAAACATAATCTAATGATAAATTTCATATTTAACTTCATTTTAAAACGTAGTGTTCAAATTTATTCGACCTTATTTTTTAAATTTTTATTTTTATACATAAATGAAAGTTCATCTAAGCAAATAAAGAAAGAAAAGAACAGATGAGAGGCTTTTTTTCTAGGGTAAATGTCTTGTCTCTTGTGTTAAATCAAAATACCAATTTTGCCCCCTCCTGTTATACATATGTCTAATGTATCAACGTATTTATATAAAACAAGTCACAAAATATATCCATTACCATTTTTTAAAAATTATAATACTATCCTTATTAATCCATTACAAACATTTTTTTTTGATAATTTTTAACTAAAAATCAATAAAATTTCGAAAACTAAATAAATTTCTTAAAAGATTTTGTCTTTATCTCCCTCCTCCTTCCTCAACACCCGCTCCATTGTTGTCCGCCGTCGTTGTGTTCTTCGATCTTGTAGCTTGCCACATTCTTGGGTAAACCCAGAAAAGAAATTGTAAGCAACAGTCAGACTTGCGAAGCTTTTGAAGTCACAAATTAGCTATGGAAGAACCCTGAATGGCTTGCATTTTTTTTTTTTCCCACCTTAGGGAAAGCCTGTGTATAGCTTCCTAAGTGCCCGTAATTTGTTTCACGTGGACATTTTATTTCAGCGGGTTTTCATTCTGAAAACATTGTTGTACAATTTTTTGGACCCATCCTCTTTTCAATCCAATTTGGTAATGGCAACTTGGCCCATTTCAAAAATTACACACCCTCATTTCACCTTTTTTAGGTCAGTATAATTTGTACAGTAATATTTTCATATTCAAAATTTCTAGCTCTTATACTTTAGTTTTAAAATGTCATAACTTTTTCGTTTCACTTTTGACTAGACGGTTTTTTGTTTCCTCTCTCTCTCTCTTTTTTTTTTTTTTTTTTTCAATGTATTCACAATGAAAAGAGGGATAGATTCTTATCAGTGCCAAATTAAAATATGCTATTGATATTAAGATTTTTATTAGATTCGTTAGAATTATTTTTTTTCAACATCTATTCAAATATCATCTTTGAAATTATTCTCTTTTCAGAATAACAATCGAATTACACATTTAAATGTCACATCAGAATCAAACAAAAATGACTTTTAAACTCAAAGTTATTTTTTTTTCACCTCAAAATGAAACAAAATGAACCTAGGAAACAACTGAACCCTCAATTTCTCATAGAGAAGACGGTGGTGCCGTGTTGGGGAAGGAGGTAGTGGGGATATGTTGCGATTGTTTTATTTTATTTTAGTTTGAAAAGTTTTTAGTTTTGAAATTCATTTTTCAATATTTTAGCTAATGATTTAAAAATGGTATTCGATAAATAATAATAATGATAGTTTTGGCATTTTCAAAATTTTGATAGTTCAAGAGGTATTTTATAACTTATTTAACAAAATACATGGGATCTCGGTACTTGTATAACAAAGAACAAAAATGATAGGATTATTTTTCATCAGTACCCTCTCAAATTTTATAATCACTCTCACTTTGCCACCTAAGTTTTAAATTCATTCCACTTAACTCCCTCTACTAGAATTTTTGTTAAAACACACAAAAAAAAAAAAAAAAAAAGAGAGAGGTTAATTGCAGTCACATGATCTTTTTTTTTTTTTTTGGTTTATTTTTAAACAGAAATTCTAATTAACTGGTTAAGTGAAACAAATTTCCCTCACTTTTACATATGTTTTTAACAAAAATTCATATAAAAACAAGTTAAATGTGACAAGCGAGAATGACCGTAAAATTAAAAGAACATGTGGGAATAATTCGAAATAATATATATTTACATATGTTTTGAACTTGGGTTGGAGAGAATTCAAACCTTCATCACATGGTGGAGTAAATGTCGAAGTACCGTTAGATTATGTCTACAATTGCAACCCAAAATGATAATTTCATTATACAATGAGGTGCTTTGGATATTAATCTTTTGTATAATAATGGTCCGTTTGGAAGCTATATTCATTGTATATTCTATCCTAATGCATTGTAATGTGTGTTTAGTTACGTAGTTACCTCATATATTCTATTTTAATACAAATATATTTGAAAGTACAATAACTCATTTTACTATTAATTCATACACTTTTTCTATCTAGTTTTACCAATCACATTACATACTTTCTTTCTCTCCCTTTCTCTCACCAATACTTATATGACTATTCAAAAATACATGATTACATTTTAAATACAATGTGAAAAGATGACATATCCGAACACATCTTGTATTTAATATGTTACATCAGAATACAATACGAAATGAATATATCTTTAAACATACCATTGATATGAAGAATAATTGAAAAGGTAGATTAGATTCAATGCTATTGATCATGTGTTTATCTAAAAATCAAAACAAAAAGAAAAATGGCAATGTAATGTAAAAAATAAAGGACGGATATATAATTGAGATGTAGGGCATAGAGGGGTGGAAAGAAACATGAAAAAAAACAAACTAGTTCAAAATAAAAGGAAAAAAAAAAAAAAGAAAGTAAAAAAGAAAAGAAAATGGCAAATGGCAAATGGCATTAGGGAAAGCATCTTTTCTCTTTGATACTCTACAGGATAGAATTCCAAGCATGTCTCCTCATCCCCATAAACTTCGCACACAGAGTCACACACACACTCTCTCTCTCTCTCTCTCATAGGCCATAATAATAATAATAATAATAATAATAATAATGTTTATTATTAATAACCCTCTGATAACTTTTAGTTGCACTCTCATCCCTAAACATTCCAAGGCATTAATACATCGCCCCCCTCGTCCGCTACAGAAAGCCAAGATGGTTAAGAGAGATGGGTCACTCCCACCCACTGATTCTCTCAATCATAACACCCCCCCCACCACCACTCTCTCTCATCTCTCTCTCTCTCTCTCTCTCTCATCTCTCTTTCATAAATCCACAAATCCACCTTTACCATAAACCATCTTTTCTTTCTTTCTTGACAATTCCACAAAAATATTTTTACAAAATTAAAAATAATAAAATAAAATAAAACCACTACATCCACTCCCCCACTTCACTCCGACCAGACCAGTCCCATCCTTACCCCCAACACCGCCCCCTCTTATTGAGGTTTTTTTTGTACACTTCTCTCTCTCTAAAAAAGCATATTAATTCCACTTGTTTGTCCTTTCCTCCTAGCTAGTTTTCTTTAATTTCCCATTTTATTTTATTTTATTTTTTATAAAAAAAGATTTATTTTAGTTTTATCCTTCATAAATCTTCTCTTTCTCTCGTTGTTGTTCCAGCTTTAAAATAATTCTCCCTGATCCGGCTATACATCCCCACACACACAATTTTTAAAGCACCAAAAAAAGAAATGTCACTGGACATGATGGCCTCCGAACGTGTTTGTTATGTTCACTGCAACTTCTGCAACACCATCTTAGCGGTACAATTAAATCCCCCCCTCCTTTTTTTTTTTTTTTTTTTTGGTTTCCAAAATTTTCAATTTTTCTCTTTTAATTACTCTCCTCCTTCTCCTTCTTTTTCTTTCTCTCCTATTGTCATTTTTTACCAATAATTTTCTATCTCTCATGCCTTTTTCCCAGCTTCTGAATTTAATCCTGCGTTCATCAATTAACTCTTCGGTTCGATCAATTCGGTTTTGTTTGAGAAGAAAAATAATTACCCAACATCTAAAATGCCCTCTTCATTTTGAGTGAATAATTTAGTAGAATTCACAACAATTTGATCCACATCTTTTTTTTTTTTTTTTTCTTGTGATTATATGCAATATTTTATAAACAATTTGTAGCTTGGTTCTGTCCCCAAGCTTTAAAGAAAGAAAAAGAAACAAAGAAAAAAAACTTCCATGTACGCTTATTTTGCAGTGAATTGCAAAACAACACATAAAATCCAGACCGCTCAAAACGATTGATGTTAGGTAGAACTACCATATCTCTACAGTGATCAAAAGTGAATCAAAAGGTCTTGCGTTTTCAAAGACCACAGTGACCAGAACTTCAATTTAGGTTTTTATTTATTTATTTTTTGGTCATCTAGGGTTAACTTTCCAAGTTTTGATGCAACCCTTTTGATTAAGCTTTACAAAGACATATATATATATATATATATTTATAGTTGTTGTGATGATCGATACAATATAAATATATAGCATGACTATGGCAGTGATTGGTTTTTGTTTTATCACTGTGTCGTCTCATATAAAGAACTGATTCACTTCCTTGTTTGATCTCTATCTCTCTCCTCTCTCTTTCATCTCTCTCTCTCTCTCTCTCTCCTCTTTCTTTTCTTTTCTTTCTCTGGTGGACGTGGGTGCGTCTGTTTCTCACATATGATGCCACTCTCTCGATCATAAACATGATGAACTTTCTTGCATATTTCAGGTTTGTACATGATTTCGGTACAAAAAAGTTGTCTTCCCCATTCTCTAACAAGAATTTTGTGGTTAGAGAGAGAAAAAAATTCATATAGCTGCCGAAGGAAAAAAAAATCATGACCCAAAGTCTTTTCATCATAAGATGCCAGCTCTGATTTTGAAAAGAAAAAAAAAAAAAAAACCCTCTCTAGGAATAACGCAAAAATATATATATTTTTTTGTTTTAGTGTTATGATCATCTCTTAAGCACTGCAAGAAAAAGAAAAGAAAAGAAAAGAAAAGAAAAAAAAAAAAGAACAGTACAGTGTACACACTGAATTAGTCTTGGTGTTCATGATGGACATGAACTGAATCTTCTTCTTTTTTTTTTCAGTTAGTTTTTTTTCTTTAAATTTATTTATTTATTTTTTCTGTTTTGGAATTATAGCTTAGCTGTGGTTAATGCTGGCCATGGCCTTTAATGGTTTCCGTTCCAGTCACGTCGCTTTCTCTCTCTCTAAGGTTCAACGTTTTTCAATCTTTTATCATCTCTCTTCCTCTTGCTGGTTGTCAGGCACAAAAGCCACCTAGTGCACCAAAACGAAATTTCCTTTCCAAAAAAAAGAAAACAAGAAAGAAAATTTGTATTTAGAGAGAGAAGAGGAGAGAGAAAGAAATAGGACCTTTTAAATTTAAGGGCAACAACAACATGTCATAGTTATTACCCATGTGAGTTCTGTGAGTTCTGATGTCACTGCTTGAAAGGTCCGACTTCTGCGTCTTTCTCTTCATGGGGGTCAATATTTTCTCATTTTCTTCTCTCCGCAGAACGAAAGCGAGATTTAATTCAAGAGGGAGAGAGTTTTTCACCTTTCAAATTCTTCTTCTCCTCTGACTAAATGAATATGCATCTTCTAATTAACTCAGATGAAATGAAACACCAGAGATATCGAAATAAATATATGTTAGGTTTTTACATTGGAAGATTTTTCTCTTGTTTTTTGTTTCTTAATTTTCATTTCTTTGGTGAGAAATTAAATTCATATCAATTTACAATGTTAATGAATAATTGTTTTTTTTTTTTTTTTGTTGGTCTCCCCGATGCACACACACACATATATATATTGGCAGGTTAGTGTTCCATGCAGCAGCTTATTTACAATAGTGACAGTAAGATGTGGGCATTGTGGAAATCTGCTGTCCGTTAATATGGGAGGAGCTTCTCTTCAAACTGTTCCTCCTCAAGATCCCCAGGTTATTTCTCTACATCCTTATTATGTCCCTCCCTCTTTGGGACATTCTCTTGGCAACTTCGGATATATCTTATATCATAACTTGAGTATATATACATGTATATATATATATATATATTTATATATGCGTGTATAGTTACTGTGTATTTAAGCAGTTTTCTTGACTGACTCAGATTCCCAACTTATAATTGGCAAAGAGATTGTATGGTTATTTTGTGTTTCTCTACTGAGATAGCCTAATTGGGTTTTGTCTTTTTCTTTCTTACTTTCTTTTATTAATTTGTTATCATTTTTTTTTTTTTTTTTTTCTTTCTTATTACTTTTGGCTTAAAGCAATATAATGCTTCATAATTTTCATCATGTAAATTTATTGCGCCCTCCGCCCTCCGCCCTCCCTTCCTCTCTGGATCCATATTGTCTATCTAATTTTTAGTGTCTCAAATGGTGTCTAATAAGTAATATTATATCAAAAAGTTTAAAATGTTTTACAACTGAAATTTTTTTTTTTTTTTTTTTTTGCATTAAAAACTAACTTCTTTCAATAGCGTGTCAAAATATAATTGGTTAGACACCATTTGAGACACAAAAATTTGATAGAAGATGTTGATTCCCTCTCTTCAACTCCCTTTCTCTTATTTGTGTTTTGTCTAATGATCAAGTTGTTGTGAGCTTATTTTTGTTTTCTTTTCTTTTTTAATAAAATCTTCTATTCAATTTTTTTAATTGAAGAAAGAAGCAACTGACATCAAAAGAGACTTAGGGTCTATTTGATGAATGAGTTTGAGTTGAAAATTTTAAATTTGAATTGAAAATTTTTGTTGATTTTTTAGAAAAGACAAAAATTGAGATAAAAAAAAATACAGTTTGAGCTTAAACACCAAACGTAGCCACATATTCCAATGAGATAGACACCTACTAGGCACGGCATCCCAGGTCCAGATTCCTGAAATTGTTGGCACTTATTATTCACTCCATAGTCCAATCCTCCTTAGCCATTAACTAGTTTAGTGCTTCATGTTAAATGTAAAACGAGATGCTTAATTAATTCTTAATGCAGATAGGTCATTGATGATTTATCTTAATTTTTGTTATTTACTAAAAGTTGCAGAAACAGATTCCAGGCTCAGAAGATCAAGGTAAGGAGTGTGGATCGTCTTCCAAGTGCAACAAGCATGCTTCGTTGGAATCTGTAGAGCTCGAATCGCCTGCTAGGTCGCATCCAATTCGCCGTCAGTAATTTTTCCTTTTAAACATTGTCATTCACTTAACCATGTCCTTTGATTTCTCTGAATTTTGAATCAATGCAGGTGTGAAGTCGAGAAGGACTGATGAGTGAGGAGCTTGGTGTGTGATGAGTGGCTAAAGAGTGCCAATTTAGTTGGGACGTCCTTTATCACTCTGATATCAGTTGCTCCTTCTCACCATCATTAAAAAACTATATATTATTTGAATTTAGTAAAGTTCAGTAAATTAAGCACTTTATTGGTACACATTATATATATATATACACACACACATATTCTTTTTTTAGAAATGATTACAAAAAATAATTAGGACATCCCCATTAGTTTAATACCTGTTAATAATCCCAAACAAACAAAAGTAGTCAGATCAGCGCAGTCTTACCAAAATTATTTCAAGGCTAGCTGTATATTAACTATGCAAAACCTTTTTTAGTTCTACTTCAAAATATGGCTAAGAATTCTCTAGGTACTCATGAGGGAACAGCTTTACAGACAAGCATTTTAAAAGTCAGCTTATTATCATTTACTAATGCTTAACATATCTTAAGCTTTTCTCTATCGAGTTTAAGGCTTATCTAATACAGCTGACCCCCAAATATATATACATATTATACATATATGTATATATAGAACAGTACTTGACATGTCACAGTTGTGTCTGCAAAGAAAGTTACTCGATTTTCAAGGTTAATAAAATGCATACACAAAGAAAAACAAACAAAATAAAAACTAGAGGTCTCTAAAGTCTCAGATATAATAATAAACCAGGCGTCTGATTTTCCCTGATCAATTCAGATGGCCCATTGGAGATGTTGACATTACGTTTAAATATTTTTAACCCTCTAATATTTAGTCCCTTAGGCGCTGTGCCCTACATGAAACCTATTTCTGTAAGGCATTTCTTTAAATGTAATCCTATATTTAACATATACATAATAACTCAGATATGACCTGTTCAGTAAGACTTTACACACCACGCATGAAAGACGACTTCAGATATAGTGCCTACTAAAATAAGGAGCATAGATAGGACCTCGATATATGCACATATACATATATACACTATATTTATATACACTTGCTCAAATACAGACATAGTACGTACACACACACACACACAGAAAGGGAGATTTAAACATATGGAATACTGATATTGAAGTGTCTAGACGTTTACTACCTAATATATCAGCTTGAAGAATATGAGACTAGTTGATGAACTTGTTCATCAGAATGGCGAACTAGATAGTTGTAGTATCTGAACAGTTTCCGATTATTATCGCAGCTCCGGAGAAGAGACAACGGGTTCCCTCGGCGTATAACAGGTTTATTAAGTAAGTTCTCTAGTTAGCAAATCATGATCATCCCTTTGATTTTGAATCAGCATGTACTCTCTAATATCTTGTCTTTCACAAACAAATTCATTGCTAGATCCAAGAGATTAAAAAGTTCGAACTGCAATCCTAAATCGAAGTTAATATTTTGTTTAGGGGATTGTTCTTCCTCTTTCAGATACTAGTTATCTCCTCTCATCATTTATTTTTTTCATTTGGTTTATAAGTCGTGATGCGGTTAATTACAATGTGCTAAAACATTCATTAAAACAATATTACATACGACATATATGCAATATTTTTCGGCAATGTAATATGCTAATTTGTGTGTGCAGGGAGGAAATCCAAAGGATTAAAGCTGGTAATCCTGACATAAGTCACAGGGAAGCTTTTAGCACAGCAGCAAAAAATGTAAGTAATTATTTTATTAATTATTCATTTGAACATTTACAAATGTACTTTGAAATAAATTATGGTTATTTAAATGAGAATTTCGATGACACATCACAAAGTAAAAAGCATGTATATTTATAATCCAATATTTTTCTAAGACCATATAGTTTAGACCAATTAGGACATACATCATAGCAAATAAGCTTGCTATGTCCGTTAAGTAGTTATGAAAATCTACTAAAATGTTACACTTTAATAAAAACCTCCTATATATAATAATTTGACATCAATTGTCTACATATATCTTTTTAAAAAACAAAAAAAATACGAAAAAAAAAATGTCTACGTATATAACTAGAGAACTTAAAGAAGAAGGTTTTTTTTTTTTTTTTTTTTTTAATATCTAAGAAAGAAATAACTGATATCAAAGCGCATCCAAACTAGACATAACTAGAAAACTTTCAAAAGCAAAAAACAAAGAGAAAAAAAAAATTGATTTGAGTGCGAATCTAGAATTTAAATATCTAACTAAAACGCGATAGTAACTAATTAGTTAAAATGAATAAGGTTAATATTTTTGAAACATTTATATGAAATACATTCTTCTGCACAATGAGAAATATGAACGTAAAATTTTTCTCTTAATTTCATTCTGTAGTTTGTATGCATGTTAACTTATTTTCTTTATGCATCTCTATGATTTGAAACCATGCTAGGTTTTAAGAATATTTTTGCAAAATGATATTTCCTTGGGAAAACTTTCAAATCATAAATGTGATAAAACGCAATCTGAGCTGTCCACTTTTTATTCGTCTTTTTCGGCATTAATATCTAGTAGCATATAGGACAACAAAGCTGTGGCCATGTCTTATGTATAACATCATGAACATAGAGCTAACAAGCCGACAAGAGTACTTTCACATCCATCGAGCCATATAGTAATGCTCTTTTGTAATGAGACCTGAAATCACATTTTCTATAAGAAATTTGAGTTTATTTTTTTTTTAAAAATCTTTTTCTAGTCTTGTTTTTCTAATCTCTTTAGTTTTATTTTTGCTACTTAGTTTAGAAAAGAAAATAATGTACTATACGTTCATAAAAGGAAAAATAAAATAAAATAAAATAATTCCAGTTTTATTTGCTCTCTCTCTCTCTCTTTTAATTTTGTCTTTAATCATAGTATATCGTTGAACTTAAATTCTAACAAGAGAGAAAAAAAAAATGTCTATTTCAGTGGGCACATTTTCCACACATCCACTTCGGGCTAAAGCTAGATGGCACCAAGAATAAGCAAGCAAAGTTGGACCAAACAATCGCAGGAGATCAACAGGGAACAGCCAATGGATTCTACTGAGGAAAAAGTGGTACTTCGGTCAATATATATATGTGTGTGTAGTGCTTATATATATATATATTTATATATCTAGCTACCTAGCTAGCTTTCCAGTGTACTAATAAGTGAATTATATACGTATATGTGTAACCATATATTTGGAAAATTATAAGGTTGATGACGATTCCTAAATATTGAGGAAGCCACCTTCAATAACCTTTTTAGCCTTTTACGTGTGCCTTTTCCTTTCCAATAATTTTGTTTTTTGTTTTACAAGTGACATGCTATCATATTGTATTCTGGAACTTCGTTGTTTTTCTTTTAAGTAAAATGTTCAAGTGTATTTCATTGAACATTGTGCATTCTCTTTTTTGAATATATATATATATATATATATATATGTTTCTCTTTATCGTTCTCTATGATATCTACTTTTTCTTTTAAGCTTCTGACGACGACTGTTTCTTTTGTGTGGCTGATAACCGATAAGACATTCCATGATTTGGGGATCCCACCCTTAGAGAGAGAGCCGTGGGTTTATACAATCTTCTCATATTTGGACTGGCTTTTTGTTGGCCAGTAGTACCAGAGATTTCAGAAAAAAAAATAAAAAAAAATTAGAAATTAAAAAACTAATAAAAAAGAGAAAAGTGCCTTTCGCATAATTCCCGTTATTATTATTATGCGGAAGAACATGAAAAAGTAGTGATTCCCTATAGTAGTGAAAGTTTCTCAAATATGATATGTTCTTTTTTATTTTCCCCCTTCTTAGCCAGATCAAAATCCACTTTAGCCTTGAAATTGTTATGATATTATTTGAAAGAAAAAATTTTTCTTACTAAAAAATGGATTGTTGTGTTATCAGGTCTTAATTCTCATCGTATGTAAAGAAAATCTTAGGACTTATTAATGTAATGGAAGTGGACTTGAATCTTCCATCCAACTTCTGATATTTTAAATAATATCTAACCAATAATGTTATATCATATTATTTAAAATGTTTAAAATGTTTTACAACTGATTTTGTATACATTAAGATCTAATTTCATTTAGTGAAGTGTCATAATATGATTGTTTATTATAGCTATAGTTTTATGCAAATAATCATGGTTCAAATAGAAATGGTCTAATCAAATTCTACTGGAAATGGAAACATATATGTACTATGCAAATAATCATGGTTCGAATATTTAGTTAGATAAGACTTGTATTTTTGATTACCGAATGTCGAATTTGTGGTTAATCGAAGAAGAGAAAAGTAAGAAATCTTCTCATTGCACCAATCGGTGGACACATGAAAAGGTATTAACTGAAGTCCTACATCTTTTGGAACCCTCAGATTATGTGATATCATTTGGATTTATGTATTATCATTCCACTGTTTTACAGACTTCCAACACTTTAGCAAAGTTATAAATGTACATATAAATCATTCGTGAATTTACAAGTATAATAAATAAAGGAGAAAAAACTAAACAGTTGATGATATTTTCTACTTCAAATGCTTGAAGACCTGTCATTTACTTTCAAAACTATTACCAAATACATACAAATGTCTTTTCTTTTTTCTAATTTTGAAAATGTTATTTGTATGAATCATTTAAAAAAAAAAAAAACGCATTCGTTCTGTCAAAATCAATTTGCATTTGCCAGAAAGTGGATACATATGTGTGTGTGTGTGTGTATGTATAAATATCAGTTTGGTTTATTGAATTCGGTACGAAAGCATGATGCCGATGATCATCAGATGCTCATCAGATGCAGCTGATGATGCCTTGAAATCCACGAAACTAACAGGATATACATACATACATACATACATACATATATATATATATAATGGCCTAATCAAGAAAACATTCTTCACGGATTGCTGACTTCCCTTTAAAGAATAGTATTTATATGCAAATACCTTTACACAAAAATAAAAAAGACGAAAAAACATTAATTACTAAAAGTTAAAACAACTTAATAATTAAAAAAAAGAAAAAGAAAAAGAAAAGAGAATTGTATAAATCCGACGTCAGTGATTACTTTTATATTAAGGGATATAACCATCAAAAGTGGGCATAATAATAAGGTAATTAAGACTCTACTTCAATAATAAACTTAAGCAACTTAATTATGTAATTTGTCGGCGCGTAATTAATTGCTCACTTCACACGTACCTTCAGATAAATTAACACCTTCAAGCAAGTACCAAAAAGGGTACGTACACTAATTACGTTATAAATAAAATGAACAAGGGTAGTACATACATATATATATATACCTTTTGTTTTGTTTTTTGTTTTGTATTTTTGTATTTTGTATTTTTTTTTGGCTAACATATAATTAATTAACAAACGTACATACTAATTGCCTCTGTCACGCTGACTTCCCTTAGTTCTTGTCCCTTGTTCACATTCCATATTTTATCTTTCACTTTAACATGTATACATATATAATGGGATTGTATTACACATACACGCACATATATTTACAAATAGTATGCAAATTTAGAAAAATACCCACTTGTTATGTTATGTACCAATATAGTGGTATTGTGCTACAAAGATATATAGCATATTTCATATTTCATATTTCATATTTACATGTATATAGAGGATTGTAATATATATACAGATATATATTATGCAAATTAAAAAAAAGCCCATTTGTGGGTTTTATGCTGTGTACCGATATTTTGAGTGTTACAGGTCGATGGTGAAAATGGGCAAGAATAATAATAGAAGCAGAAGAAACACAGACAAAAATACAATACAAGTGAGGAAAAAAACAAATAAAGAAATATTAAAAAAAAAAAAAAAAAGAAAGAAAGAAAGAAAGAAGAAGAAGAAGGAGAAGGCGATCAAGAGAGAGAAAGTAGAAAGTAGGAGAGGGAAAATGTTGTTGTCCGGAGGGATGGGGTTGATGATCAGAGTACAGAATCTGAAACGTCAAATCATGCAGTTGGTATTTTGGATGGATGTGTGGCTTCTTTCTCCTCTAATTCTCTCTCTAAAATAAGCAGTGGGTCTTGTCCAAAAGATAGATAGGTGGATCTTCTTTACTTTAGTCGTATACATATATTTATATATATATAATATATTATATTGCTTTTGTGAAAAAAAAATCTATTAATGTCTGAATCCGACTGTCATGTCACGTATAACTCATAGGCAGCTGGGAGAGAGAAACACCTATCTGCCATTATAAGAAGAATTAAACAGAAGCCACGACTCAACCCTGATCACACTTTTCTTTAGTAGCTAGAGAGAGAAAGTAGAGAGAGAGAGGGAGAGAGATGGGGGGCTATACTTGATATCATCTGTCTGATATACATGTGTGATGTGTCGACTACTCCTTTTCTTTTTTTTCTCGTTACAGCAAAAACATCGATGGCCACTACTTGGGGACATGTTTCAAAAATTTTTCCCATTTTCAGACTTTGTGAGAGCTGTTCTTTTCTTTTTTTTTTTTTTTTTGAATAATGTCATTGACAAAGCCTACCCCACCCACGTGGCAACTATATTATTGTGTGTGTATAGAAATGAAAGTTATAGTTTGCAGCATATATATATATATATATATATACACTTCCCTAGTTCATCTACAAACACTGGTTTTGCTTACAACTTAACGCACATTTGTGAGGGAATCCATAAATATTGTACTTGTCCTGTATTTAACAGTTACCTCATGATCCGGGATAGAGTCAGTAATTTTTTTTTTCCGTGGAGACGTGCATTATTTCTTTTAAGATTAAACAAATTTTTGTAAGGATTATGTGAAAATTTTTATTTTAATGAATTTATATGATGATTTTTAATTTTAGTGGTGATAAAGTGGTAGAAATATAAACTTTTTTTCATCAAAATTAATATTAATAGAGATTATGTGCAAATTTTTTATTTTTAATAAGAATAAAATAAAGACTATCTGAGAATGTTTTATTTTCAGTGAGAATTAATTGTAAAAATTAGAAAATTTTTGACGCAAAATTAAAAGAACAAAAAATTTGAGTAGAGACTGTAGCCCCCACTCACACCCCCCTCCCCCAACCTCTACATGTTCATATATGTGTAAATTTGACACCTCTACTCTTTAGCTAGCTTTTGAAAATGATATCTTCCTAGCCTCATTTTATCAAAAACATGTTTTTGTGAACGATATTAGGTTTGGATTCGAGTTCGTTTGTTAGAAGTTGAATATATCCCTATAATCAAGTCAATTGATGGGTTGTTATATGATGCTTATATGTGGATTCAATATGAGAAACTAAAACCTTAAAAAATACTTATGGTAAAGAAAATATTTCAAAACAGTTGAAGTAACATGTTTTATTGTAAACATTTACTTATAAAAATAAGTTATAAAGTAAATTTACTGTAAATTACGTTCCGTAAATAAATTATTAACTATAAATATGCTATTTGTCTCAAATATGTTAAAATGTAAAAAATGCTTCCCACTTTCTCTCAAGAACCTTTTTTGCAATTAAGTAGTACGTCATTGTAAATTTTTTTTAAACATTAATAGGCCAAGGGTACTTTAAGGATGTTGACTTAGTCCAAATATGTTAGTGTACCAATTAATTCTCATCTCCACCAATTATTATTATTATTTAAAAAATAGTTAAAAAAATGCAAGTCTAATGACGCATAACTTTTTTTCTTAGTTTTTTATTTTATTCTTTTTATTTTTATTTTATTTTTATTATTATTTTTTTGGTGAATACATGAAACAAAGTATGTTTATGTCCATATATACACCTTTTTAACCAATGCTTGCAGATTTCCCAATGGTTCACCGTATAAATGTTAAGGCGATATCTTAAAAATAAAAAATATATAATAATCAGAGCAAAATAATAATAATAATAATAATAATAATAATAATAAGGCAAACCTATTACTTTAGCAAAAAAACTGGTGTCATTGTTTGATCTGTAGATTAATTATAGATTTTTCTCATTATTATAAACTTCCTAAATTTTAACTTATTTTCATTAAACAATATGTTAATTAATGCATAAATTTTTTTTATTTTTAATTTTTTGAAGGAAAAGAGGGAGTGACTAATATTAGGAGACGCTTGCACCTATATTAATCAAATAGAAACCTCAACCAACATCAAGTTTGCCACTTAAAATTATTAAAGATAATATATATATATATATATATATATATATATAAACGAAATTATGAACGAGTCAAGAAAGAAAATTAGACGAGCCCAGAGGGCAACAAAATAAAAAAGAAATAACTAAACAACAACAAAAACTAAGACGTTGGGAACAAAGATAGACGAAATCCGACACCCAAAAGAAAAAGCAGAAACTACGCATTTAAAAACCAATTAGTAAGATAGATATAATTGGAACCTTGCTATAGTAAAATCCATAATGAAAAACGTAGAAAGAGAAAAATAGTATTGAAAACACTCATGAGGTGTCTAGGTTTTTTCTTTTTGTTTTTTGTTTTTTTTTTTTTTTGGATTTTTTTGGATTTTTTTTTTTGTTAATACATTTGTAATTGTTTTGAGACTAGGATTTAGTAGTCCATCCTACCCTAATTTTTATTCTAGAAGAGTAAAATATACAAAAGTGAATATACAATGGATTAATTAAAAGGTCAAATAAGGAATCCAAAAAAAAAAAAAAAGGGGTGTAAATTGCTAGATTGGTTCCTAAACTTTTGACTTTATGCAATTTTGGTCCCTAAACTTTTTTTTCGTAGCTGGAATGCCCTTAAATTATTAAAATATTGCTACAATAATCCTTTATGTTAATTTTTGGATAGAATCTGTTAGTTAGCATAATTTTTTTGGCCAAATTATTAACGGATTCCATTTAAAAATTAACAAAAATGATTGTTACAATAATATTTTAATAGTTTCGGAGCATTTCTGTTCTTTTTTCATAGTTGTAAATATCATAAACTATTAAAAATATTGCTACAGTAATTATTTCTGTTAATTTTTTGACAGAATCCTTAAGTAGCATCATTTTTTGAGCAAATTACTAACAAGTTCCGTCTAAAAATTGACGGAGATAACTATTGTAATAATAATTTAAAAGTTTAAGGACATTCTAACTACAAATAATAATAATAATAATATTATTATTATTATGGGACCAAAGTTGCACAAAGTTAAAAGTTTAAGGACTAAATAAGCAATTTACTTCAAAAAAAAAAAAAAAGAAAGAAAAAAACGATAATTACTTATAATTTCATCCACCATCGAGACGTCATGCAAAATCACCTATATATTAATTTTCTCTCTGAGCAAATCTTATGAAATGCATATACATAAGAGTTTTATTGTACGCTTGCTTATGTCAGAGTGGACAAGAATTACAGGGCATAGGATATAAAGTGTACAAATTCAGATATTTAAAATTCTGAATAAGTTGTATATGTGTATATATATATATCGGAAATGGAATCATCGTGATGTAGAAATTAGATTTAACTTTTGTAACGCGTTCCATACATATGTGGTCTTCGAGAGAGGTTAGAAGAGTTGGAAGTCAAAATTGAGTGATAAGAATCTGGTGTGGAATACTGAAAATTTACGATAATTCAAAGTATACGTTGATGTAAGCAATCGATATATTTTTTGTATCGCATTTATTTATATATACACACATACATATTGATCCTTTTGTTTTTGTTTTTGTTTTTTTTTTTTTTTATATGTTTTTTTTTTCTTTCATATATTGATTATAAGGAGACAGCTGACAACTTGGTCAAAGAGCAAGAAATTTAATGGGCGTGGGTTTGAGAGGGTAGCAAAGTTTTAATGAATTGCAGATTCAGGTTCTTTTGATAAATTGGCCAAACTTGATATTTAAAGCTAAAAAATTGAACACGAAACCTGCAAAAGATTCCGAGAAGAAAATGACATTCTACTAACTTCGGGCTTGTAGCTTGAAGGGCTTTAAAAATAGAAAATAGTCGTAATTTCTCATAGTTGCTTTTTTTTTTTTTTTTTTTTTTTTTTAAGGTACATAGTTGCTCTTTTACTTTCAAAATTTAGGTTATTTCTTTTTTCATTTTTTATTTGTGTATGTTCGTTCTTTTTCTTTTTTTGTTTAAATAAAATTTTTGCTTATACACACACACACGCACAAAAAGAGACGTCTAGGAAATAAATTAAAAACGAAGTCATTTGGTGTTTTATATATATTCAGGACTCCACCAACCCCAACTCATGTGGTAATCTAACTATGATTCAAAACAGGAAAAAAAAAATTATATAGATAAACTGTTTTTGAACATTTATTTAAAAATACACTGAACTTTTTATTTGAGCTTTTTATTTGTAAAAATGGACGTTGTCGATGCATCTAATCAATGAGTAATTCATCAATAAAAGCACAATGACATCGAACGATCAATGATTGGTCATCCAACAAGTGGTCAATCACTAATTTATGTATAATTAAAAAGAAAAAAGGATCAATTTCTTAATTTAATAGAACTTGGTATATTTATTAAAGAATAGATTTTTTTAGAAAGGTCATTTACGTATATATATCTTTTGAAACATTAGTAATCTCGCAGGGATTTTCACTTTGAATCTACCTCGTGCAAGCAATGTGAATGGATAGTGCACCGAATAGACCAAATAAAAGTGCTCTTTTTGGCCGTTTTATGCAACGAACATGGTTGTTCTCTTGTATCCCAAAACTTACGCATAATTATTCCTATCCTCTTAAAATCCGATGTACAACCAGACAATTTTGAAAGCTATGTTCTACCAAACTCAGCTTTAGCTCCCCACTTGTTGAAGCAAAATGAAGCCTGCGACAGCAATATTATTCACATTAATTATTCACCTTAGATCGAGTTTCTTAGACTTGTTTGGTTCCCAAGAATGAGCAATATTGTTTTTAAAAAAAATTTACTGAGTTAGAGGATTCAAAATTTATATTTTATGAGAGTCAAATGTAAAAATTACTGCTAATTAATGTCAACAATCACCAATAAGTAATATAGTTAATTATAGATATAGCTCTATTCATTTGGTATATTAATGTTGTAAAAAATATCAGTCATACAGAATTTCTGTCCTAAGTTTAATAATTTTGCTTTGCTTCTTTTTTTTTTTTTTTTTTTTTTTTTTTTTGTATGACACTATTTTCAATAGTCCAGCAAAATTTTTCATAGCTACCATTATTACTTCACAAGGGAAAAAAGTACACACACATATAAGTATGTAAGTAAATGGCCTGATAATGGATGTTGACCAAAAAGGTACTGATTTTTGTCACTTCCCAATTGTTTCTCTCTCTCTCTCTCAACAAAAACCGAATACTGTGCATGTATCTAAGAGTCGAATTATTAGGAGTATTTGGGAGTTCTGATGTTGATATGTTGCTGCAGATGCATATGTCCCTCATACCTCATTGTCTGCTAGTTTTGTTGTGACTAGCTCGTTCAATACACACACACACACACACACACATACATACGTGAATATATATATGTGGGTCAAACATTGACACTAGTCTTCTTTTTTGCTTTCCTCATTCCTTTTGGAGACGCCTCTCTCTATCGTGTTTAGATTATTAGTCCTCTCAAACACATCAGTCTTGCTTATGTAGTTGAAATTGAACTGAACAAGTTATTATATTTTATCCGATTTCACTTTCACAATCACTGTCGACCCCACCTGGCCCAAGGGATTCCCTTACAATTTTACCCCCGCAAAAAAAAACCATTTTTTTTCTCATAGTTTTGCTTCTAATTTGCCCCTTGAAATTTTTTAAGTACATCGTTTACATATATATATATTTTTTGTAAAATTTATACTATTTTCTAAACTCTATTTTTTTTATGTTAACTTCTGTTATATAATCTCTTTTAAATGTTTCGGTTCTTATTAATAACAAAATTTTGACATTTAAGTATATTTAAAATCTTAAATAAAGCCAAAATCAATCACTACTATATACATCGTACCTTTATTGACTTTAAACTTTAAAAAGTGAAGCTCGATTATGCATTTTATTCATTTGAAAGACGAAATTAAAGAGTAAAATACATAAAGGAAAAAGATAAAGTCAAAAAAAGAAATTGTTGCACCGTCAATTTCGTCCAAAATTTTGGCTTAATTCATATGCCTCTTGAAAAAATTTTTCTAGCTTCCCACTGTTCAGCCCCATCCTCGAGGTCAAACATTTTCATTGACGAAGGCTCCACCAAGTATGACATTGTCTTCCTTGGGGCTTAACCTTCACAGTTACCTAAAATGTTTCAAACCATTAAGGTTTAATTTCATTCCCAAAATCATGAACAACTTGGCCCCTAATCCTTTACTTTTATAATTTATATTTAGAGCTATATAAATCATTCCAATGTGTCCAATTTGGCCAAGTTTTCTATTAAAGTGGTGACAGAAAGCGCAAATACAACGTATATGAAGATGAAAAACCTTATCTTCCGCTGAAAATTTTCTCAATCTAGTATAATTCTAATGCAAATATATCAAATTTAGTCCTCAATTTTATGTAGAGTTAACAAAATGTGGTATTCTGCAACAATTTAAAATTTTAAAGGGCAAATTATCTAAAAACGATAAACTTGAGAGACTCTACTACTTAAATACCCCTCAATTTTTATCACAACTGAATATAGCCTATTTAAAGTCCCTTCTCTCTCCAGAACAAGAGATAATATTCAAGAATCAAGAACTCTGTTTTTTATTTTATTTTTTACTTCTAAAATAGGGGTAAGTCTCTGAGTCTCTCTCTTATTTAGCCACTTTCTCAATTATAATTCTTGTTTCTTGGCTGAGAATTAGTATTAATTAATAATTTTCTATCCTTCCATTCTTTCCGACTTTTGTTTCTCAATTTCTTTAATTTTAATATATTCATTAGGGTTAGTTTGGTGCTTGAGTTCAACCTAAGATAAATCGTACTTTTTTTTGTCTTTTTCTGAAAAAGTTTTTTATCTTTTCTGAAAAAGTTTTTTGTCTTTTCGAAAAAGTCAACAAAAATTACTATTGAAACTTAAAATTTCCAACTCAAACTCATTCACCAAACTAACCCTTAATAAAGAAATTATAATGTTACATGTAATAGGATTTTTACAAGATTTTCTTCTTGTTGTCCTATAGTGAATTGACTTTGACATGTCACAGCCTGACTAAAACTTCAGCGATTCTAAAGTCCTATAAGTTTCAATTCATGAAACTTTCCCACGAGAAAAACTCCTCTAGTTACCCTATATATATATATATATATATATATATATAAAATTTTCTTTTACAGTATGATGGAGGGAAACTTTTCACATGAAAAGTTCTAGTTGTTGGAGCCCACCAATTCAGTGGTCTTAACACCATCAATTTTTTATGTTCCCTGTGTATGTACAAAACTCACCCTCGCCAAATTCCTAATATATATCTATATGTATGTATGTATGTATGTAACATAAGAACCCCTACATACATATATGCCTAGACTTCCTCCAGAAAATAATTATATTTTAGGGAAAGGTTCATGTAGGTTTCCGTCGGGTCCTTCTAAATTTAAACTCTTGGATTAAGTCCCTTTTATCTTCTCATTATGATAAACTTATACTACTTTATTAATTGATTAGCGACACAAAGTAAAGCTTAATAATAACAATTAATTAGGAAAAGAATTGTATATTTGAATTACAAATAAAAAGAAAATGTAAAATTCCATTGGCAAATTTATTGTGCGCCATAGCGGCTTGTGATCAATATTAATCTTATACTTCTATCTGAAGATCACAAAAATATGTCAATATCTGAATAGTAGCAAAATATTATAAAAAACAAGGAACTATTATCACCTAACCCCATTGTGCCTAAATCAACTAATTGGAAGGAAAGAGTTTAGATGGAAGATTTTAGATTTGAAACCTAATATTTTTATTTATTTTTAATGAGTGAGAGTAGTTTCATACGAATGAGAACGATAAAAGAAAACTAAATAGTAGTTATGAAAAATTACACCACCCCCGGGGGAATTTTAGACCTTGTCAGAAAATGACTCTCGAACTGTAATTTGTAACATTCTTTACTCCCTGAATTTTGGAAAAGTTTATGATTTCCCCCCTCAATTAGTTTTTTTTAATGAAAAAATGGAACTAACACTTGTTGGAAGCATCATTTAGGGGTATTAAGTATATAATTATGAAATGGCATATATTGGCAATACTTTCGATACCCGTTATCCTTATTAAATGTGAAATTACAAAGTTACCTATAAGACAGAGATATGGGAAAAAAAAAAAATAACAATCAGTCCTAAATATTTACTCTTTTAACTTAGCATGTGTTTGGAACACGAGTTTGAGATGAAATTTTTAGGTTGAGGTTGGTTGATTTTTCAAAAACTAGTTATAGTTTTTGTTGATTTTTCAGGAAAAAAAAAAAAAAAACAAAAAACAAAAAAAACAAAAATGAACCTAAAAACTTAGGTTCTGGACTTGTCAACCAAACGGGCCATTGAGTATGAGCATTTCATACTTCAAACGAGTGTTATGTATAATTTTTCATCAAAAAATTAAATGAGAGGGAAAATTTGCTAACTTTTTCAAAGTTCAGGGAAAAAGAATGTAACAAATTAAAGTTCAATGGGCATTTTGTGATAAGATCTAAAGTTCGGGGTGAAAATGTAATTTGTCCTATCAATTATTACCTAAATTAAATAACATTAGCTAATTTTGGAACTATTATTACATAAGAAGCAATGAACTATTTTAAGAAACAACTAGGAACTATTATTTACTAACTTCGTTCTGCCTAAATAAGTGGCGGGGGGGACAGAGTTTAAATAGGCGCTTTAGATTTGATACGTAGTGTTTCCATTTTAGCTAGTTGATAATTTAGTTATGAATAAAACTTTATTAGCTAATTTAAGGAGCCAATTATTTATGGATAGATTTTTTTTTTTTTTTTTTTTTTGCTAATTGGTAAAATATTATCCCATGATGAGGGACTATTGATTCCTTTAAAAAGGAAGAGCAAGTGCCCTGAATTATACCCACTTAGCAATTTTGTTTCTCACTTTTTTTTTTTTGGGGACAGATCTCAGTTCCTAAATTTAGGGTTTTTTTTTTTTTGGATGAATTTCAGTTCCTAAATTTAGTTGAGTGTTGTTGCACTGAACTATCAAATGGATATAAAAGAATATCTGAACCAAGGCCCAAAACCAATGTTGGAAAGAAATATGACATATGTGACTGCCCATCTTTTAAAATGAATGACATCTGAAAGCCATAAACCCATGATCCACTCCATTTGAAGATAAGATCATGTGCCAGACAATGACTACATATACATACAGATATATATATATATATATATATATAGAAGTTGCTAAAAAATCTAGGGCAACGAGTTTAATTGGTTTTGTACTCTCATTATCAATCATGTTAATTCTCATATGACCAATATTTTTTTTCCCTTATTTGAGACGCACAATATAGTAACAATATTATTTGAGAAAATAGTCTCTTCAAAATCTTTTTCGTCTACATGAGAAAGCGACCACAACGTGCATGGGAAAAGTGAATCACATGTGGCCACCCAAAGCATTGTCTAAGCCTTAAACCCTAATTTGTCTTGGAAGTTTCACATAAGAATTAGAAGATGTCTTGACTATCTTAATTTCCTGCCATCTTCACACAAAGATGCAACAGAAAACAGCCTAATCACTTACCAATTAAATATCGGTCCCAATATTAGATATATACATTTATATATATATATATATATATATCTGTATAGTGTGTCATCTACAAGAAAATTTTGAAATGAAGTAAACTATACTTTTATCAAAGATATATCTATTGTTATGAGAGATATTTTTGGGTATAGTGTCCCTCTTAAAATGTTTAATAACAATTTTATCCTTAATGTAAGATTGATCATATGATAGAAAATATTCAATTTCAGTTTTTTTTTTTTTTTGGTAGAATACTGTCATAGCAACTGTTTGCATAGCACTATAAAGTTTCGAGTAGTACGATGTATAAAATTAAAGTTAGGGACTAACATAAGATTGGATGTATAATTTAGGGTTTATTGTGAAAATACCCCCTTTTTTATTTACAATTGTCATACAACTTTATTGGAAACTTGGTTGATTATTTGAAGTAATATATATATATATATATATATTTTCCTAGTATACATATTAGTTTGTGGAAGCAAAAGTTAGCCTAAGTGAATAAGATGTCATTAGAGAAGATGAACGTGTCAGTTACGGTTATATATGTTAGGAACTGAGGCAATGAACTGAACCATGATGGATATTAAGTTCTTAATACACTATTTCTAAATATGGATTATACGAGAGAGATTATAAGACTGTTTTTAAAAATCATCGCATAGAATAGGGTAAAAATGCAATATCAAATTAAGTCTATGAAAACAATTGTGGAAAGACGAGATTTCACGACCATTTTAGGAAACAATCATGGAAGTTCATATTTCACAACTGTTTCCAAAAATGGTCAATTGACGTCGCCCCACAACAGATGTCACCCCTTCTCTCCTTCTCCATCACCATGCCACGGCCGCCACGGCCGCCACCACCTTCTCCCTCTTTTTGTTTGTCTTTTCGCCCCTCAGATGCCGTGATGTTCTCTCTCTATCTATCTCTCTCTCTTCCCGCCGTCAGAGCTGTAGCGATGCACTGCTCTCCCTCTCAGCCATCGACATTTCTTCAGGCCCGATAAGTTATTTTTGTCATTATTTATTTTTGTTTTCAATGACGGGAAATGATAAACTTGAAACTTGGAATAAAAAATAGTCCCTTTTTTTTTTTTTTTTTGGTTTTTTGGATATTTGGTTAGCTCACGTAAGATTAAACTAGAAAGCTATTTTTATTGATCTCCTTGTTAAACCGGATTTAATATATATATATATATATATATTTGGTTTGAGCATGCAATTGGTGGAAATTTACCAAATTTTGAACTGGTGGAAATATATTCTCTTAGACTTCTACAAAGTTTACACAATTTCTTTTTAATAAAAATATATTGGAAAGAGATCAGCAAACCTATATGTTAGCATGTTTGCAACTCTATTCAACTTTATTCAAATAACATCTCATGACACCGGTATTGATTAAATCAGGATAACATCCCAACCATGTTTGAACTTCTCAAGACTTCTTTTTGGTATTAAAATATGTAAGATATATAATATGTTTCTCATGTAAAACTTGTGTATTTATATATATTTTTAATATTTGTGCTATTCTGAAATATTATAAATACATTTAAAATAAATTTATGTAACTTTTTCTGATATTTTCACCGATATCAAAATATCTCCAAAATTTCCGTAATATTAAACTACCAATATTTCATCAACACCAATATTTTCATCCTTAAGTGCGACAACCCTTGAGAAAGGAGCCATCTAATACATACATAAGCTTAACTTATATCGTTTTAATTTTCAAAATTTCAGGGAATTTTTTTTTTATTTAGCTTACTAGTTATTAAACTCATTATCTATTAGATAACTCTTCTTAGGGCATTAGAGAAAAGCATGAGTAAAGTACCATAGTACCATATATTTCAGACCATTTCGTTCTTCTTCCTTTGGGTAAATAGACATAACTAGTGTTTCTTTTTTCTATTTTTTTAATATAGTTATTCTTAAGTTGCAGAATTTTTAAGTGAAATATTATTCATGCACCCTCTGCCTCCACTGTCACGTCATCTACTTTGTCTATTCATCAGTTCAATTGTTCACAGGTTTCTTACCCATATTACTTACAATATAAATTTCTTGAGTGAGCTTTTCCCCAACAAGTACAGATATAATTCTTACAATGCATGAATAATTAGCATGACATTTTATGAAAATTTTAAGTTTTATGCTTTAAAACTTATTAGGCCCCTTGTGTGCATACCAAGTGTGCGTAACCAATAGAGAATAGGGGGAGCGACCCTCCAACTGTACCTAATGTTATACATAAATCGTTCATGAATTTTACCTTACCTAAGTGGAGGTTGGTACGACACTTATCTAACATTTCACTTTCATTAGTCTCATGTAATTAGGTGCGTGATCATGCAAATATGACATGTCAGAATATCATTAGAAAAATTGAATTACATATAAACATTAAGGTATCCAATCATATTCAAGTAATTAGAACATAAATCACCACATATGCACACCAGTACAACAAACATTCAATGTTTTATGTTGTAGGTAAGATCTGTACTTATAAAAATTCGATAATCTGATATTTTTCTATCAGTCGGCCTGGCTCTAGTACACCGTCGGCACTATGTCCTGATTTAAGCGACACCCAACAATTAGAGTAATATTTTAAACTGACTATTTTTCTTATAAATTTTTCTTTTGTTAATTAATTAACTTTCGCTAACTACAATTTCAATTTCTTTCTCTTTTTTGTCTTTATTAAATCTTGAATTGCTTGTTTGTAACATATGATAATTTAAATTGGTCTATCTTGCACTTTATGAGGTTGTGTTAGGCCTCCTATGGCTCATTTAGATTTTAGGTAGCGGACTTGATCTACATTATGATTTATTAAGGTTTCAAACCCACTATGATCATCCCATGAACGAGATCTTTAAAATCTTTTCTTAACTTCATTCACCACTAGTAAATGATTTTTCAATCATATAAGATAGAATTTTTTATTTTGATTCATGGTTTTTTTTTTTTTTAATTTTAAAAACCTTACTGTTTTGCACTTAATTTGCTTTAAATTCTCCATATCTTGCTTTCTCCTTGAACAACACAGGAAAATCACTTTTTAAGTATAAAAACAGATTTGGAACAGTTTAATAAACTGTCCAATTTGAGTCTTCTGACATTTTTTGGAAATTCCTGTTTTGACCCCAATTTTTGACAAAATTTTCATTTTAACTCATATTGGGCTTTCCTTTGTTTTTATTGCTATAGCTTGGCCTATAAGTAATTTAAAACAAATGAAACAGTTTCTCATTCTGAATCATCCAATTTAAAGATCTTTTTTTTTTTTTTTTGCCCAAAAACATTATTTTGACATTTAAGTCCCTCTAGCATTTCTACTTCATCTTTAGTTCATTTGAAATAAAAATTTGACATAACCTACATTTTATATAATGTCGTTATGAGCTGGATATTCATGGCTCAAATCTTGACTTTTAAGTTGTCCATTTTTGCATTTTGGCCCCAAAAATGAAAATCCTTTCATTATAGTCTGTTGTACCAATTTGGATTACATATTTTTGGGGTTTCTTTGAAAAAAAAAAAAAAAAAAGAAGGAAATTTACTGCCCTCAATTTATTGAAAAATAAAATCACAACTTGTTTGTGCCCCTTTTTCTGCCTTAGTCTTCCCGCGCGCCTTTCTTGCCGCCATCGTGCTTGTCTGCGAACCACTCGAACAAGACTTCACCAACCAAGGCTACTCGCCTTGGCTCCGCCACGCCTATGCCGAGACTTGGCTCCGCTTAGCCCGCGTCGGTCCCCAGACAAGCGAGCAAGTTTTGCGGAGCTCGGGGTCAGCATGGCCGAGACAAGGCCCGAGATGTGCGGCCGAGTAGGCTGGTGGCCGTGGTGCATGTCCAGACGCAGTTGATTGGCGTGGGACGCTGATGGGGGTGAAGTACGGAGTAGTGGGCGAGCGGTTTAGCCAGTGGCCGAGAAATCAGGGGGCATGGGCTGAGAGACGCTTACACGTGGCGCACGACCTTGATGGCAGTTGGTGACGCCCTGCACCGTGATTGAGACCAGGTTCATCAAGCGCCTTCAGCCAAGACCGAAAATGGCTCAGCGAGTGGGGTAAGTGGCTGGTTTGTGCGCCCGCCATGTGGGCGGCTCTTGCCTAGTCCGAGGAATGCGCGTGCGTGGCCCAAGTGGCTCGATGGGGCGATGCCACATAGCCAAGCACAGAGTAACTGCCTAGTTAGTGCCTATGTGGTTGGGGATGTCAACCACCTTGTGTTAATTTTAATTACTGAGTTGTGAAATGTATATGGACAGAGATGAGAGCTTTTGTGTGCGTCCATTGTAGCAGACTTTGTAATCTTTTTTGTTAGTGAGTAATAAAAAGGTTGGGATTTTCCCGTAAAGCTGGTGTCGTGATTATTTACTTGATTGAGCCTTGTGTGTGTTTGGTTTGCTTGTGAATTTGTGAGATTGGCTGACTAAGTGGGCGGACTTAGGCCATCATAGGGACGGAAAACTTGGGAAAAAAAGTTTGACCCTGTGACAATTGGTAATTAGTGGTCGTTCCGCACCTTTCAATGGTCGTTCCGCGGTCGTTCCGAACGTTTATGGGCTTCTCATACATGTCTCGAGCTGTTTGTGATTTTTTTTTGAATTTTTTCATTTAACGGTAGAAAATTTGAAAAAATCAACCTTTTCTAAGTGACTTTTTAGTGGTCATTCTGGACTTTTTAACTTCATTTTATCAACTTTTCCAAAAGTGCTCATCTAACACTTTTTCCACTTCAAACTTGCACCGATCATTTTCCTATCATATGCATCTTTTTACAAGAATTTCAAAGTCTAAATTAAAAACTTTTCATATTTATATACATAACTTTCCACACTAAAATCCTTTCATGAGAAAAAAAACCAATAAAAGTTGTCAACTTTTTATTTGTTAAACTACAAGTTTGTTTTTTGCACCATGACCATTTCAATCACATGATATATCATTAATTTCATTATTATCTATTAAAAAATTCATATCACAGCATCAACTAATCATTAAAGCATGAAGAGATTTCATAACATGTATGTATTCATGATTCATCTTTTTTAAATCACAAAATCAAACTTTTAAAAAGAACAAATTCGAATACCTTGCCTGGCTTTTTTCAAATTTATATTTAGCGTGGTAGCACCTCCTTGAAAATACTTTTGTTTTTTGGTAGTGGCTAGACAATAGAATTTCCATTTCTTAGAATATAAATCTCACGGCATAACACTAAGAAAACATAAAATTTTACAAATTTATTACCTTTTATAAATTCTAGGACACTAAAATTTTTTGAGTAAAAACTTGCTAGAGAACCAAGCTCGAAGATTTGGATGGAGAAAAAAAAATTTTATTTTTTTTCTTTCTTCTCTGTCTCCCAACGTTTCTCTCTTTGGAAAGAATCAAGAGAAAATTGCTTCTCTCTCTCTCCTTGTGTTTAACTTACTTAAAAGACAAACAAACTTTTTTTTTTTAATCCACCTTTCACCGTTTCTCTAGTTTGGAATAGGATCACGTAAAGATCTCTTCCTGCCTTTTTTTTTTTTTTTTTTTTTTTTTTTTTTTTTTTTTTTCTATCATTGCATCCGATCTCTTTCTCCTTTTTTTTTTTTTTTTTTTTTTAATCCTTATCTAATTTAGTCATACTTATCTAGATATGGACCATTAGATTAAAATCCATTTGATCTTAGTCCTCGATCCTTGAAGATATTTTTTACTTTGGTCCTTATCCTATTTAGTAGTGATTTACAGTATGTTATGATTCAATAGGGTAAATTTTACACTAAAATTTTTTAATTGTTCAAACAACTATTAATATTAAAAAATTTAAACTGTTAAAAAAAATTTTACTTGTAAAAAAACATAATCTAACTAATTTATTCAGCCAACTTATTTAGCAATCCAACATCTAATATGGATTATCATTCTTTTTTTTTTTTTAATCAGTTTAATTGTTCAAAATTAAATTCTAACTATTGTAAATTGATTCAAAAATCCTTGTAAGTTTTACTTCTTTACATGATAAAATCGTATAATGGACTTGGCATTCTTTATTGGGATTTTCATGATCACTTTTATCTATTTATGCTATTGATGGAAATTTCACAAATTCCCAAATTCCTTGCATAATTAAAAATAACTAGTGGCATAGGGACATATTGTATCATAAAATTACAAAAATTTATATTTTCATTACAGAAAAATTACGGTTTAATTTTTGTTAAATTCAGAAATTGATGGCATGAATTTTCCAATCGTTACATTGAGAGTGCCAAGTAACATAATTCACAAAACTCAAAATTAATATTATCAAGAACTAACTTTATAATTAATGAGACACCTTATTCACATATCATATTTTATGCCATTTTGCAATAGGAAAAAGATATTTACACTGACATGGAAACAAATAATCGTAAACAAGCTTTACATCTGATTTTACTGCTCACAATTTAATAACATAAAAACAGATCATTATAAAAATCCCATGGTACATATTTAGGAAATCCTTAAACTTGAGACAAATTGTGATATTTATAAAGGCAAGAGCTCAGAAAATGAAAATTTTAAGTCACACATCATTCACATCGCAGGTGAGTTCTGTTCTTACGGTAGGTGTTAAACATTTGCCAAACATAATTTTCTTAATCTTCTTCTTGATGATTAAGCGTTCAACTAATTTAACAAAGTTTTGCCGTTAATTGGAGATTTATAAAACCCTTTAAGAGTTTCATGAAACTCTAGAATTTTTAACAAATTCCTAAGAAATAGAAAATCATGCTGGCTCATATCAAATGTTTTAATCGAAAACTCTCATACTTCAAAATCTTGTATAAGGTTTCAAAGGAAATCATACTGTGTCATATCAAAAGTATGTACAACAATTAGATGAGGATGTATGAGAACCAGATAAGGACGATGCAGGCTGTGTTCCAGATGAATCCCAACTTCAACTTCCCAGCCCGCCCCTCTT
This sequence comes from Ficus microcarpa, assembly GCA_025413485.1. Taxonomy (NCBI): domain Eukaryota; kingdom Viridiplantae; phylum Streptophyta; class Magnoliopsida; order Rosales; family Moraceae; genus Ficus; species Ficus microcarpa. Next base: position 9,043,956 of record CM046377.1, on the reverse strand, counting down.
GAACAACAAATGAAGACGTCGAAGATGATGGTGATGATGATCATCATGCTAGCTAGGATATTAGTTTTATTGTTAATAATTATTTTATGTTGTTGTATTTCCATATTTATTTATCTAGAACGTTAGTATATTATTTTTTCTGTGTTTTATTTTATCTCGGATACAAGTTGTTGCTAGTTTTTTAAAAATTAATTATAATTTTAAATATAGTTTGACTATTATAATTATATTATGTTCATTCCAAATTTGATCTTTAATAAATAATAATTCCATTTATAATATTACAATTAAGTTTAAAAATATATACACAATTTGTCATTTGCGAGTCGCAAATAATCTGCAAGACAAAATACTATTTGCGACAACACTATTTACAACGACACATGGAAAGATGTCGTCGCAAATGATTTTCTCCACACCGTCAGTTATGTTGACTACTTGTTTGCAATTGTAGTTTTTAATAATGTCGTCACAACTAGTTGATGCCACATCAGCGGTAACCGAAATTTCGACGAATTAATTGCAATGACTAATTAGGAAGACATTGTCATCACAGATAATCATGTTTTTACGATGACCAGAAAGCAAAGGCATGTCGTCATAAAAAGGTTATTCCGACGATATGTAGATACTTGTGACGACATCTATCATCACTAAAAATGTTGTTTGTTGTAGTGTTTGATAACCCTAAGAGATATCGTCGTCCTTGTGTAGTAATATGGATCCATCAAAAAGTGAATTGCTCATATACCACGATCACCATAGTTTTATAATTCAAACTCAAATCTCTGATAAGGAGAGTACGAACTGCCTAACCATCCTACCTAGCTCCTCGGTGGTAAGAGCGGTGGGTGTTTGGAAGTAAAGGATTTTGCTTAGTAATTGCTTGAGAGACACTTGGGTCAACTTGCATTAAGTGTTAAAATTCTATTTGATTGGAATAATTTTTCGCATAATGAATTTTGTTTTTGATAATTTTGTACTCTCTCTCCGTTTTTGGAGTTTTTCACATATTCCTTGTGTTGTGATATCTTTTTTAAACTATTTATTTACTATTATTTATATTTCTTTTAAAGTCAAGTTAAGTGGTTTCAGAATCCAATTTCCCAACAAACGCACAAAAAAAAAAAAAAAAAAAAAAAAAAAAAGGAAGCAGAATCACCAAATTGGATCAATGAAGCAACAATAATGGCATTGGAGGTTTAATATTTATTCTTCACGAGAATTAAGGAGAGCCACAACTTCAGCTTTGCTGGGGGAACAGAAAGTGAAGTAGAGTGGTCCATGGTCAATTTGCCTATTAGCCAACATGACCATTTGCTACGTACTATACAGCAATATAAGAGGTTTGGATCTGTCACATCTTGCGCCAGTAGAGAAAGCGAAGTGGTCCACTTTTGCTTTTCACCGAGGATGAATATTATGAAGATTTTAGAGATATTTTTTGACATAAGTGGAAATATCAAAAAAAAAAAAAAAAAAACTATGGAAGTTACGGAAATTTATTTTAAAATATATTTTGAATATTTCAAGATAGTACAAATATTAAAAAATATACATAAATATACAAATTTTACATTAAAAAAACACATATTATATTTTACATATCTTAATACTAAGTAAGTCTTATGAGGTTCAAACATGACTGAGATGGCACACTAAGTCAAGCAATACTAGTGTCATGAGATGCTATTTGAATAAAGTTGAATATCGTTGTCAATGTGCTAATACATAAGCTTATTGATTCTTCCCAATTTATTTTCATAAATAGGAAATTGTGTAAAGTTTGTAGAAGTTTAGGAGAATATATTCTCTCAGCTTTTGTTGACTTTTATTTTGTTTTTTATTTTTTTAAAGATAATTAAAACATGCTAGTTACTAGTTGCTTTCTTTCACAATTTATTTTTAAAAATAGAAGATAATTATAACATGTTTAAAAAAGATAGTAAATAATTAAAACCAAAATCTCGGAAATTTCCATCAACTTCATGCTCAAACTAAAATTTTTGAAATTTTTGATATTTCCACCGAAATTTCCAATATTTCCTTGATATTTCCCGATTTTTTTGTAAAACTTGCATTGCATTTTACCACTATCAATATTTTTTTACCAATACTTCCTTGACATTTTGACAGAAAAAATATCATACCTAAAAGATATTTTGGTATCACTCAAATGCAAAAATTTTAGTGGAAATTTCAGAAATATTATGGATATTTTTGACCATCATCCTTTTCACTCTGTAAGCTTGGTTCTCAAACGTGTACTCATTTTAAATATGGAAACAAAATGCTTCACATTTGACTCTATGAATCGATTTTTGTCGTAGGAATTAAAGTTACAGAATACCAAGTTACACCAAACTAACACTTACAGTAACATATTATGCCTTTGCCGGTGGTGGTCTACCATGTTACTGTCAATAACCCTAAGTGTTATTGAAGGTAGTTGACCATATTACCTAAGCATCTGATCATTACTACTATGCTTTTTTTTTTTTTAATATATAAATTGATTACTACTATGTTACCAGTAGTATTCAACGAGCGCAGGGTAGATTTTGGTAGGACCTAATGAAACACTCTCTCGGAGAAAATAATAATAATAATAACGCAGGCTCCATATCTTGCTCAATAGGAACACAAAAAACACACACAACGCGAACCTGATCGTGCAAGGGTGCTGCTAAACAGAATTTTAGAGATTGAATAAAATATCATATTTACGCTAAAATGGATTCGATCCTTTCTATTGGTGTTTGATGGCTTTTTGGTTTTTGCTTCTCTTTTTCGTTTGGGGCGATTAGTAGGATTGTAATTTAAAAAACACAATCATGAATCTTTGTCTCAAGTTTTTCTTTTTTCTTTTTTTTTTTTTTAATACCCTTCATATATATAATAAGAAATGTCAAAAATCCAAACAAACATTAAGAGATGATAATATACATGAATATGTCTATTTAAACAACGATTTCCACAATTTCTCTCATTTAGGCTTCTTTTACTTCATTTGGAATTTGAAAGACCAAACCCGTTACTCTCATTTAGGCTTCTTTTACTTCAGTTGGAATTTGAAAGACCAAACTCGTTACATTGCGATTGTGAGGCCTGATACTTATTTTACTAAGGGAAAAACACTTGAATGACACAAAATTAAAGATAATTAGATCAACATGACATAAAAATTTGACATTAGACCAATATGACACAAAAATAAAACTAAAATTTGTAACATGTTGGTCAAGATAGAAAAATTGTGTTATGTTGATCAATGAATGTTAAAAAAAAAAAATATTTTAAAAAAAATGTAATTGTTTGAGTAGTTTTCTTCATTTTAATTTTTAAAAAAATCTCAAATTTCGAACTTGAAATCTCATACCCTAAACATCCTTCCCGTCCTCTAAGTAATAATCATCGCAAATCACCATAAATTACCCTCTCAAAGTTATTGCTCATTTAACTAGAATAGGTGATCTAGAGACGAGACCTTTCTTTGGCATGTTTTCTTCTTTGATAAGTCTTTCTTTGGCATATTAATGGTAGCATTAGTATACCTTATTGCTGATGTTAATTTGTGTATTTAAAATTTAACATTATCTCCATACAACAGATAAATTAGGAATTAAAAAAAAAAAAAAAAAGTTGAGCACTATTTGAAAATTAAGATATCTCCTTTCAAAAAAAAAAAAAAAAAAAAAAAGACAATCAGCAAAAAATAGTAATAATAATTATTTTTTAAAAAAAGTAGAACTAGAAACAGGCATTTGGAAGCTAACTTGCCATGCCGCGTTGATGGAACGAACTCTTTCCAACTTTTTTATGGTTGTCTCCCTTAATTTTTTCGGACCGTAGTAATTAATAAACTTGTTTCCAACTTATTAAAATTTCACTTCAATAATTTTTCAAAAACTACCATTTATATCTTTCTCTTTTTATAATTAACACAATAGGTTTTTTTTATTTACTATTATTTACTCCAAATATTTTTAAAACATACTATTTATTTCATTTATTTAATAAAAACTGCTATTTACCTCGTATGTTCCTATAATAGCTTAATGTCAAAAGTAGAGTACACACACAAAACTCGTGTGGTTTGTATATATGCAACTTGATGTCATTCTTTACTCCTCTCTCTGCCTTTGAACATAACTCCAGAATTAAAAAAGCATTTAGACCAAAAAAAAAAAAAATATATATATATATATATATATAGAGAGAGAGAGAGAGAGAGAGAGAGAGAATATTCCGTTCCCTGCAGCCCAATTTGCAACCTCATTAATGGCAAAATGAAACATCACTATACGGAAAATGAAATTAAAAAATATATATATATTAACTCATTCAATTGCCTATCTAGTAAAATCAATATTGATCATCAAATACAAAAGTAAAGAATTACACTTTGTAAGGGTTAGGAGAAACCCGCCTGAAAGGAAAATGGGAAAAAGACAAATCAAAAAACCCCCATCTAATCTAGTCAATAGGATTTTTCTTTCTCAAATAGTTACAGGTGTAAATAATACCCTCACTATTTCTCTCATCTCTCCTTTGTTACAAATGATCCTTGGCGCCTCCTTTGCGTACCAACCTTCCTCCAGTTTCGCCAACTAAGGAAACTCTGTCAATTTCGGTTAATACGAGGCCAAAGACAAAGAATTCTTCTCTCAGTAATTCTAGTCGTAAGACCAGCAAAAATGATGACAAAGATGCGTCGCAGCGGCAACACACCAGGCACAATGAATCGTTGCTAAACATCGGTTATTGTTCTACAACTCTTCTGTAGAAAAGAACATAAGCAGCTGAAGACTTGATCTTCTCCAGGCTGATGGGATTAACATAGCTGTCATCAAAGTCATACCACCGATCGCCCCCTTGCTGTGCAAGAAAAAGTATGACATTTAGTGTGAAACACCACAACATCTGTCTAAAAATTCAAATCGAACAAATTACAAGTGAAACAAAGCCTCGAGTTTGTCTACTAAATCAATCAAATCTCAATTTGGGGGCCGTTGAATAAAGCCCCACAGGAAACGTGGATCGGTAGCATGCAGAATTGAGTATTGACAAATTTAAGCATCCAAAGGGTCTTATAAAGTACACAGAAACATTGTAACTTCATCTACTACTGACTATGTCCCCGGGAATTTGAGCCTCAGACACCAATGTCAACATGACGGAGAAAATGAACCCATCCCAAACTTTTCAAAATGGTTCCACACCCTTGCTCAACTATTTCAACTTCAAAGCGGTATTGATAATTAAAAAAATAAATAAATAAAAGTATCAAAGCGGCTTTTTTTTTTTTTTTTCCCTGGCAAACCATACTGACATATGGACACCCCTTAGCAAAACTCTCAACTTCTAAGTGATTTTAAAGTTCTGTTCATTAAAGTTACATCCTCGTGTAATTCCTAAAAGGATTTACAATTTCTTATGGTCATACATGATAAATCTGTCGTCCAACCCTCTACCCCTGTCCCTCTCAAAAACAGTTTTTTTTTTTCTGTCTTCATTGACAAAGTAAGCAAGGGAAAAACAAAGACAACCAAAGCCAGGTAACAGAACATATAAAACCATCACCAACCATCACGGCCCCACATAACCTAATTTTTAACATAAATTTTGGCATCCCACATCATCTGGTTTGCTGAGTTAGGGACCCAATCTGACGAACTCAATTTTCGAAAAAAAGAAAAACAGAAAGAAGACACTCATTAAAAAACTATGCTACCATTATCCCACACCAAGTTCACTTAGTGATTCATGAAAGACTTAGACTCATGAAGCACAAACAGCACATGTACATGTAAAACCGGCAAAATACTTGACAGTAAGTCGCCAAGCGTCAACAAATAATTGGAAACGATAAAAGGAGAAAAAACTTTCAAAGCAAGAAATGCTACTTACATGGACAAATGCAGTATAATGACCGCCTCCCATGCTTCCATAGTGATTACTCACTGCATAAAGCATGTAACGATTGCTCAATTGACCATCTTTGTGGCCTATATATGTTGACAAATCTAGATCAACAACAGGGAAGTCGACATATGTCTCTAGCTTGTTCTTCAAAAAACGGCTATATGAAAACCGTTTCAAGTGAATAACCAAGACCTCAGGCAGTCTCCAAAGGTCTAACTTCTTGCTGGCTTGACGATGCTCTTTGCACCCAGGACAGTACCTAAAATAACAAATAGCATTGGTGTTTAGAGACAGAGAGCATTAATTACAGAGCAAATTGCATTTTTGAAGCTAAAGGATTAATATGTGCAAACTGACCACATGTCTTCCGGTCCAAGAGGCTCCTCCTTCAAGAATGCTTCGAGGCATTTATACAGAGAAACAGACTCTTGAGGTCTTTTTGCGAAAAGGACAGACTTGAAAACCTCGGGCAATGAGCTAAGAAGCTGTGTATCATACCGTTTAATATTCTTTTCAGGCCAAGAAACAAGCAAATTCAGCCTCCTTAAGGTCCCTGTCACCACCACAGGCTCGTTCATTACTATCTCAGATTCCCTAATTGTTCCCTTCTCATCTGCCAAGTAAAACTGTAATTTGGCATCCGAGGGTGAGTTAACCCCTTTAATAGAACAGGGCTCCACAGATCCATCAATATCAGGATTTAAAGTTTTATCTTCCCGTGTAGTGTCTTCAGGTGAAATACCATCCGGACTATCTGAATCCTCCAAAGATTCTTGAGCAAGTAGTTGAAATGGATTAAGCAATTTCAAATACAAATTCTGGATATCAGAACCCAAAAGGGAATCAGAAAGCCTTGCTACTAGAGGAATTCCGAATGCTTTCCAACTTGAAGTCAGTTTCCCATGTATGTACTGCCTGCCAATATAGATTGAATAAGAGACTTGACGGGGGGTGGGAAGAAT
>CM046377.1:8931401-9036969 GCA_025413485.1 Ficus microcarpa | reverse complement strand
AAAGAAGAAACAATGTGGATCAATGGAAATTTTTGGTATTTTAATCTTTTTAAAGGATGGTTAAAAAATAATAATAATAATAAATTAAACGTCAATATCCAAAGACCAAAGTCAGCCCTTCTAATTTCGAACTTAATTAAGAGCCCAAACAAGCTTTCACTTTCACGTCGAGGGCCGATGGTTTTACATTCAAAAACAAGCCCATCACCCATGTGAGGCTATTGGGAGGACAGAATTGCGTTGGCGGACTCCTACTTTTTACTCCCTCAAAAAAAAAAAAAAAAAAAAAAAGAAAAAATACTTAAATAACCTTTTTTTAATCTATTAATTAATACGACATAAATTCTCCCTTTTTGACAAATATGATATAAATTATTTAATTTATGTCATGTTAGTTTAGTGTTTTTTATATCATCTTGATGTAATGATATTTAAATTTGTATTATTTAGGTATTTTTCTTATGAACATTTTACGGCGAGAAGTACTTTTTGCAATTTCTCACCTTTTTTGAAAAAAGAATAAGATTGTGTGGACAAAAATAATTTCTCACCTTTTTGCAATTTGTGTTGCTGTTGCCGGCAATGCGATGAGATTGGGGACGTTGTAGGGAGATCCGCCACAGTACCAAGTGGTCTCGTTGGATCTCATTGTGACGTTGGCTTGGTGACCGTTGTTTGTTTGTGTGTACGCATGTGTTTTTTTTATTCTTTTATTATTATTGGTTGGAGCACACACTCGACCCATGTGATAGTACGTTGTCTAAAGTACATAAGAATTAAAAGAAAAAGTAGAACAAGATTTAAAAAAACAAACAAACAAAAACTGCAAACAAAAAAACAACAAAAGAAAAAAAAAAATTACAAAACGATAAAATAAGGAAAAAAAAAAGAAGCAGAAAATCCCTGATAAAAAAAATAATGGTTTGAAACTTCCATAGAAACTTAAAGGGGGTGTTTGGTATGTTAGTTTGAGTTGAAATATTTTAGTTTAGTTTGAGTTAAAATAAGTTTAGTTTAAAAGGTGAGTGTTTGGTAAAAAGTTTGAAAAAAAAGTTTAGTTTGAGTTGGTTGTTTGGTAAAAAAGTTTGAGTTAAAAAGTTGAAGAAAATAAAGAGCCCTATTTGGATGTTAAAAAATTGAGTTAAACAATTTTTTTGGTTTTTGTATTGGTAACTTATAAACAATTTTTTTGGTTTTGTATTTGGTAACTTATCTTAACTCTAATTAATGGTATTTTTTTCACCTCAATTTTATCATTTTTTAAAAATGCAACAAAACTTATAACCAATATTTCCAAAGTTAAAATTATTCGACCTTAACTTCTCTCCCATATTCATCAGCCAAACTTCTCTCCTCTGATTCAATTTTTTTACCAAACGGAGGCTTAATAAAACTTTCAGAAATTACGGTTGGTTAGAATGCCATGTAAGCAATTTCTTAATTTACCACAATCACAGACACAAAAAAACGGAGGAAAAAAAACATAGAGAGAGAGAGAGAGAGAGAGTGTGTGAGCGAGAAAGGAGAGAGAGAGAAAGCAAAGAGTGAGTGAGAGAGTGTGGGATTTTTAGAGAGAAACAAACAAAGAAACAGAGGAGAGAGGGGGATTTTTAGAGAGAGAAACAAAGAAACAGAGGAGAGAGAGGAGAGAGAGAGAGAAAACTTTCGGGCGGCCTCATCCCCGTTCCTCGTGGTCGTCGGCCTCATCCTCGTCTCCGTTCTCCTTCGCCTCCCCCGCCACCCCTGCATTCGAATCCATCGCGACCCACGGCGGAGGACTTGGGAGGCCACCTACGTTGCGACCCAGGGCGGAGGGCCGCGTGGGTAGTCCTCGGCGCCATGAGATTCGGAGGACTACCAGGTTTGCGAGCCGGCATCCACAACATCATGAGGTCACCGGCGTCGACAACATCGCGAGCTCGCTATCATCCACAACATCGCAAGCTCGGATCAATGTCGCCAATGACTCCGTAGCTGCCCGTCACTTCCACCGCCTCGCGAGCCTTTTCTGGTTCGTCCAGTGAGGGCAGCCAACCAAGCAACAGGGAGGTCCAGTGCACAGTGCTCGTTTACTGTGGGTTGGGCGCACAGTAAACCAAGTTCGTCCCCCTGTGCAACGGTTCAATTGGCCATCCAAGCTGAACTGCCCAGCCAAACGGGTTGAGTTCAAACTGAACAAAAAAATCCCAGCTTAAACTGGGACGCCAAAAAAACCAGGCGAAGCTCAAAAAAAAAAAAAAACCAGACGAAGCTCAAAAAAAAAAAATCCAAAGAAATTCATTCCCTCTTTTTATATTTAACTTTTTTTTTAAAGGCTTTTTTATATTTATGGTAAATATGAAAGAACTTGACAAGTGAAATAAAAAATTAATCGGGAGGTAAAATAAAAATGATCGCTGAGAGGACTGTATGGAAAATCAATATATTGAGAGTAATATGAAAATTAGTTGATAGGGTTGTAAGAAAAAAGGTTCAAATGTAGATATATTTGAAAATAATTGTTTAAGGATGAAAGAAAAAAAAAAAAAGAGGAAAGAAAAGGGGAAAAAGAAATGAAACAACACGTGGAAGCTAGTAAGAAAAAAAGGTTTAAATGTAGATTTATTTGAAAATAATTGTTTAAGGATGAAAGGAAAATAAATAAATAAATAAAGGGAAGAAAAGGGGGAAAAAAGTGGAGTACACGTGGAAGCTAAGAAGGGAGGGTTGTAGAAATGTCATTAGTACTTTTAATAATGTATAAAAGATCATTGTTATTATTGTTATTAGTATTATTAAAATGTTATTATTATTGTTATTATTAGATAAATGATAACAACATCAATATTAATTCCAAGTTTTGAGTGCTACATTATGTGATAGGTGCATTGTTCTTTTATTGGTATAATTATCACATCAATTAAAAGAATATATTATTAAGAAAAATGATAACTCACCATTATATAAATTGATATTCAAAAGTTAAGATTAGAGTTATAGCTTGTTTGGTAGAGCTTTTGCTTTTACTTCTAGCCAGTTGAAAAAGAGAAGTAAAAATTATGTTTTCTCAGTAAGTGTTTGGAATCAAAAAGCTTTTAGTCTCCAAAGTATTCTAATAAGTCCTAAAAATGTTAAATAAAGTTTATAATATCTAATTTAAATTTTGTTACAAGTTTTAAAATCTACTCAGAAGAGCTTTTGCCAGAAGTCATATTTTTTGGCTTTGACAGGAAGCGCGTTTGGAGACTGAAAGCTCTTCTGACAGATTATCTAAACACTTTTAGAAGCTAATTTTGGACCTGAGAAGCCAAAAGCAGCTTTTAGAAAAATCATCCAAACAAGCCCTTGCTGTCATGCTTTTTAAATTTCAACGTAAAAAACCAAGCAATAACATGGACACAACATAAATTTTTAGTATCGTGGCAACCTACCTCAAATATCACGGTGGGATACCACTTCATCCCAAAGCACAAACCTCAAGTATTATGGTAGGATACCATTGGTAGCATGTTCAGCTATGGTCTGTTTGCCATAATTTTGGGTATCATTGTGTCTGCCTTCAAGTATCACCAACGGCTACTATCGGTATTACACTATCAGGGTATTATTGGTATTGTAAATGTGTTAGTGTGGCATTTTCTGCAACAATATTTTTTGTAAGACAAAATACCAAAAATGTCATTTGTGTAAAGGTCCCATTGGAGGATAATCACTAAGTTGAAATTAGAGAATTTAGGAAACCATCCCCTTAATGTTGCTTCTCTTAGTTTGTCCCTTCTACTTGCCTCTATCTTAAACTACAAGTATCGTTTTGTTCCTACGACGCAATTGTACCTTGATTTTTTTTTTTATAATTTTAATGGGAAGATAATGTTTTGTATTACTAAATAAAACCTTTTTTATTGATTAAAATATTAGTCGGAAATACAAATTCATAGATTTTATTCAATATTACTTTTATAATAGCCAAATAAATTACAAAAAAAAAAAAAAAAAACTAAATCATTGATTTAACTGGATTTGGTTTAAGGTTCAAAAACAGTTTCTTTGCTTTTCTTTTTTTAAATGTCACCATAAAATTATGATAACCCCATTAAAAGAATACAGGATTTTCCAATAAAAAAAAAAAGCACACAAGATTTAAAAAAAAAAACAACGTAATTAGTAGAGATAGCGAAATAAAAAAAAGTTTAATTAATTCATGAAATTACGTAGTGTGAGTATAAAAGTAAAAAAATGCTAGATGTGAGAAAATAAAGAAGTTTTGTGGAATAAGTTTATAAATAATTGGATTTGAACTAATTTGAAAAGAATAAATGGGAACCATTGGATCGAAAGGGTTGAAGTGCAAAACTTCAAAAACTATTCACATTTCTATAATATTTTATAGATACAAGTATGCGTAAGAGAGATGAGAAATATGAAGGAGGAGACTAAAACCCAAGTGAAAGGAAAGTAAATATAGAAATTTATTTTACCTTTATATCCATAGAGAAAAAGATAGAATATGATGAAAGTATGAACAAAATTGTAAATTCATACCCTAATTTTTTGTGCCACGTTTTCTCTTCTACTTTCTTTTCAAAGTCGGGAAAAATAAAAGATGATGGGAGTCATAGATTTTCTACTTCTTTTCTTCCAAATTTTGTCTCTAAAAAACAACTAAATATTCTCTTTCATACTCTAAAATTCCTCCAACAATTTCTTTCATTCTACTTTTCAATTCTACAAAACATAACAATAGTTTATTGTCCTTAATACTAAAATTAAAAAGTGACTTGATGAATTTACATCTATTATATACATACAATATATTTTGATGTCCGAACTCAGTATTTACTTCTTCCGCCATTTAGGACCTCTATATATATATGTATGTCTATATATATATATATATATATATATATATATGTATTTGATGCCCTAACTTAGTTTATACTTCTTCTGACATTTATGTCCCTCCTCTATCTCTCCCTCTAACCGCACTTTTGAAAAAGATTCACCAGCAGGAAGATCCTCAACCAGATGAACTTCTTTGTTATTCTCCTCAGCAAACCACTTTGTGTATGCCCTATTCCCACTGAAACACTGTCTTCCCACCAAACCAATGTGTGTATGCGCTATGTGTATGATCTCCCACCGAAACAATATGTGTATGCTCTCTCTCTCTCTCTCTCTCTATATATATATACAATAAATTGTATACATGGTTATCATACCTTTCGAAAAATGGAACCGCACTTCTGAAAGAAATTCAACAAAAAGATCCTTAACCAAATAAGCTCGCCTTCCAACTATAAGAGTACTAGGAACAATCTGTTGCTAAATATGAACAGTTGATTATTCTCTCAGGATTTCAAATTATTGTCTTGCAATCTCTTGCGTACTGTTCTCTAACCTTAAATAGTACCCTAAAGGGTCTGTTTATAGTAGTGGAAGACTCTAAAGTTATTCAATAATTATCTCTTTTAAACACAAGGCTCATTAATATTTTCCTCGAAACTCTAAGATATAAACTTGATCAAATCTAATGTTCTAAAAACGAAAAGCTTGCTTTAATTAGTAATTAATGAATTTCTAGACTGATTACCTTCTTTAAAATTATAATAAATTATATCTACTAATCTATATTTTATACAATTTTTAGATTTTAATTAAATAAAAATCAATTAAAAAAAATTCAAAAACTAAGTATAAAAAAAAAAAATCTGTATGTCCTTCCTTCCTCAACACCTGCTCCGTTGTTTTTTGTCGTCATTGTCGGCTTCTTTGATCTTGTACTCCAATATCTGAGAGTTCATAATCATTTATCCACTTGTTATTTCATTTTATCTTTATTTAATTTGTTTTTATCAAGAATCAAGGAACAATACAACCAAGGCCTATGCATATTCTTCCCAGGAATGCAATTCAAAGAGAGATCAAAACTCACAATAAGCTTACAAATTTTTAAAACCTGATACCGCTACATTTTTCTCTTTCGTCCTCGAGGTCTACCCAACAGATACAACGGTCTGCAAGTAGTGATTGCGTGCTACTAAAGCTGGTTTGATGTGTCTGCACTCTATCACACTGAATACCTAAACTCTAGAAAGAATACTAACAAAGAGACGTTTTTTTCTTTTCTGTATCCCCTCCTTTTATTAGAATTCGGGACAAAGCGGTTTTAGAAGCTTTTATCACAACTTTGAATTTTGGCTTTAATCAGCCTTTGAATTCAGGCTTAATTGAGGGTTATAATAGCTAGCACGTTAGCTATTTAGAGGATTTAATGCTCAGCCATTTTGAGGTAGTTGCCAACATTTAATTTAATTATCAGTAGCTCTTACATAGGGATGACTTTTTTTTTTTGGCTCCCCCTCCTGTTAACCTATTAATCCGCAAGGGAGCTGCCTTAATTGGGGCAGGAAGACTTAATTTACACGGGTTTAGAGTTATAAACGGATTAAAAGTTTAACCCTTCTAGGGTTCGGTGGTGAGAAAAGTTCAAGTGTCCCTAACTCTATTCCCCGTTTACCCGCCTCATTTAATCATATACAATTTTTATAGTAAGGATTTTATATACATGATATTATACAATATATATAATTTTAAGTATTACACGTTAACATATTTGATACATGAAAAATTGAATATTATGATTTTGAACTTATTTTCATTTAAAAGAGCTTTACTCATCTGAATTTTATTCTTTATACTTTATTTTTAAATAATAAATTTAAATAATTGGGTAAATAGGATACCCCATGAGTACCCTAAACTTACAACCATGAAAACCTGCCCCTTATCTGCCCAATTTAGACGGGTTTGGATAAGTATGGGAGTGTTTTTATTCTTTTTTTTGGGGGGGGGGGGGGGGGGGTGTCCTAAACCCGCCCATTGCCATCCCTAGAGTTACCAATTCCAATAGAGCTAGGAAAATAAATTAAAAATGATACAAAACCAAACCCGCACGGGGTAGGTGATTTGGTAAGACATTAGTGTTTGTAGGATGTGCACTTGCATACAAGTTCTTTAGTCCGGGATTTGCACCACCCTGTGCGCGTAAGAGAGAGCCTATGTTTTTACATGCTTGCTACTTAGTGAAAGTTGAATCATACACAAACACCAATGGACTTTCACATTTAGGACACTAGTTTTTCCTTTATTTTTTGAACTTTATAAGTGCATTTTGAGCATCAATTTTTAATTTACATGTATATCATTTTCAGCATATAAATATATCATTTTGATATTTTCATAGAGGAGAGTACAAATCGACCTAAATTGGTCATTAAAATAAAGTGAATCCTGCTCAAAATCAAACCTTTAAATGGAATCCAAAATTGGTTTTGTAAGCCATTTTTCTTAGGGAAATCATAGCAAATAGCATATTTTATAGTTGCTTTTGAAGTTTATAGTATGTTTTTTAAAAGGTGATAAAATGTCGCATATACTTATAAGTAAATCCTAAATATTCGGATAAATCCTTAGATTTTCTAGTAAATCCTTGAATTATCTAGTAAATAATAGATATCCAGTTAATTTCTAATAGAGTTATGCACATTTGCATGTTAGAGAGAGAAAAAGAGAGGAGGAAGGAGGAGGGTTTTTTTTTTTTTTTTTTTAAATTTTTAATTTTGATATTGTGTGGTCAAAAATCTAATTATATTATGTAGTCCTACTATTTATTATTATGTTTAAAATTTTATACCACAAATTTCTATTACACTAATAAAAAAGGTTATTTGGCTCTCTCTCTTTTGGTTGAAAGCTCTTTCTCTCTTGTTCTTATATATATATATATATATATATATATATTACTATTGTTTGTGTTCAGGGATTTATTTTTTTATGTGATTAAATGCATTTCCAAACTATATTTATAGGTACCCATCATTTTTTTTTGGACAAAAAATAGTACAATCAATTTGATACTTATCTAATGCTTCTACCTGTATCTATAGGTATTAATTATTCGATGTTTGACATTACATTACAATTTTGTACCCTTTATTACTAAATAAATTTATCTAACAGTGTATTTATGATGACAATAAATATTGTCTCGCGTAAGACTAGCTAAAAAAAAAAATTGTACCCATAATTAGTAGTTTATCTCCCAACTTCATTAATCTGTTTAAAATATTTTTTTTAATCAAAATAACATTATAAAAAATTTATGGTGATAATTTCAGTTTTTCGGGACTATAGATTTGGATAAAATTTCAAATAGGATGATTTGAAATTTGAACCTGAAAATGGTTATACTAGAGTCCACAAGCCACAATTCTAGTTTTTTATTTTTATTTTTTTTATATTCACCAATTTTTGTACTGCTCATGTAACATGTAAACGTTATTGTGTGAAATCGTCTCTTTTAAATAACAATAACTACATAATGGTGTAATAATTGGTATGTGTAAATTACTCAGATAACTCTATGAAATAGTGTTATTTCACTATTTTTGTGTGTTTAATTGAGCTATGTTATTGAGAATTTTATCTAATTAATCTTTTTAAATAACTATTTTTTTTTAATCATTTGTGTAGATTAATTAGGTGAAAATGGAAATTTTTGAGCTTATAGACTCAAATTGGAAACAAAATGGTCATTAAAAGGCCAAAAAACTGATCAAAATTCAAAATCACGCCGAAACCAGCCTAAGCCACACACAGGGAGATTCACGCATACCCATAGGCCTCAAACACCGTCTTATCAGCGCCAGATCACACAGAGTGCAAGTACGCAACACGCTCACCCACGTATGCATCGCCTACTGCATGTCAATCGATTGTAGCAGCTGCTGGTTCTTATGCCACACGTTCCACCCTAGCGCCTGTGCTCCCTAATAGGTGTCAACCTAATTGAAATGTACTAATTCTTATTATTAGTTTATCTCTCTCTTTATTTTTTTTAAATATAAAAGGAGAGTTCGCAATCCCCATCCCAATTCTATAATAAATAAAACAATAGTATAAAATAAAGGAAAACACTCCTTGTTATAATTTTTCAAAGTCATGTTTACTCAATCTTTATATATCACACACATAGAACCGGACTTTCCATTGTAGAAAGTCATTTTTTTTCCTTTCCTGTTTTTTAATTAAAAAAGAAAGTTTTTTTATTATTAGTGATTCCATTTATAGTAGCATACATTGTTTAGTTTAAGGATGTCAATGGGACAGGATGGTCTTCTTGTCATATCGCCCCATGAATAAAAACACTCCCCATATACTCACCTTCTAATCTATCGAGTTGACAGTAATTGAACGGGTTTTCTTGTAACTATTAATTTGTTTGTTGTCAGCTCAATAAGGAAAGAAGGGGTGTACAAAGGAAAGAGATGTATATGTGTTGACTCGATCACCGTTAAAGATTTCATCACTAATTCTTTCTTTCATTCTCTCCCGAGTTTTTTTTTTTTTTTTTTTTTTTTTTTTTTTTTTTTTTTTTTTGGGGCTTAGTTCTTTATTTTAGGTTTCAACTCTCTCCCCACTCTATAGCCTCCTAATGTTCAAGTTGCCCAATTGTTTGTTCATAACTAATTACTCTTTTTTCGTCCCCTCTCATATTTAACTTAACGCATTTAATTAGAAGCTAAAATTAAAGTAGTAAAGTCAAGATAATATCGTAGAGATGTTGAATCTTTTCAAGGCCATCAAATGCATTCATCAAAATTTGTCGATATATTTCATATTGTTTCTAACGTAATTTAACATTCGCAAGTGTGCACTACCACAAATATTCTTTATGGCAAGAACTCAATCGAACATTATTGATATGTACTAATACATCGAGTTTTATGTTTGATCATTACAGGTGAATATCGTGATTACAAACATAATCTAATGATAAATTTCATATTTAACTTCATTTTAAAACGTAGTGTTCAAATTTATTCGACCTTATTTTTTAATTTTTTTATTTTTATACATAAATGAAAGTTCATCTAAGCAAATAAAGAAAGAAAAGAACGGATGAGAGGCTTTTTTTCTAGGGTAAATGTCTTGTCTCTTGTGTTAAATCGAAATACCAATTTTGCCCCCTCCTGTCATACATATGTCTAATGTATCAGCGTATTTATATAAAACAAGTCACAAAAATATATCCATTACCATTTTTTAAAAATTATAATACTATCCTTATTAATCCATTACATACATTTTTTTCGATATTTTTTAACTTAAAATCAATAAAATTTAAAAAACTTAATAAATTTCTTAAAAGATTATATCTTTTATCTCCCTCCTCCCTCCTCAACACCCGCTCCATTGTTGTCCGCCGTCGTTGTCTTCTTCGATTGTAGCTTGCCACATTCTTGGGTAAACCCAGAAAAGAAATTGTAAGCAACAGTCAGACTTGCCAAGCTTTTGAAGTCACAAATTAGCTATGGAAGAACCCTGAATGGCTTGCATTTTTTTTTTCCCACCTTAAGGAAAGCCTGTATATAGCTTCCTCAGTGCCCGTAATTTGTTTGACGTGGACATTTTATTTCAGCGGGTTTTCATTCTGAAAACATTGTTGTACAATTTTTTGGACCCATCCTCTTTTCAATCCAATTTGGTAATGGAAATTTGGCCCATTTCAAAAATTACACACCCTCATTTCACCTTTTTTAGGTCAGTATAATTTGTACAGTAACATTTTCATATTCAAAATTTCTCGCTCTTATACTTTAGTTTTAAAATGTCATAACTTTTTCGTTTCACTTTTGACTAGACGGTTTTTTGTTTCCTCTCTCTCTCTTTTTTTTTTTTTTTTCTCAATGTATTCACAATGAAAAGAGGGATAGATTCTTATCAGTGCGAAATTAAAATATGCTATTGATATTAAGATTTTTATTAGATTCGTTAGAATTATTTTTTTTCAACATCTATTCAAATATCATCTTTGAAATTATTCTCTTTTCAGAATAACAATCGAATTACACATTTAAATGTCACATCAGAATCAAACAAAAATAACTTTTAAACTCAAAATTATTTTTTTTTTCAGCTCAAAATGAAACAAAATGAACCTAGGAAACAACTGAACCCTCAATTTCTCATAGAGAAGACGGTGGTGCCGTGTTGGGTAAGGAGGTAGTGGGGATATGTTGCGATTGTTCTATTTTATTTTAGTTTAAAAAGTTTTTAGTTTTGAAATTTATTTTTCAATATTTTAGTTAATGATTTAAAAATGGTATATGATAAATAATAATAATGATAGTATTGGCATTTTCAAAATTTTGATAGTTCAAGAGTTATTTCATAACTTATTTAACAAAATACATGGGATCTCGGTATTTGTATAACAAAGAACAAAAATGATAGGATTATTTTTCATCAGTTCCCTCTCAAATTTTATAATCACTCTTACTTTGCCACGTAAGTTTTAAATTCATTCCACTTAACTCCCTCCACTATAGTTTTTGTTAAAACATACAAAAAAAAAAAAAAAAGGTTAATTGCAGTCACGTGATCTTTTTTTTTTTGGGTTTATTTTTAAACAGAAATTCTAATTAACTAGTTAAGTGAAACAAATTTCCCTCTCTTTTACACATGTTTTTAACAAAAATTCTTATAAAAACAAGTTAAATGTGACAAGCGAGAATGACCGTAAAATTAAAAGAACATGTGGGAATAATTTGAAATAATATATATTTACATATGTTTTGAACTTGGGTCGGAGAGAATTCAAACCTTCATCACATGGTGGAGTAAATGTCGAAGTACCGTTAGATTATGTTTACAATCGCAACCCAAAATGATAATTTCATTATATAATGAGGTGCTTTGGATATTAATCATTTGTATAATAAGCTATATTCATTTTATATTCTATCCTAATGCATTGTAATGTGTGTTTAGTTTCGTAGTTACCGCATATATTCTATTTTAATATAAATATATTTGAAAGTACAATAACTCATTTTACTATTAATTCATACACTTTTTCTATCTAGTTTTACCAATCACATTACATACTTTCTTTCTCTCCCTTTCTCTCACCAATACTTATATGACTATTCAAAAATACACGATTACATTTTGAATACAATGTGAAAAGATGAAATATCTGAACACATCTTGTATTTAATATGTTACATCAGAATACAATACGAAATGAATATATCTTTAAACATACCATTGATATGAAGAATAATTGAAAAGGTAGATTAGATTCAATGCTATTGATCATGTGTTTATCTAAAAATCAAAACAAAAAGAAAAATGGCAATGTAATGTAAAAAATAAAGGACGGATATATAATTGAGATGTAGGGCATAGAGGGGTGGAAAGAAACATGAAAAAAAACAAACTAGTTCAAAATAAAAGAAAAAAAAAAGAAAGTAAAAAAGAAAAGAAAATGGCAAATGGCAAATGGCATTAGGGAAAGCATCTTTTCTCTTTGATACTCTACAGGATAGAATTCCAAGCATGTCTCCTCATCCCCATAAACTTCGCACACAGAGTCACACACACACTCTCTCTCTCTCTCATAGGCCATAATAATAATAATAATAATAATAATAATGTTTATTATTAATAACCCTCTGATAACTTTTAGTTGCACTCTCATCCCTAAACATTCCAAGGCATTAATACATCGCCCCCCTCGTCCGCTACAGAAAGCCAAGATGGTTAAGAGAGATGGGTCACTCCCACCCACTGATTCTCTCAATCATAACACCCCCCCACCACCACTCTCTCTCATCTCTCTCTCTCTCTCTCTCTCTCATCTCTCTTTCATAAATCCACAAATCCACCTTTACCATAAACCATCTTTTCTTTCTTTCTTGACAATTCCACAAAAATATTTTTACAAAATTAAAAAATAATAAAATGAAATAAACCACTACATCCACTCCCCCACTTCACTCCGACCAGACCAGTCCCATCCTTACCCCCAACACCGCCCCCTCTTATTGAGGTTTTTTTTGTACACTTCTCTCTCTCTAAAAAAGCATATTAATTCCACTTGTTTGTCCTTTCCTCCTAGCCAGTTTTCTTTAATTTCCCATTTTATTTTATTTTATTTTTTATAAAAAAAGATTTATTTTAGTTTTATCCTTCATAAATCTTCTCTTTCTCTCGTTGTTGTTCCAGCTTTAAAATAATTCTCCCTGATCCGGCTATACATCCCCACATACACAATTTTTAAAGCACCAAAAAAAGAAATGTCACTGGACATGATGGCCTCCGAACGTGTTTGTTATGTTCACTGCAACTTCTGCAACACCATCTTAGCGGTACAATTAAATCCCCCCCCTCCTTTTTTTTTTTTTTTTTTTTTGGTTTCCAAAATTTTCAATTTTTCTCTTTTAATTACTCTCCTCCTTCTCCTTCTTTTTCTTTCTCTCCTATTGTCATTTTTTACCAATAATTTTCTATCTCTCATGCTTTTTTCCCAGCTTCTGAATTTAATCCTGCGTTCATCAATTAACTCTTCGGTTCGATCAATTCGGTTTTGTTTGAGAAGAAAAATAATAACCCAACATCTAAAATGCCCTCTTCATTTTGAGTGAATAATTTAGTAGAATTCACAACAATTTGATCCTCATCTTTTTTTTTTTTTTTCTTGTGATTATTTGCAATATTTTATGAACAATTTGCAGCTTGGTTCTGTCCCCAAGCTTTAAAAAAAGAAAAAGAAATAAAGAAAAAAAACTTCCATGTACGCTTATTTTGCAGTGAATTGCAAAACAACACATAAAATCCAGACCGCTCAAAACGATTGATGTTAGGTAGAACTACCATATCTCTACAGTGATCAAAAGTGAATCAAAAGGTCTTGCGTTTTCAAAGACCACAGTGACCAGAACTTCAATTTAGGTTTTTATTTATTTATTTTTTGGTCATCTAGAGTTAACTTTCCAAGTTTTGATGCAACCCTTTTGATTAAGCTTTACAAAGACATATATATATATATATTTATAGTTGTTGTGATGATCGATACAATATAAATATATAGCATGACTATGGCAGTGATTGGTTTTTGTTTTATCACTGTGTCGTCTCATATAAAGAACTGATTCACTTCCTTGTTTGATCTCTATCTCTTTCTCTCTCCTCTCTCTTTCATCTCTCTCTCTCTCTCTCTCCTCTTTCTTTTCTTTTCTTTCTCTGGTGGACGTGGGTGCGTCTGTTTCTCACATATGATGCCACTCTCTCGATCATAAACATGATGAACTTTCTTGCATATTTCAGGTTTGTACATGATTTCGGTACAAAAAAGTTGTCTTCCCCATTCTCTAACAAGAATTTTGTGGTTAGAGAGAGAAAAAAATTCATATAGCTGCCGAAGGAAAAAAAAATCATGACCCAAAGTCTTTTCATCATAAGATGCCAGCTCTGATTTTGAAAAGAAAAAAAAAAAAAAAAAAACCCTCTCTAGGAATAACGCAAAAATATATATATTTTTTTGTTTTTGTGTTATGATCATCTCTTAAGCACTGCAAGAAAAAGAAAAGAAAAGAAAAGAAAAGAAAAGAAAAGAAAAAAAAAAGAACAGTACAGTGTACACACTGAATTAGTCTTGGTGTTCATGATGGACATGAACTGAATCTTCTTTTTTTTTTTTTTCAGTTAGTTTTTTTTCTTTAAATTTATTTATTTATTTTTTCTGTTTTGGAGTTATAGCTTAGCTGTGGTTAATGCTGGCCATGGCCTTTAATGGTTTCCGTTCCAGTCACGTCGCTTTCTCTCTCTCTAAGGTTCAACGTTTTTCAATCTTTTATCATCTCTCTTCCTCTTGCTGGTTGTCAGGCACAAAAGCCACCTAGTGCACCAAAGCGAAATTTCCTTTCCAAAAAAAAAGAAAATTTGTATTTAGAGAGAGAAGAGGAGAGAGAAAGAAATAGGACCTTTTAAATTTAAGGGCAACAACAACATGTCATAGTTATTACCCATGTGAGTTCTGTGAGTTCTGATGTCACTGCTTGAAAGGTCCGACTTCTGCGTCTTTCTCTTCATGGGGGTCAATATTTTCTCATTTTCTTCTCTCCGCAGAACGAAAACGAGATTTAATTCAAGAGGGAGACAGTTTTTCACCTTTCAAATTCTTCTTCTCCTCCTCTTAGCAAATGAATATGCATCTTCTAATTAACTCAGATGAAATGAAACAACAGAGATATCGAAATAAATATATGTTAGGTTTTTACATTGGAAGATTTTTCTCTTATTTTTTGTTTCTTAATTTTCATTTCTTTGGTGAGAAATTAAATTCATATCAATTTACAATGTTAATGAATAAATGTTTTTTTTTTGTTGGTCTTCCCTATGCACACACACACACATATATATTGGCAGGTTAGTGTTCCATGCAGCAGCTTATTTACAATAGTGACAGTAAGATGTGGGCATTGTGGAAATCTGCTGTCCGTTAATATGGGAGGAGCTTCTCTTCAAACTGTTCCTCCTCAAGATCCCCAGGTTATTTCTCTACATCCTTATTATGTCCCTCCCTCTTTGGGACATTCTCTTGGCAACTTCGGATATATCTTATATCATAACTTGAGTATATATACATGTATATATATATATATATTTATATATGCGTGTATAGTTACTGTGTATTTAAGCAGTTTTCTTGACTGACTCAGATTCCCAACTTATTATTGGCAAAGAGATTGTATGGTTATTTTGTGTTTCTCTACTGAGATAGCCTAATTGGGTTTTGTCTTTTTCTTTCTTACTTTCTTTTATTTGTTATCATTTTTCCTTTTTTTCTTTCTTATTACTTTTGGCTTAAAGCAATATAATGCTTCATAATTTTCATCATGTAAATTTATTGCACTCTCCCCCTCCCCCCTCACTTCCTCTCCGGATCCATATTGTCTATCTAATTTTTAGTATCTCAAATGGTGTCTAATAAGTAATATTACGTCACGTCATATCAAAAAGTTTAAAATGTTTTACAACTGATTTTTTTTCATTAAAAACTAACTTCTTTCAATGGCGTGTCAAAATACAATTGTTTAGACACCATTTGAGACACAAAAATTGGATAGAAGATGTTGATTCCCTCTCTCCAACTCCCTTTCTCTTATTTGTGTTTTGTCTAATGATCAAGTTGTTGTGAGCTTATTTTTGTTTTCTTTTCTTTTTTAATAAAATCTTTTATTCAATTTTTTTAATTGAAGAAAGAAGCAACCGACATCAAAAGAGACTTAGGGTCTATTTAGTGAATGAGTTTGAGTTGAAAATTTTAAGTTTGAGTTGAAAATTTTTATTGATTTTTCAGAAAAGACAAAAACTTTGTGGGAAAAAGACAAAAACTGAGATAAAAAAAGTACAGTTTGAACTTAAACGCCAAACGTAGCCACATATTCCAATGAGATAGACACCTACTAGGCACGGCATCCCAGGTCCAGATTCCTGAAATTGTTGGCACTTATTATTCACTCCATAGTCCAATCCATGCTTAGCCATTAACTAGTTTAATGCTTCATGTTAAATGTAAAACGAGATGCTTAATTAATTCTTAATGCAGATAGGTCATTGATGTTTTATCTTAATTTTTGTTATTTACTAAAAGTTGCAGAAACAGATTCCAGGCTCAGAAGATCAAGGTAAGGAGTGTGGATCGTCTTCCACGTGCAACAAGCATGCTTCGTTGGAATCTGTAGAGCTCGAATCGCCTGCTAGGTCGCATCCAATTCGCCGTCAGTAATTTTTCCTTTTAAACATTGTCATTCACTTAACCATGTCCTTTGATTTCTCTGAATTTTGGATCAATGCAGGTGTGAAGTCGAGAAGGACTGATGAGTGAGGAGCTTGGTGTGTGATGAGTGGCTAAAGAGTGCCAATTTAGTTGGGACGTCCTTTATCACTCTGATATCAGTTGCTCCTTCTCACCATTATTAAAAAACTATATATTATTTGAATTTAGTAAAGTTCAGTAAATTAAGCACTTTATTGGTACACATTATATATATATATACACACACACATACACATTCTTTTTTTAGAAATGATTACAAAAAATAATTAGGAGGACATCCCAATTAGTTTGATACCTGTTAATAATCCCAAACAAACGAAAGTAGTCAGATCAGCGCAGTCTTACCAAAATTATCTCATGGCTAGCTGTATATTAACTATGCAAAACCTTTTTTAGTTCTACTTCAAAATATGGCTAAGAATTCTCTAGGTACTCATGAGGGAACAGCTTTACAGACAAGCATTTTAAAAGTCAGCTTATTATCATTTACTAATGCTTAACATATGTTAAGCTTCTCTCTATCGAGTTTAAGGCTTCTCTAATACAGCTGACCCCCAAATATATATACATATTATATATATATATGTATATATAGAACAGTACTTGACATGTCACAGTTGTGTCTGCAAAGAAAGTTACTCGATTTTCAAGGTTAATAAAATGCAAACACAAAGAAAAACAAACAAAATAAAAACTAGAGGTCTCTAAAGTCTCAGATATAATAATAAACCAGGCGTCTGATTTTCCCTGATCACTTCAGATGGCCCATTGGAGATGTTGACATTACGTTTAAATATTTTTAACCCTCTAATATTTAGTTCCTTAGGCGCTGTGCCCTACATGAAACCTATTTCTGAAAGGCATTT
Organism: Ficus microcarpa; assembly: GCA_025413485.1. Classification (NCBI taxonomy): domain Eukaryota; kingdom Viridiplantae; phylum Streptophyta; class Magnoliopsida; order Rosales; family Moraceae; genus Ficus; species Ficus microcarpa. Next base: position 9,019,437 of record CM046377.1, on the reverse strand, counting down.
CTTTAAATGTAATCCTATATTTAACATATACATAATAACTCAGATATGACCTGTTCAGTAAGACTTTACATACCACGCATGAAAGACGACTTCAGATATAGTGCCTACTAAAATAAGGAGCATAGATAGGACCTCGATATATGCACATATACATATATACACTATATTTATATACACTTGCTCAAATACAGACATAGTACGTACACACACACACACACAGAGAAAGGGAGATTTAAACATATGGAATACTGATATTGAAGTGTCTAGACGTTTACTACCTAATATATCAGCTTGAAGAATTTGAGACTAGTTGATGAACTTGTTCATCAGAATGGAGTACTAGATAGTTGTAGAATCTGAACAGTTTCCGATTATTATCGCAGCTCCGGAGAAGAGACAACGGGTTCCCTCGGCGTATAACAGGTTTATTAAGTAAGTTCTCTAGTTAGTTTGTAACAAATCATGATCATCCCTTTGATTTTGAATCAGCATGTACTCTCTAATATCCTGTCTTTCACAAGCAAATTCATTGCTAGATCCGAGTACTTAAAAAGTTCGAATTGCAATCCTAAATCGAAGTTAATATTTTGTTTAGGGGATTGTTCTTCCTCTTTCAGATACTAGTTATCTCCTCTCGTCATTTATTTTTTTCATTTGGTTTATAAGTTGTGATGCGGTTAATTACAATGTGCTAAAACATTCATTAAAACAATATTTACATATGACATATATACAATATTTTTCGGCAATGTAATATGCTAATTTGTGTGTGCAGGGAGGAAATCCAAAGGATTAAAGCTGGTAATCCTGACATAAGTCACAGGGAAGCTTTTAGCACAGCAGCAAAAAATGTAAGTAATTATTTTATTAATTATTCATTTGAAAATTTACAAATGTACTTTGAAATAAATTATAATTATTTAAAGGAGAATTTCGATGACACATCACAAAGTAAAAAGCATGCATATTTATAATCCAATATTTTTCTAAGAACATATAGTTTAGACCAATTAGGACATACATCACAGCAAATAAGCTTGCTATGTCCCTTAAGTATTTATGAAGATGTACTAAAATGTTACACTTTAATAAAAACCCTCCTATATATAATACTTTGACATCAATTGTCTACATATATCTTAAAAAAAAAAAATGTCTACGTATATAACTAGAGAACTTAAAGAAGATTTTTTTATTTTTATTTTTTTTTAATATCTAAGAAAGAGATAACTGAGATCACAAGCAAACTAGACATAACTAGAAAACTTTCAAAAGCAAAAAACAAAGAGAAAAAAAAAAAAGTGATTTGAGTGCGAATCTAGAATTTAAATATCCAACTAAAATGCGATAGTAACAAATTAGTTAAAGAGAATAAGGTTAATATTTTTGAAAAATTTATATGAAATACATTCTTCTGCACAACGAGAAATATGAACGTAAAATTTTTCTCTTAATTTCATTCTATAGTTTGTATGCATGTTAACTTATTTTCTTTATGCATCTCTATGATTTGAAACCATGCTAGGTTTTAAGAATATTTTTGCAAAATGATATTTCCTTGGGAAAACTTTCAAATCATAAATGTGATAAAACGCAATCTGAGCTGTCCACTTTTTATTCGTCTTTTTCGGCATTAATATCTAGTAGCATATAGGACAACAAAGCTGTGGCCATGTCTTATGTAAAACATCATGAACATAGAGCTAACAAGCCGACAAGAGTACTTTCACATCCATCGAGCCATATAGTAATGCTCTTTTGTAATGAGACCTGATATCACATTTTCTATAAGAAATTTGAGTTTTTTTTTTTTTTAATCTTTTTCTAGTCTTGTTTTTCTAATCTCTTTAGTTTTAGTTTTGCTACTTAGTTTAGAAAAGAAAATAATGTACTATACGTTCATAAAAGGAAAAATAAAATAAAATAAAATAATTCCAGTTTTATTTGCTCTCTCTCTCTCTTTTAATTTTGTCTTTAATCATAGTATATCGTTGAACTTAAATTCTAACAAGAGAGGGAAAAAAAAATGTTTATTTCAGTGGGCACATTTTCCACACATCCACTTCGGGCTAAAGCTAGATGGCACCAAGAATAAGCAAGCAAAGTTGGACCAAACAATCGCAGGAGATCAACAGGGAACAGGCAATGGATTCTACTGAGGAAAAAGTGGTACTTCGGTCAATATATATGTGTGTGTGTAGTGCTTTTATATATATATATATATTTATATATCTAGCTACCTAGCTAGCTTTCCAGTGTACTAATAAGTGAATTATATACGTATATGTGTAACCATATATTTGGAAAATTATAAGGTTGATGACGATTCCTAAATATTGAGGAAGCCACCTTCAATAACCTTTTTAGCCTTTTTACGTGTGCCTTTTCCTTTCCAATAATTTTGTTTTTTGTTTTACAAGTGACATGCTATCATATTGTATTCTGGAACTTCGTTGTTTTTCTTTTAAGTAAAATGTTCAAGTGTATTTCATTGAACATTGTGCATTCTCTTTTTTGAATATATATATATATATATATATATATGTTTCTCTTTATCGTTCTCTATGATATCTACTTTTTCTTTTAAGCTTCTGACGACAACTGTTTCTTTTGTGTGGCTGATAACCGATAAGACATTCCATGATTTGGGGATCCCACCCTTAGAGAGAGAGCCGTGGGTTTATACAATCTTCTCATATTTGGACTGGCTTTATGTTAGCCAGTAGTACCAGAGATTTCAGAAAAAAGAATAAAAAAAAAAATTAGAAATTAAAAAACTAATAAAAAAGAGAAAAGTGCCTTTCGCATAATTCCCGTTATTATTATTATGCGGAAGAACATGAAAAAGTAGTGATTCCCTATAGTAGTGAAAGTTTCTCAAATATGATATGTTCTTTTTTATTTTCCCCCTTCTTAGACAGATCAAAATCCACTTTAGCATTGAAATTGTTATGATATTATTTGAAAGAAAAAATTTTTTCTTACTAAAAAATGGATTGTTGTGTTATCAGGTCTTAATTCTGATCGTATGTAAAGAAAATCTTAGGACTTATTAATGTAATGGAAGTGGACTTGAATCTTCCATCCAACTTCTGATATTTTAAATAATGTCTAATCAATAATGTTATATCATATTATTTAAAATGTTTAAAATGTTTTACAACTGATTTTGTATACATTAAGATCTAATTTCATTTAGTGAAGTGTCATAATATGATTCTTTATTATAGCTATAGTTTTATGCAAATAATCATGGTTCAAATAGAAATGGTCTAATCAAATTCTACTGGAAATGGAAACATATATGTACTATGCAAATAATCATGGTTCGAATATTTAGTTAGATAAGACTTGTATTTTTGATTACCGAATGTCGAATTTGTGGTTAATCGAAGAAGAGAAAAGTAAGAAATCTTCTCATTGCACCAATCGATCGGTGGACACATGAAAAGGTATTAACTGAAGTCCTACATCTTTTGGAACCCTCAGATTATGTGATATCATTTGGATTTATGTATTATCATTACACTGTTTTACAGACTTCCAACACTTTAGCAAAGATATAAATGTAGATATAAATCATTCGTGAATTTACAAGTATTTAAAAAAAAATAAAGGAGAAAAAACTAAACAGTAAATGATATTTTCTACTTCAAATGCTTGAAGACCTGTCATTTACTTTCAAAACTATTACAAAATACATACAAATGCCTTTTCTTTTTTCTAATTTTGAAAATGTTATTTGTATGAATCATTTTAAAAAAAAAAAAAAACGTATTCGTTCTGTCAAAATCAATTTGCATTTGCCAAAAAATGGATACATATGTGTGTGTGTGTGTGTAAATATCAGTTTGGTTTATTGAATTCGGTACGAAAGCATGATGCCGATGCTCATCAGATGCTCATCAGATGCAGCTGATGATGCCTTGAAATCCACGAAACTAACAGGATATACATACATACATACATACATACATACATATATATATATATAATGGCCTAATCAAGAAAACATTCTTCACGGATTGCTGACTTCCCTTTAAAGAATAGTATTTATATGCAAATACCTTTACACAAAAATAAAAAAGACGAAAAAACATTAATTACTAAAAGTTAAAACAACTTAATAATTAAAAAAAAGAAAAAGAAAAAGAAAAGAGAATTGTATAAATCCGACGTCAGTGATTACTTTTATATTAAGGGATATAACCATCAAAAGTGGGCATAATAATAAGGTAATTAAGACTCTACTTCAATAATAAACTTAAGCAACTTAATTATGTAATTTGTCGGCGCGTAATTAATTGCTCACTTCACACGTACCTTCAGATAAATTAACACCTTCAAGCAAGTACCAAAAAGGGTACGTACACTAATTACGTTATAAATAAAATGAACAAGGGTAGTACATACATATATATATATATAACTTTTGTTTTGTTTTTTGTTTTGTATTTTTGTATTTTGTATTTTTTTTTGGCTAACATATAATTAATTAACAAACGTACATACTAATTGCCTCTGTCACGCTGACTTCCCTTAGTTCTTGTCCCTTGTTCACATTCCATATTTTATCTTTCACTTTAACATGTATACATATATAATGGGATTGTATTACACATACACGCACATATATTTACAAATAGTATGCAAATTTAGAAAAATACCAACTTGTTATGTTATGTACCAATATAGTGGTATTGTGCTACAAAGATATATAGCATATTTCATATTTCATATTTACATGTATATAGAGGATTGTAATATATATACAGATATATATTATGCAAATTAAAAAAAAGCCCATTTGTGGGTTTTATGCTGCGTACCGATATTTTGAGTGTTACAGGTCGATGGTGAAAATGGGCAAGAATAATAATAGAAGCAGAAAAAACACATACAAAAATACAACACAAGTGAGGAAAAAAAGAAAAAAAGAAATTAAAAAAAAAAAAAGAAAAAGAAAGAAAGAAAGAAAGAAGAAGAAGAAGAAGGAGAAGGCGATCAAGAGAGAGAAAGTAGAAAGTAGAAAGTAGGAGAGGGAAAATGTTGTTGTCCGGAGGGATGGGGTTGATGATCAGAGTACAGAATCTGAAACGTCAAATCATGCAGTTGGTATTTTGGATGGATGTGTGGCTTCTTTCTCCTCTAATTCTCTCTCTAAAATAAGCAGTGGGTCTTGTCCAAAAGATAGATAGGTGGATCTTCTTTACTTTAGTCGTATACATATATTTATATATATAATATATTATATTGCTGTTGTGAAAAAAAAATCTATTAATGTCTGAATCCGACTGTCATGTCACGTATAACTCATAGGCAGCTGGGAGAGAGAAACACCTATCTGCCATTATAAGAAGAATTAAACAGAAGCCACGACTCAACCCTGATCACACTTTTCTTTAGTAGCTAGAGAGAGAAAGTAGAGAGAGAGAGGGAGAGAGATGGGGGGCTACACTTGATATCATCTGTCTGATATACATGTGTGATGTGTCGACTACTCCTTTTCTTTTTTTTCTCGTTACAGCAAAAACATCGATGGCCACTACTTGGGGACATGTTCCAAAAATTTTTCCCATTTTCAGACTTTGTGAGAGCTGTTCTTTTCTTTTTTTTTTTTTTTTTTTTTGAATAATGTCATTGACAAAGCCTACCCCACCCACGTGGCAACTATATTATTGTGTGTGTATAGAAATGAAAGTTATAGTTTGCAGCATATATATATATATATATATATACACTTCCCTAGTTCATCTACAAACACTCGTTTTGCTTACAACTTGACGCACATTTGTGAGAGAATCCATAAATATTGTACTTGTCCTGTATTTAACAGTTACATGATCTGGGATAGAGTCAGTAATTTTTTTCCGTGGAGACGTGCATTATTTTTTTTAAGATTAAGCAAATTTTTGTGATGATTATGTGAGAATTTTTTATTTTTAACAGATTTATGTGATGATTTTTAATTTTAGTGGTGATAAAGTGGTAGAATTATAACTCTTTTTTTTAATCAAAATTAATATTAGTAGAGATTATTTGAGAATTTTTTATTTTTAATAAGGATAAAATAAGGATTATATGAAAATATTTTATTTTCAGTGAAAATTAATTGTAAAAATTAGAAAATTTTTGGGGCAAAATTAAAAGAACAAAAAATTTAAGAAGGGACAGTAGCCCCCAATCGCACCCCCCTCCCCCAACCTCGACATGTTCATTTATGTGTAAATTTGGCACTTCTACTCTTTAGCTAGCTTTTGAAAATGATATCTTCCTAGCCTCTTTTTATCAGAGACACGTTTTTGTGAACGATAATAGGTTTGGATTCGAGTTCATTTGTTAGAAGTTGAATATATCCCTATAGTCAAGTTAATTGATGGGTTGTTATATGATGCTTATATGTGGATTCAATATGAGAAACTAAAACCTTAAAAAATACTTATGGTAAAGAAAATATTTCAAAACAGTTGAAGTAACATGTTTTATTGTAAACATTTACTTATAAAAATAAGTTATAAAGTAAATTTACTGTAAATTACGTTCCGTAAATAAATTATTAACTATAAATATGCTATTTGTCTCAAATATGTTAAAATGTAAAAAATGCTTCCCACTTCTCCCCAAGAACCTTTTTGCAATTAATTAGTACGTCATTGTAAATTTTTTTTTAAACATTAATAGGCCAAGGGTACTTTAAGGATGTTGACTTAGTCCAAATATATTAGTGTACCAATTAATTCTTATCTCCACCAATTATTATTATTTAAAAAATAGTAAAAAAAAAATGCAAGTCTAATGACGCAGTCGTTTAACTTTTTTCTTAGTTTTTTTATTTTATCCTTTTTTTTTTTTTTTTTGTGAATACATGAAACAAAGTATGTTTATGTCCATATATACACCTTTTTAACCAATGCTTGCTGATTTCCCAATGGTTCACCGTATAAATGTTAAGGGGATATCTTAAAAATAAAAAATAATAATAATCAGAGCAAAATAATAATAATAATAAGGCAACCCTATTTCTTTAGCAAAAAAACTGGTGTCGTTGTTTGATCTGTAGATTAATTATAGATTTTTCTCATTATTAAAAACTTCCTAAATTTTAACTTATTTTCATTAAACAATATGTTAATTAATGCATAAATTTTTGTTTTATTTTTAATTTTTTGAAGGAAAAGAGGGAGTGACTAATATTAGGAGACGCTTGCACCTATTGTAATCAAATTGAAACCTCAACCAACATCAAGTTTGCCACTTAAAATTATTAAATATATAATACATATAAACGAAATTAAGAAAGAGTCAAGAAAGAAAATTAGACGAGCCCAGCGGGCAACAAAATAAAGAAGAAATAACTAAACAAGAACAAAAACTAAGACGTTGGGAACAAAGATAGACGAAAACCGACACCCAAAAGAAAAAGCAGAAACTACGCATTTAAAAACCAATTAGTAAGATAGATATAATTGGAACCTTGCTATAGTAAAATCCATAATGAAAAACGTAGAAAGAGAAATATAGTATTGAAAACACTCATGAGGTGTCTAGGTTTTTTTCTTTTCGTCTTTTGTTTTTTTTTTTTTTGGTTTTTGTTTTTGTTTTTGTTTTGTTAATACATTTGTAACTGCTTTGAGACTAGGATTTAGTAGTCCATCCTACCCTAATTTTTATTCTAGAAGAGTAAAATATACAAAAGTGAATATACAATGGATTAATTAAAAGGTCAAATAAGGAATCCAAAAAAAAAAGGGAGTAAATTGCTAGATTGGTTCATAAACTTTTGACTTTATGCAATTTTAGTCCCTAAACTTTTTTTCGTAGCTAGAATGCCCCTAAATTATTAAAATGTTGTTACAATAGTCCATTATGTTAATTTTTGGATGGAATCTGTTAGTTAGCATAATTTTTTGATCAAATTATTAACGGATTTCATTTAAAAATTAATAAAAATGACTGTTGTAGTAATATTTTAATAGTTTCAGAGCATTTTCTGTTCTTTTTTCATAGTTGTAAAGATAATAAACTATTTAAAATATTGCTATAGTAATCCTTTCCATTAATTTTTTGACAGAATCCTTAGGTAGCATCACTTTTTGAGTAAATTACTAATAGATTTCATCTAAAAATTGACAGAGATAACTACTGTAATAATAATTTAAAAGTTTAAGGACATTCTAACTACAAATAATAATAATAATAATAATAATAATTAAGGGACTAAAGTTGTACAAAATTAAAAGTTTAGGGACTAAATAAGCAATTTACTCAAAAAAAAAAAAAACCATAATTACTTATACTTTCATCCACCATCGAGACGTCATGCAAAATCACCTATATATTAATTTTCTCTCTGAGCAAATCTTATGAAATGCATATACATAAGAGTTTTATTGTACGCTTGCTCATGTCAGAGTGGACAAGAATTACAGGGCATAGGATATAAAGTGTACAAATTCAGATATTTAAAATTCTGAATAAGTTGTATATGAATATATATATCGGAAATGGAATCATCGTGATGTAGAAATTAGATTTAACTTTTGTAACGCGTTCCATACATATGTGGTCTTCGAGAGAGGTTAGAAGAGTTGGAAGTCAAAATTGAGTGATAAGAATCTGGTGTGGAATACTGAAAATTTACGATAATTCAAAGTATACGTTGATGTAAGCAATCGATATATTTTTTGTATCGCATTTATTTATATATACACACATACATATTGATCCTTTTGTTTTTGTTTTTTTTTTTTTTTATATGTTTTTTTTTTCTTTCATATATTGATTATAAGGAGACAGCTGACAACTTGGTCAAAGAGCAAGAAATTTAATGGGCGTGGGTTTGAGAGGGTAGCGAAGTTTTAATGAATTGCAGATTCAGGTTCTTTTGATAAATTGGCCAAACTTGATATTTAAAGCTAAAAAATTGAACACGAAACCTGCAAAAGATTCCGAGAAGAAAATGACATTCTACTAACTTCGGGCTTGTAGCGTGAAGGGCTTTAAAAATAGAAAATAGTCGTAATTTCTCATAGTTGCTTTTTTTTTTTTTTTTTTTTTTTAAGGCACATAGTTGCTCTTTTACTTTCAAAATTTAGGTTATTTCTTTTTTCATTTTTTATTTGTGTATGTTCGTTCTTTTTCTTTTTTTGTTTAAATAAAATTTTTGCTTATACACACACACACACACGCACAAAAAGAGACGTCTAGGAAATAAATTAAAAACGAAGTCATTTGGTGTTTTATATATATTCAGGACTCCACCAACCCCAACTCATGTGGTAATCTAACTATGATTCAAAACAGGGAAAAAAAAATTCTATAGATAAACTGTTTTTGAACATTTATTTAAAAATACACTGAACTTTTTATTTGAGCTTTTTATTTGTAAAAATGGACGTTGTCGATGCATCTAATCAATGAGTAATTCATCAATAAAAGCACAATGACATCGAACGATCAATGATTGGTCATCCAACAAGTGGTCAATCACTAATTTATGTATAATTAAAAAGAAAAAAGGATCAATTTCTTAATTTAATAGAACTTGGTATATTTATTAAAGAATAGATTTTTTTAGAAAGGTCATTTACGTATATATATCTTTTGAAACATTAGTAATCTCGCAGGGATTTTCACTTTGAATCTACCTCGTGCAAGCAATGTGAATGGATAGTGCACCGAATAGACCGAATAAAAGTGCTCTTTTTGGCCGTTTTATGCAACGAACATGGTTGTTCTCTTGTATCCCAAAACTTACGCATAATTATTCCTCTCCTCTTAAAATCCGATGTACAACCAGACAATTTTGAAAGCTATGTTCTACCAAACTCAGCTTTAGCTCCCCACTTGTTGAAGCAAAATGAAGCCTGCGACAGCAATATTATTCACATTAATTATTCACCTTAGATCGAGTTTCTTAGACTTGTTTGGTTTCCAAGAATGAGCAATATTGTTTTTAAAAAAATTTTACTGAGTTAGAGGATTCAAAATTTATATTTTATGAGAGTCAAATGTAAAAATTACTGCTAATTAATGTCAACAATCACCAATAAGTAATATAGTTAATTATAGATATAGCCCTATTCATTTGGTATATTAATGTTGTAAAAAATATCAGTCATACAGAATTTCTGTCCTAAGTTTAATACTTTTGCTTTGCTCTTCTTTTTTTTTCTTTTTTTTTTTTTTTTTTTTGTATGACACTATTTTCAATAGTCCAGCAAAATTTTTATATCTACTATTATTACTTCACAAGGGAAAAAAGTACACACACATATAAGTATGTAAGTAAATGGCCTGATAATGGATGTTGACCAAAAAGGTACTGATTTTTGTCACTTCCCAATTGTTTCTCTCTCTCTCTCTCAACAAAAACCGAATACTGTGCATGTATCTAAGAGTCGAATTATTAGGAGTATTTGGGAGTTCTGATGTTGATATGTTGCTACAGATGCATATGTCCCTCATACCTCATTGTCTGCTAGTTTTGTTGTGACTAGCTCGTTCAATATATATATACACACACACACACACACACATACATACGTGAATTATATATATGTGGGTCAAACATTGACACTAGTCTTCTTTTTTGCTTTCCTCATTCCTTTTCGAAATGCCTCTCTCTATCGTGTTTAGACTATTAGTCCTCTCAAACACATCAGTCTTGCTTATGTAGTTGAAATTGAACTGAACAAGTTATCATATTTTATCTGATTTCACCTTCACAATCACTGTCGAAGCCACCTGGCCCAAGTGATTCCCTTACAATTTTACCCCCACAAAAAATTTTTTTTTTTTTTCTCACAGTTTTGCTTCTAATTTGCCCCTTGAAATTTTTTAAGTACATCGTTTACATATATTTATATATATATATATATATATTTGTAAAATTTTTACTATTTTCTAAACTCTATTTTTTTTAATGTTAACTTCTGCTATATAATCTCTTTTAAATGTTTCGGTTCTTAATAACAAAATTTTGACATTTAAGTATATTTAAAATCTTAAATAAAGCGAAATCAATCACTACTATATACATCGTACCTTTTTTGACTTTAAACTTTAAAAAGTGAAGCTCGATTATGCATTTTATTCATTTGAAAGACGAAATTAAAGAGTAAAATACATAAAGGAAAAAGATAAAGTTAAAAAAAGAAATTGTTGCACCGTCAATTTCGTCCAAAATTTTGGCTTAATTCATATGCCTCTTGAAAAAATTTTCTAGCTTCCCACTGTTCAGCCCCATCCTCGAGGTGAAACATTTTCATTGGCGCGAAGGCTCCACCAAGTATGACATTGTCTTCCTTGGGGCTTAACCTTCACAGTTACCTAAAATGTTTCAAACCCTTAAGGTTTAATTTCATTCTCAAAATCATGAACAACTTGGCCCCTAATCCTTTACTTTTATAATTTATATTTAGAGCTATATAAATCATTCCAATGTGTCCAATTTGGCCAAGTTTTCTATTAAAGTGGTGACAAAAAGCCCAAATACAACGTATATGAAGATGAAAAACCTAATTTTCCGATGAAAATTTTCTCAATCTAGTATAATTCTAATGCAAATATACCAAATTTAGTCCTCAATTTTATGAAGAGTTGACAACATGTGGTATTTGGCAACAATTTAAAATTTTAAAGGGTAAACTTGAGAGACTCTACTAATTAAATACCCCTCAATTTATATCACAACTGAATATAGCCGATTTAAAGTCCCTTCTCTCTCCAGAACAAGAGATAATATTCAAGAATCAAGAACTCTTTTTTTTATTTTATTTTTTACTTCTAAAAATAGGGGTAAGTCTCTGAGTCTCTCTTATTTAGCCACTTTCTCAATTATAATTCTTGTTTTTTGGCTGAGAATTAGTATTAATTAATAATTTTCTATCCTTCCATTCTTTCCGACTTTGGTTTCTCAATTTCTTTAATTTTAATGAATTAATTTATAACGAAATGATAATGTTACATGTAATAGGATTTTTACAAGATTTTCTTCTTGTTGTCCTGTAGTGAATTGACTTTGACATGTCACAGCCTGACTAAAACTTCAGCGATTCTAATGTCCTATAAGTTTCAATTCATGAAACTTTCCCACGAGACAAACTCCTCTAGTTACCCTATATATATATATATATATATATATATATATTTGTTTATTTATAATTATCTTTTACAGTATGATGGAGGGAAACTTTTCACATGAAAAGTTCTAGTTGGAGCCCACCAATTCAGTGGTCTCAACACCATTTGTTTTTTATGTTCCCTGTGTATATACAAAACTCGCCCTCGCCAAATTCCTAATATATATCTATATGTATGTATGTATGTAATATAAGAACCCCTACATACACATATATATGCCTAGACTTCCTCTAGAAAATAATTATATTTTAGGGAAAGGTTCATGTAGGTTTCCGTCGGGTCCTTCTAAATTTAAACTCTTGGATTAAGTCCCTTTTATCTTCTCATTGTGATAAACTTATACTACTTTATTGATTGATTAACGATACAAAGTAAAGCTTAATAATAACAATTAATTAGGAAAAGAATTATATATTTGAATTACAAATAAAAAGAAAATGTAAAATTCTATTGGAAAATTTATTGTGAACCATAGCGGCTAGTGATCAATATTATTCTTATACTTCTATCTGAAGATCACAAAAATATGTCAATATCTAAATAGTAGCAAAATATTATAAAAAACAAGGAACTATTATCATCTAACCCCATTGTGCCTAAATCAACTAATTGGAAGGAAAGAGTTTAGATGGAAGATTTTAGATTTGAAACCTAATATTTTAATTTTTTTTAATGAGTGAGAGTAGTTTCATACGAATGAGAACTATAAAAGAAAACTAAATATTAGTTATGAAAAATTACACCACCCCCCCGGGGAATTTTAGGCATTGTCACAAAATGACTCTTGAACTGTAATTTGTAACATTCTTTACCCCCTGAACTTTGGAAAAGTTTACGATTTCCTCCCTCCATTAAATTTTTTTAATGAAAAAATGGAACTAACACTTGTTGGAAGCATCATTTAGGGGTATTAAGTATAGAATTATAAAATGGCAAATATTAGCAATACTTTTGATACATGCTATCCTTATTAAGTGTGAAATTATAAAGTTACCTATAAGACAGAGATATGGGAAAAAAAAAATGACAATCAGTCCTAAATATTTACTCTTTTAACTTAGCATGTGTTTGGAATACGAGTTTGAGATGAAATTTTTAGATTGAAGTTAATTGATTTTTCAAAAACTAGTTATAGTTTTTGTTAACTTTTCATGAAAAACAAAAAAACAAAAAACAAAAGAAACAAAAATGAACCTAAAAACTTAGGTTCTGGACCTATCAACCAAACGGACCATTAAATATGAGCGTTCATACTTCAAATGAGTGTTATGTATATTTTTTCATAAAAAAATTAATTGAGAGGAAAAATTTGCCAATTTTTCCAAAGTTCAAGGAGAAAGAATGTAACAAATTAAAGTTCAAGGGGCATTTTGTGATAAGATCTAAAGTTTGGGGGGAAAATGGAATTTGCCCTATTAATTATTACCTAAATTAAATAACATTAGCTAATTTTGGAACTATTATTACTAAAAAGCAATGAACTATTTTAAGAAACAACTAGGAACTATTATTAGCTAACTTCGTTCTGCCTGAGTAAGTGGCGGGAGGGATAAAGTTTAGATAGGAGCTTTAGATTTGATACGTAGTGTTTCCATTTTAGCTAGTTGATAATTTAGTTATGAATAAAACTTTATTGTCTAATTTAAGGAGCCAATTATTTATGGAAATATATATATATATATATTATTTTTGCTAATTGGTAAAATATTATCCCATGATGAGGAACTATTGATTCCTTTAAAAAGGAGTAGCTAGTGCCCTGAATTATACCCACTTAGCAATTTTGTTTCTCACTTCTTTTTTTCTTTTTCTTTTTTCTTGGGACAGATCTCAGTTCCTAAATTTAGGTTTTTTTTTTTTTTTTTTCGGATGAATTTCAGTTCCTAAATTTAGTTGGGTGTTGTTGCACTGAACTATCAAATGGATATAAAAGAATATCTGAATCAAGGCCCAAAACCAATGTTGGAAAGAAATATGACGTATGTGACTGCCCATCTTTTAAAATGAGTGACATCTGAAACCTATAAACCCATGATCCACTCCATTGGAAGATAAAATCATGTGCCATATAATGACTACAGATATATATATATATATATATATATATATATATAGAAGTTGCTCAAAAATCTAGGGGCAACGTGTTTAATTGGTTTTGTACTCTCATTATCAATCATGTTAATTCTCATATGACCAATATTTTTTTCCCTTATTTGAGACGCACAATATTATAACAATATTGTTTGAGAAAATATTCTCTTCAAAATCTTTTTCGTCTATATGAGAAAGCGACCACAACGTGCATGGGAAAAGTGAATCACATGTGGCCACCCAAAGCATTGTCTAAGCCTTAAACCCTAATTTGTCTTGGAAGTTTCACATAAGAATTGGAAGATGTCTTGACTATCTTAATTTCCTGCCATCTTCACACAAAGATGCAACAGAAAACAGCCTAATCACTTACCAATTAAATATCGGTCCCGATATTAGATATATACATTTATATGTATATATATATATATATATATATCTGTATAGTATTTCATCTACAAGAAAATTTTGAAATGAAGTAAATTATACTTTTATCAAAGATATATCTATTGTTATTAGAGATATTTGTGGCTATAGTGTCCCTCTTAAAATGTTTAATAACAATTTAAACCTTAATGTAAGATCATATGATAGAAAATATTCAATTTCAGTTTTTTTTTTTTTGGTAGAATACTGTCATAGCAATTGTTTGCATAACACTATAAAGTTTCGAGTAGTACGACGTATAAAATTAAAATTAGGGACTAACATAAGATTGGATGTATAATTTAGAGTTTATTTGTGAAAATAGCCCCTTTTTGAATTACAATTGTCATACAACTTTATTGGAAACTTGGTTGATTATTTGAAGTGATATACATATATATATATATATATATATATATATTTTCCTAGTTACATATTAGTTTGTGGAAGCAGAAGTTAGCCTAAGTGAATAAGATGTCATTAGAGAAGATGAACGTGTCGGTTACGGTTATATATGTTAGGAACGGAGGCAATGAATTGAACCATGATGGACATTATGTTCTTAATACACTATTTCTAAATATGGATTATATTAGAGAGATTATAAGACTGTTTTTAAAACTCATTGCATAAAATAGAGTAAAAACGCGATATCAAATTAAGTTTATGAAAACAATTGTGAAAAGCGATATTTCACGACCATTTTAGGAAACAATCATGGAAGTTCATATTTCACAACTGCTTCCAAAAATGGTCAATTGACGTCGCCCTACAACAGATGCCGCCCCTTCTCTCCTTCTCCATCACCATGCCACTGCCGCCACTGCCGCCACCACCTTCTCTCTCTTTTTGTTTGTCTTTTCGCCCCTCAGATGCCGCGATGTTCTCTCTCTATCTCTCTCTCTCTCTTCCCGCCGTCAGACCTGTAGCGATGCACTGCTCTCTCTCTCAGCCATCGACATTTCTTCAGACCCGATAAGTTATTTTTGTCATTATTTATTTTTGTTTTCAATGAAGGGAAATGATAAACTTGAAACTTGGAATAAAAAATAGTTTCTTTTTTTTTTTTTTGGATTTTTGGATATTTGGTTAGCACACGTAAGATTAAACTAGAAAGCTATTTTTATTGATCTCCTTGTTAAGCCGGATTTAACATATATATATATATATATATATGTATATATATATATATTTGGTTTGAGCATGCAATTGGTGGAAATTTATCAAATTTTGGATTGGTGGAAATATATTCTCTTAGACTTCTACAAAGTTTACACAATTTCTTTTTTATAAAAATATATTGGGAAGAGATCAACAAACCTATATATTAGTATGTTTACAACTCTATTCAACATTATTCAAATAACATCTCATGACACCGGTATTGATTGAATCAGGATGGCATTCCAATCATGTTTGAACCTCACAAGACTTTTTTTTGATATTAAGATATGTAAGATATATAATATGTTTCTCATGTAAAACTTGTGTGTTTATATATATTTTTAATATTTGAGCTATCCTGAAATATTATAAATACATTTAAAATAAATTTACGTAACTTTTTCTGATATTTTCACCGATATCAAAATATCTCCCAAATTTCCGTAATATTAAACTACCAATATTTCATCGACACAAATATTTTCATCCTTAACTGTGACAAACCTTGAGAAAGGAGCCGTCTAATACATACATAAGCTTAACTTGTATCGTTTTAATTTTCAAAATTTCAGGGAAATTTTTTTTTTTAATTTAGCTTACTATTTGTTAAACTCATCATCTATTAGATAACTATTCTTAGGGCATTAGAGAAAAGCATGAGTAAAGTACTATAGTACCATATATTTCAGACCATTTCGTTCTTCTTCTTCTTCTTCTTTTTTTTTTTTTTTTTTTGGGTAGATAGACATAACTAATGTTTCTTTTTTCTATTTTTTTTAATATACTTATTTTTAAGTTGCAGAATTTTTAAGCGAAATGTTATTCATGCACCCTCTGCCTCCACTGTCACATCATCTACCTCGTCTATTCATCAGTTCAATTGTTCATAGGTTTCTTAACCATATTAATTACAACATAAATTTCTTGAATGAGTTTTTGCCCAGCAAGTACAGATACAAATCTTACAATGCATTAATAATTAGCATGACATTTTATGAAAATTTTAAATTTTATGCTTTAAAACTTATTGGGCCCCTTGTGTGCGTACAAGGTGTACATAACCAATAGGGAGTAGGGGGAGTGACCCTCTAACTATACCTAAAGTCATACATAAATCATTCATAAATTTTACCTTACCTGAGTGAAGGTTGGTACGACGCTTATCTAATATTTCACTTTCATTAGCCTCATGTAATTAGGTGCGTGATCGTGCAAATATGACATGTCAAAATATCATTAAAAAAATTGAATTACATAAACATTGAGGTATTATAATCATATTCAAGTAATTGGAACATAAATCACCACGTATGCATACCAATAACAAACATTCAATGTTTTATGTTGTAGGTGAGATTCGTACTTACAAGAATTTGATAATCTGATATTTTTCTATCAGTCGGCCTTACTCCAGTACACCGTTGGCACTATGTCCTGATTTAAGCGACACCCAACAGTTAGAGTAATATTTTAAACTAACCATTTTTCTTATGAATTTTTCTTTTGTTAATTAATTAAATTTCGCTAACTACAATTTCAATTTCTTTCTCTTTTCTATCTTTATTAAATCTTGAATTGCTTGTTTGTAACATATCACAATTTAAATTGATCTATCTTACACTTTATGAGGTTGTGTTAGGCCTCCTATGGCTCATTTAGATTTTATTTAACGGACTTGGTCTACATTATGATTTATTAAGATTTCAAACCCACTATGATAATCCCATGAACGAGATCTTTAAAATCTTTTCTTAACCCCATTCACTACTAGTAAACGATTTTTAAATCATATAAGATAGAATTTTTTATTTTGATTCATAGTTTTTTTTTTTTTTTTAATTTTAAAAACCTTACTGTTTTGCGCTTAGTTTGCTTTAACTCTATATCTTGCTTTCTACTTGAACAACTTAGGAAAATCACTTTTTGAGTATAAAAACAGATCTGGAATAGTTTAATAAACTGTCCAATTTGAGTCTTCTAACATTTTTTGGAAATTCCTGTTTTGACCCAAAATTTTGACAAAATATTCATTTTAACTCCTGTTGGGCTTTCCTTTGCTTTTATTGCTATACCCCTTGGCCTATAAGTAATTTAAAACAAATGAAATAGTTTCTCATTCTGAATCGTCAAATTTACAGAGCTATTTTTTTTTTGCCCAAAAACATTATTTTGACATTTAAGTCCCTCTAGCATTTCTACTTCATTTTTGGTTCATTTGATATAAAAATTTGACACAACCTACATTTTATATAACGTCGTTATAAGCTAGATATTCATGGCTCAAATCTTGGCTTTTAAGTTGTCCGTTTTTGCATTTTGGCCCTAAAAATGAAAATCCTTTCATTATAGTACTCCCTTGTACCAATTTGGATTACATATTTTTGGGGTTTCTTTAAAAAAAAAAGAAAAAAAAAAAGGGAATTTACTGCCCTCAATTTATTGAAAAATAAAATCACAACTTGTTTGTGTCCCTTTTTCTTTTAACTTCATTTTATCAACTTTTCCAAAGGTGCTCATCTAACACTTTTTTCACTTCAAACTTGCACTGATCATTTTCCTATCTATGTATCTTTTCACAAGAATTTCAAAGTCTAAATTAAAAATTTTTTATATTTATATACATACATCAAACTTTCCACACTAAAATCCTTTCATGAGAAACAAACCAACAAAAGTTGTCTACTTTTTTTTTGTTAAATAACAAAGTTTGTTTCTTGCACCATGACCATTTCAATCACATGATATACCATTAGTTTCATTATTATCTATTAAAAAATTCATATCTCAGCATCAACTAATCATTCAAGCATGGAGAGATTTCATAACATGTACATATTCATGATTCTCAAATAGTCCATTAAACCAACTCCATTAATAAAATAATTTTTATATTTTCATCCTTTTTTTTTTAATCCCAAAATCAAACTTTTAAAAAGAACGAATTTGAATATCTTACCTGGCTTTTTTCAAATTTATATTTAGCGTGGTTGCACCTTTTTGAAAATACTTTAGTTTCTTGGTAGTGACAAGACAATAGAATTTCCATTTTTTAAAATATAAATCTCATAGGATAACACTTAGAAAACATTAAATTTTACAAATTTATTACCTTTTATAACTTCTAGGACACTAAGATTTTTTGAGTAAAAACTTGCTAGAGAACCAAGCTTGAAGATTTGGATGGAGAAAAAAAATTTTAATTTTTTCTTTCTTCTCTGTCTCCCAACGTTTCTCTCTTTGGAAAGAATGAAGAGAAAATTGCTTCTCTCTCTCTCTCTCCTTGTGTTTAACTTATTTGGAAGGCAAACAAACTTTTTTTTTTTTTTTTAAAATCTCCCATTCACCATTTCACTAGTTTGGAATAGGATCAATTAAAGATCTCTTCCTGCTTTTTCTTTTTCTTTTTCATCTATCCATTGCATCCGGTCTCTTTCTCCTTTTTTTTTTTTTTTTTTTAATCCTTATCTATTTTAGTCATACTTATCAAGATATGGGTCATTAGATTAAAATCCATTTAATCTTAGCCCTCAATCCTTGAAGATATTTTTTAGTTTGGTCCTT
The DNA here is from genome assembly GCA_025413485.1 of Ficus microcarpa. Taxonomy (NCBI): domain Eukaryota; kingdom Viridiplantae; phylum Streptophyta; class Magnoliopsida; order Rosales; family Moraceae; genus Ficus; species Ficus microcarpa. The sequence continues at coordinate 9,000,051 of CM046377.1, read as the reverse complement.
ATCCTATTCAGTAGTGATTTACAATATATTATGATTTAATAGGGTAAATTTTACACTGAAATTTTTTAATTGTTCAAACAACTATTAATATTAAAAAATTCAAACTGTTAAAAAAATTTTACTTTAAAAAAAACATAATCTAACTAATTTATTCAGCCAACTTATTTAGCAATCCAACATCTAATATGGACTATCATTCTTCTTTTTTTTTTTTTAATCAGTTTAATGGTTCAAAATTAAATTTTGACTATTGTAAATTGATTCAAAAATACTTGTAAGTTCCACTTCTTTACATGATAAAATCATATAATGGACTTGGCATTTTTTATTGGAATTTTCATAATCACTTTTATCCATTTATACTTGTTGGAGTTAGACTTCGTCTTCCCATTACATCATTAGCCTTTGATCGTTTATCAAACGAACAACGGATTCCTAAATCAGATCTACATTTGGGCCGAACCCAAATTGTAGAATTACTTCATTCAATCATAAATAATGATCGTTCATATTATTGGGCCGAACCCAATGTACAATCTTAGCTCATCCTGCCATAGATTATGATCGTTCGTATTTGAATGTTGAACGAAACATGATCAGACGAACAGTGAATGTAATATGAGCTACGAATGGTGCTTGGGCCAGAACAAAGCCTTGTTTTCTAACCATCGTTCGTTGTTCAAACTTAACGAAAACTTATAAAGGACATTCTCCATAACTGTCAAGCTCACATTCGATAATAACATGTCAGATCCTTCATGATAACTGACAAATCCATGATTGACAATAACGTCGCAACTTAACCGCTAAGCCCATGATCTATAATCAGATTCATTCTGATAACCGCCAAAGTCCACAGCATGATTTATATTCTTACACGTGTCCCAACAGACATGAAGCGAAAACCGCTACGAACTTCGGGTTTAGACCACTATTCTTCTTCTATAAACAGAGAAAGACTTCCTCTCAGAAGGGGGGGGACCTTTTTCTGATTCCGACTTACTCTTACGCTGTCAAAATTCTCCTAGAAGGATTGCAATTCATTGTACTTGAAAACACTCATATACAGTGAATAAACCATACTCACAGAGGACATAGCATCCAATTGGCGAACCTCTCTAAATCTTGGTGTTAATAATTTTCTTGCTATTTCTCTTATTTTATTGTTTGATTATTTCATAATTATATGTTTTATAGATTTCACTAACGATTGCCAAGGGCCCAATCAATTATTTATAATGTTCCTTTTTACTAATTTCTATTAAATTTTGACGGTAGATTCCCAGCATCTACAATGTTCTTGATGGAAATTTCACAAATTCTCAAATTCCTTGCATAATGAAAAATAACTAGTGACATAGAGACATATCGTATCATAAAATAACAAAAATTTATATTTTCATTACAGAAAAATTACTGTTTAATTTTTGTTAAATTCAGATATTGATGTCATGAATTTTCCAATCATTTCATTGAGTGTGCCAAGTAACATAATTCACAAAACTCAAAATTAATATTATGAAGAATTAACTTTATAATTAATGAGATACCTTATTCACATATCATATTTATGCCATTTTGCAATATAGGAAAAAGACATTTACACTCACATGGAAACAAATAATCGTAAACAAGCTTTACATCTGATTTTACTGTTCAAAATTTAATAACATAAAAACAGATCATTATAAAAATCCCATGGTACATATTGAGGAAATCCTTAAACTTAAGACAAATTGTGATATTTATAAAGGCAAGAGCTCAGAAAATGAAAATTTTAAGTCACACATCATTCACATCGCAGGTGAATTCTTTTCTTACGGTAGGTGTTAAACATTTGCCAAACATAATTTTCTTAATCTTCTTCTTGATGATTAAGCGTTCAACTAATTTAACAAAGTTTTGCCGTTAATTGGAGCTTTATTAAACCCTTTAAGAGTTTCATGAAACTCTAGAATTTTTAACAAATTCCTAAGAAATAGGAAGTCATGCTGGCTCATATCAAATGTTTTAATCGAAAACTCTCATACTTCAAAATCTTGTATAAGATTTCAAAGGAAATCATACTGTCTCATATCAAAAGTATGTACAACAATTAGATGAGGATGTATGAGAACCAGATGAGGACGATGCAGGCTGTGTTCCAGATGAATCCCAACTTCAACTTCCCAGCCCGCCCCTCTCGAACAACAAATGAAGACGTCGAAGATGATGGTGATGGTGATGATGATCATCATGCTAGCTAGGATATTAGTTTTATTGTTAATAATTATTTTATGTTGTTGTATTTCCATATTTATTTATCTGGAACGTTAGTATATTATTTTTTCTGTGTTTTATTTTATCTGTGATACAAGTTGTTACTAGTTTTTTAAAAATTAATTATAATTTTAAATATAGTTTGATTATTATAATTATATTATGTTGATTCCAAATTTGATCTTTAATAAATAATAATTTCATTTATAATATTACAATTAAGTTTAAAAATATATACACAATTCATCATTTGCGAGTCCCAAATAATCTGCAAGACAAAATACTATTTACAACGACACAGGAAAAGATGTCGTCGCAAATGATTTTCTCCACACCATCAGTTATGTTGACTACTTATTTGCAATTGTAGTTTTTAATAATGTCGTCACAACTAGTTGATGCCACATCAGCAGTAACCGAAATTTCGACGAATTAATTGCAATGACTAATTAGGAAGACATTGTCGTCACAGAATATCATGTTTTTACGATGACCAGAACGCAAAGACATGCCGTCGTACAAAGGTTATTCCGACGATATGTAGATACTTGTGACGACATCTATCATCACTAAAAATATTGTTTGTTGTAGTGCTTGATAGAGATATCGTCATCCCTATGTAGTAATATGGATTCTTCAAAAAGTGAATTGCTCATATGCCACGATCACCATGGTTTTATGGTTCAAACTCAAATCTCTGACAAGGAGAATATGAACTGCCTAACCATCCTACCTAGTTCCTCGGTGGTAAGAGCGGTGAGTGTTTGGAAGTAAAGGATTTTGTTTAGTAATTGCTTGAGAGACACTTGGGTCAATTTGGATTAAGTGCTAAAATTCTGTTTGATTGGAATAATTTTTCGCATAATGAATTTTGTTTTTGATAATTTGTAGTCTCTCTCCGTTTTTGGAGTTTTTCACATATTCCGTGTGTTGTGATATCTTTTTTAAGCTATTTATTTACTATTATTTATATTTCTTTTAAAGTCAAGTTAAGTGGTTTCAGAATCCAATTTCCCAACAAACGCACACAAAAAAAAAAAAAAAAAAAAAAAGGAAGCAGAATCACCAAATTGGATCAATGAAGCAACAATAATAGCATTGGAGGTTTAATATTTATTCTTCGCGAGAATTAAGGAGAACCACAACTTCAGCTTTGCTGGGGGAACAGAAAGTGAAGTAGAGTGGTCCATGGTCAATTTGCCTATTAGCCAACATGACCATTTGCTACGTACTATACAGCAATATAAGAGGTTTGGATCTGTCACATCTTGCGCCAGTAGAGAAAGCGAAGTGGTCCACTTTTGCTTTTCACCGAGGATGAATATTACGAAGATTTTAGAGATATTTTTTGACATAAGTGGAAATATCAAAAAAAAAAAAAAAAAAAACTATGGAAGTTACGGAAATTTATTTTTAAAATATATATTTTGAATATTTCAAGATAGTACAAATATTAAAAAATATACATAAATATACAAATTTTACATTAAAAAAAACACATATTATATTTTACATATCTTAATACTAAGTAAGTCTTATGAGGTTCAAACATGACTGAGATGGCACACTGAGTCAAGCAATACTAGTGTCATGAGATGCTATTTGAATAAAGTTGAATATCGTTGTCAATGTGCTAATACATAAGCTTATTGATTCTTCCCAATTTATTTTCATAAATAGGAAATTGTGTAAAGTTTGTAGAAGTTTAGGAGAATATATTCTCTCAGCTTTTGTTGACTTTTATTTTGTTTTTTATTTTTTTAAAGATAATTAAAACATGCTAGTTACTAGTTGCTTTCTTTCACAATTTATTTTTAAAAATAGAAGATAATTATAACGTGTTTAAAAAAGATAGTAAATAATTAAAACCAAGATCTCGGAAATTTCCACCAACTTCATGCTCAAACTAAAATTTTTGAAATTTTTGATATTTCCACCGAAATTTCCAATATTTCCTTGATATTTCCCGATTTTTTTTAAAAACTTGCATTACATTTTACCACTATCAATATTTTTTTACCAATACTTCCTTGACATTTTGACAGAAAAAATATCATACCTAAAAGATATTTTGGTATCACTCAAATACAAAAATTTTAGTGGAAATTTTAGAAATATTGTGGATATTTACGACCATCATCCTTTTCACTCTGTAAGCTCAGTTCTCAAACGTGTACTCATTTTAAATATTGAAACAAAATGCTTCACATTTGACTCTATGAATCGATTTTTGTCGTAGGAATTAAAGTTACAGAATACCAAGTTACACCAAACTAACACTTACATCAACATATTATGCCTTTGCCGGTGGTGGTCTACCATGTTACTGTCAATAACCCTAAGTGGTATTGAAGGTAGTCGACCATATTACCTAAGCATCTGATCATTACTACTATGCTTTTTTTTTTTTTAATATATAAATTGATTACTACTATGTTACCAGTAGTATTCAACGAGCGCAGGGTAGATTTTGGTAGGACCTAATGAAACACTTTCTCGGAGAAAATAATAATAATAATAATGCAGGATCCGTATCTTGCTCAATAGGAACATAAAAAACACACACGACGCGAACCTGATCGTGCAAGGGCGCTGCTAAACAGAATTTTAGAGATTGAATAAAATACCATATTTACGCTAAAATGGATTCGATCCTTTCTATTGGTGTTTGATGGCTTTTTGGTTTTTGCTTCTCTTTTTCGTTTGGGGCGATTAGTAGGATTGTAATTTAAAAACACAATCATGAATCTTTGTCTCAAGTTTTTATTTTTTATTTTTTTTCAATACCCTCCATACATGTAATAAGAAATGTCAAATATCCAAACAAAACACTAAGAGATGATAATATACATGAATATGTCTATTTAAACAACGATTTCCACAATTTCTCTCATTTAGGCTTTTTTTACTTCATTTGGAATTTGAAAGACCAAACTCGTTACTCTCATTTAGGCTTCTTTTACTTCAGTTGGAATTTGAAAGACCAAACCTGTTACATTGCGATTGTGAGGCCTGATACTTATTTTATTAAGGGAAAAACACTTGAATGACACAAAATTAAAGATAATTAGATCAACATGACACAAAAATTTGACATTAGACCAATATAATACAAAAATAAAACTAAAATTTGTATCACGTTGGTCAAGATAGAAAAATTGTATTATGTTGGTCAATGAATGTTAAAAAAATATATATTTTAAAAAAAATGTAACTATTTGAGTAGTTTTCTTCATTTTAATTAAAAAAAAAATCTCATATTTCGAACTTGAGATCTCATACCCTAAACATCCTTCCCGTCCTCTAAGTAATAATAATCGCAAATCACCATAAATAACCCTCTGAAAGTTAGTGCTCATTTAACTAGAATAGGTGATCTAGAGACGAGACCTTTCTTTGGCATGTTTTCTTTTTTGATAAATCTTTCTTTGGCATATTAACAGTAGCATTAGTATACCTTATTGCTGATGTTAATTTGTGTATTTAAAATTTAACATTATCTCCATACAACAGATAAATTAGAAATTAAAAAAAAAAAAAAGTTGAGCACTATTTGAAAATTAAGATATCTCCTTTCAAAAAAAAAAAAAAAAAAAAAAGACAATCAGCAAAAAATAGTAATAATTATTATTTTTTTAAAAAAGTAGAACTAGAAACAGGCATTTGGAAGCTAACTCGCCATGCCACGTTGATGGAACGAACTCTTTCCAACTTTTTTATGGTTGTCTCCCTTAATTTTTTCGGACCGTAGTAATTAATAAACATGTTTCCAACTGATTAAAATTACCATTTATATCTTTCTCTTTTTATAATTAACACAATAGATTTTTTTTTATTTACTATTATTTACTCCAAATATTTTTAAAACATACTATTTATTTCATTTATTTAATAAAAACTGCTATTTACCTCGTATATTCCAATAATAGCTTAATGTCAAAAGTAGAGTATACACTCAAAACTCGTGTGGTTTGTATATATGCAACTTGATGTCATTCTTTACTCCGCTCTCTGTCTTTGAACATAACTCCAGAATTAAAAAAGCATTTAGACAAAAAATATATATATATATATATATATAGAGAGAGAGAGAGAGAGAGAGAGAGTATTCCGTTCCCTGCAGCCCAATTTGCAACCTCATTAATGGCAAAATGAAACATCACTATATGGAAAATGAAATTAAAAAAATATATATATATATTAACTCATTCAATTGCCTATCTAGTAAAATCAATATTGATCATCAAATACAAAAGTAAAGAATTACACTTTGTAAGGGTTAGGAGAAACCCGCCTGAAAGGAAAATGGGAAAAAGACAAATCAAAAACCCCCCATCTAATCTAGTCAATAGGATTTTTCTTTCTCAAATAGTTACAGGTGTAAATAATACCCTCACTATTTCTCTCATCTCTCCTTTGTTACAAATGATCCTTGGCGCCTCCTTTGCGTACCAACCTTCCTCCAGTTTCGCCAACTAAGGAAACTCTGTCAATTTCGGTTAATACGAGGCCAAAGACAAAGAATTCTTCTCTCGGTAATTCTAGTCGTAAGACCAGCAAAAATGATGACAAAGATGCGTCGCAGCGGCAACACACCAGGCACAATGAATCGTTGCTAAACATCGGTTATTGTTCTACAACTCTTCTGTAGAAAAGAACATAAGCAGCTGAAGACTTGATCTTCTCCAGGCTGATGGGATTAACATAGCTGTCATCAAAGTCATACCACCGATCGCCCCCTTGCTGTGCAAGAAAAAGTATTGACATTTAGTGTGAAACACCACAACATCTGTCTAAAAATTCAAATCGAACAAATTACAAGTGAAACAAAGCCTCGAGTTTGTCTACTAAATCAATCAAATCTCAATTTGGGGGCCGTTGAATAAAGCCCCACAGGAAACGTGGATCGGTAGCATGCAGAATTGAGTATTGACAAATTTAAGCATCCAAAGGGTCTTATAAAGTACACAGAAACATTGTAACTTCATCTACTACTGACTATGTCCCCGGGAATTTGAGCCTCAGACACCAATGTCAACATGACGGAGAAAATGAACCCATCCCAAACTTTTCAAAATGGTTCCACACCCTTGCTCAACTATTTCAACTTCAAAGCGGTATTGATAATTAAAAAATAATAATAATAAAAGTATCAAAGCGGCTTTTTTTTTTTTTTCCCCTGGCAAACCATACTGACATATGGACACCCCTTAGCAAAACTCTCGACTTCTAAGTGATTTTAAAGTTCTGTTCATTAAAGTTACATCCTCGTGTAATTCCTAAAAGGTTTTACAATTTCTTATGGTCATACATGATAAATCTGTCGTCCAACCCTCTACCCCTGTCCCTCTCAAAAACAGTTTTTTTTTTCTGTCTTCATTGACAAAAGTAAGCAAGGGAAAAACAAAGACAACCAAAGCCAGGTAACAGAACATATAAAACCATCACCAACCATCACGGCCATTTTTAACGTAAATTTTGGCATCCCACATCATCTGGTTTGCTGAGTTAGGGACCCAATCTGACGAACTCAATTTTCGAAAAAAAGAAAAACAGAAAGAAGACACTCATTAAAAAACTATGCTACCATTATCCCACACCAAGTTCACTTAGTGATTCATGAAAGACTTAGACTCATGAAGCACAAACAGCACATGTACATGTAAAACCGGCAAAATACTTGACAGTAAGTCGCCAAGCGTCAACAAATAATTGGAAACGATAAAAGGAGAAAAAACTTTCAAAGCAAGAAATGCTACTTACATGGACAAATGCAGTATAATGACCGCCTCCCATGCTTCCATAGTGATTACTCACTGCATAAAGCATGTAACGATTGCTCAATTGACCATCTTTGTGGCCTATATATGTTGACAAATCTAGATCAACAACAGGGAAGTCAACATATGTCTCTAGCTTGTTCTTCAAAAAACGGCTATATGAAAACCGTTTCAAGTGAATAACCAAGACCTCAGGCAGTCTCCAAAGGTCTAACTTCTTGCTGGCTTGACGATGCTCTTTGCACCCAGGACAGTACCTAAAATAACAAATAGCATTGGTGTTTAGAGACAGAGAGCATTAATTACAGAGCAAATTGCATTTTTGAAGCTAAAGGATTAATATGTGCAAACTGACCACATGTCTTCCGGTCCAAGAGGCTCCTCCTTCAAGAATGCTTCGAGGCATTTATACAGAGAAACAGACTCTTGAGGTCTTTTTGCGAAAAGGACAGACTTGAAAACCTCGGGCAATGAGCTAAGAAGCTGTGTATCATATCGTTTAATATTCTTTTCAGGCCAAGAAACAAGCAAATTCAGCCTCCTTAAGGTCCCTGTCACCACCACAGGCTCGTTCAGTACTATCTCAGATTCCCTAATTGTTCCCTTCTCATCTGCCAAGTAAAACTGTAATTTGGCATCCGAGGGTGAGTTAACCCCTTTAATAGAACAGGGCTCGACAGATCCATCAATATCAGGATTTAAAGTTTTATCTTCCCGTGCAGTGTCTTCAGGTGAAATACCATCCGGACTATCTGAATCCTCCAAAGATTCTTGAGCAAGTAGTTGAAATGGATTAAGCAATTTCAAATACAAATTCTGGATATCAGAACCCAAAAGGGAATCAGAAAGCCTTGCTACTAGAGGAATTCCGAATGCTTTCCAACTTGAAGTCAGTTTCCCATGTATGTACTGCCTGCCAATATAGATTGAATAAGAGACTTGACGGGGGGTGGAAAGAATAAACCGAACAATGAATGAAAAAACGGGGTAGAAAGCACAGAAAACAGCATAATATTTCTGTTAAACCATGCCCCAAAGAAAACGTTGTTTGTGTATGCATGTGAGTAAATGGATTTCATCTTGACACACACATAGAAACGCACACGCACACGCACACGCACACGCACACGCAGAGTACAACTAATAACCAAACTGAATATCTCTAGCAACCTAACTTCTTTGATTTGATAGAGATGAACCACTCGGGCATGAGAAAATTGTGATGAATGAATTTGATATACAAGCTTTTTTTTTTCCACTAAAGAATATTGGTAACTATTACCAAACATCAAAACTCCTTATTTCAGAGTCTTGAACAATGCGTTTTGACCTAAAACGTCACCAAACAAAAAGACCCAAGTAAGCCAGTTGAGCTACAATATTGGTAGTATCTGCTATTTCCAGACTTTTATAAATCTCAAAATCCACTTTTAAACAAAAATTTTGACATCAAAGTATCAAATCATATGCAGTCCCAAAGTCAAGCATCCAAGAACGTTTTGAGCAACTTTACTGGTAGATTTACGTTGTTTCTAAACCAAAGATATCAACAAACAATCAAGCCTCAATCATTCTTGCATTGGCACGCACAAGCATATGTGGTTTCTGATCTCATTGCAACTTCACAATCAAGAAAAAGCAGACCATCCTGAATTATTTAATTAGCAGCACTGAAATAATAAGTTAGCTCCACTAACTTATGAAGTTAGGCTGCTTCAACTGCAAACATGCTAATACAATAACAGTCCTGCCTAATATAAGATGAAGACTTCTTAAAAACTTTGGTCAATGGACTTGACTATTTTAAACCTTGTGTCAATTGACTTGTAAAGACTAGAGAATAAACTTTAGAACAATCAACTTTTAATAAACACTAATGACATATAAATTTATATTAGTAAACATTAAGCAAACAAGTTATTTCTATTCTGCACAAATTATATATCAAAATAACAAAGTTCCAGTAAATTTATAACCCCATATGGTGAAAAACACTGTAAGTTTATGAGGCCTTAAAATGAAAAACCAAATGGTAGCATTTATATGATAATGATCAGGTAACAGAATGTGCCTTTTTTTTTTTTTCCCTGTCTGCTTCATGTCTAAAGGCATATATAAACGATGACTATATATTCATGCTCACTCGCTGCAGTAGCCTTTCTTTTTTCATTTTTCATTTTTTTTTTCCCCTTTTAGGGGCTGTCACCAAATGGTACCCCCAAATCCAAGTCTCCAAAACAAATCCTTTTTCTTTCACACATATAGTCCAATAGCCATCATGTCATGCAAATATAGTCATTCAAAAGGACAATTATGAGCATGAAACATGGATGAAAATAAGGCAAATTAAACATACTCCTCCATTCGTTGATGCATGAAGACAACCAAAGGAACTTGCTCAATATCTTTCATCAACCGATAGGCAACAAGTTGGTCTTCATCTCTAATCAAAGATAGTGAATCAGCTGGCTCCTCAAGATAACGTATAATGCGATTATTGTATATCTGTATAGATTCACAAAACTTCAGAAATGAAACATACTGATTCTTGCATAAACATAAAAAAGATACAGACCTACTAACACGCATAAACCCAAAAATTTACAATCTCACATCCCATAACCAGCCACATGAACAGAATTAGATAAAAAAATCTGACATACCTCAGCTACGAGTAAGCTCTCACCATTCTCCAAAGAACAAGCAATGCTTAAAGCCTCAATAAGATCTTGAAATTTCCCATTCTTGGGCACAGTAATGGTATATGGCGAAGGTTGAGAACTTCCATCAGTATGCACAACTGTTAAAGTCATCGTCCGCATTGTTGTTGAAGGTAATGGTAGTGATAAGTACATGAATGGATCAAAAGTAACAGAGACCTTTTTGCAGATGGGACAAACTAATGTTGATTTGTATTGACCCTGCAACGAAGAAGGAAAAGAAGGTTGGCAGGGCCACAGAGGGCAAATAATTTGTTCAATCAAGCTGACAAAGTTATCAAACACACAAAAAAAAAAAAAAAAAAAAAAAAAAAAAAAAAGGGAAGCAATATAACCGAGAATTAACTTCAAGACATGGCATAAGTCGCCATATAAGCTGCAAAAAGATTACAAACTTGTACTCTCTGTGTATAAATACACAAGTTTTAAAACTTTTTTTTTTTTTTGGTGACCGTTATGTATTGTTCAGCTTCAGTCTGACAATTAGTACAGAGCATATCAAGTTCAATAAATTTGATTTCTAATTTTACCTGGTGGATAGATATATTTGGGTTTTTGCAAACTGATAAAGGCAGTATGAACAAACCTATACTCAGAAAGAATCCATTTGTTTATAAATGTTTTTATGTCAACATTTTAGCTTTCTGTCTATCAAAACAACAAAATGGCATCGAGTCATGCAAACTTTAAATTGAAGCTTGAATTAAAAGATGAAAGAAAAAAGAAACTGTACCAGATGAGGTAAGTCAGCAGATCTGGAAGAAAAAGTGGATAGCTACGCCCATAGACTAAAATGAAGTCACTTACCTGGCACACATCAACAATGATAGAGTCATTGCGAGCTAAATGATTCCGCCAATATTCATCAGCAACTTCTTCATCTGGTCTACCATCTCCATCTTTAACTTCTGTATACGGTTTGCACTTTACACGATTGAGATCTTCATGGAGACCATCCAACAAAAATGCCAGGAGCTCCTATTAGAGTAAGAATTATCAAATTAAAATAACCTGAAAAGTTAAAATCTTCACAAAACTCAGAACCCTCCTGATTAGTAACTCAGAAGGCAAAAACTTTACTGACCTGAGAATCATGCTGGTTGAAGCCACTAAATTGAGGAGCAAACCGAGCAAGCTTTGATTTGAATATTCTTGGAGCCACTGGAGTTGCTCCAGGAGCCCATAATTTCCTTAAAAGGTCTCCAAATGCCAAGGCAATCTCACCCTGAAAAGAAGTTACATCAATAAAATGACCAAGTACGAAAATGGTTATAGCAATTACAGCACTTCTAGTTTGAGGAACCTTGTTCAAAAATACACAACTCATGAACAATAAGGAACAAGTTACAAGAGATAAAAGACATACATCCATTCCCAGTGGATTTTCATGATTTATTTCTCGACCATAATCTCCAAGAAAATAGTCAACGAGCTTTGGTGTGTGAGCTAAGCACTGAAGTGCACTGTTCATGAAACATGTATTCCCAAGGTTTTGTAACCCTGTTAATCCCAAAGTCCCAGCTTCACAAGAGCTTCCCCAGAATGATGAAGTAGGACGCAGGAAATTCGAACTTGCAGTGCCATTCATTGTTATTGAAGTTGAAGAGGAGCTTGCCATGGAAGAATGTTGTGCTACCATCTCATCTTTCTTCCCATCCCTGCACTTAATTGAGTCTGATAACCCATAAACTTGCAAGTCCAATAGAATCTGCAAAAAAGGCACAAATCATTTAGGTTAGTAGCCAATGAACCAAAAAAGTGAGCCCTTCTAGAAAATTTTCAGCTTAAAACAAATACAAAGATACCAAGGAACATGTAATCCACATCATCACTGGTTCAGGACTTAAAACAAACATATTCAGTTCGTAAGAGTATTTGTATTAAATAGAAAAACAACATCACTAACCCGTTATATATTTTGATAATACCATAACCAACGCTTCAGGCCATCATAATCCGCAAATCAACATCTCAGTACGGAAGTTCTTAAACAATAAAGAGAGGGAAAAGTCAAAACTTTTTTTTTTTTAATCCAACCTAACAGCTATTATCCATCACAAGGTACTTTAACTTTGTTACATAAATTGGAAACCAAATATCAGATAGTAACAATTATAGTAAGCATCAAATAGTGACAATGATGGTAACAATGTTCCTGACTTCAATAACAAAAGCAAGAAATTGAAAACAATCTCTCTTAATAAGATATCAAAAACTTGTCAATAGACTAAATACATAAAGAATAAACAAAAAGATAGAAATACTTTTTTTTTCTCGCAAAAACTAGGAGGGTAAGAAGATTATTTTGTGCTTGAAATTCTACGCGCAGAAGATTATCAAGCAGGAATTATCAAAATTTACAAAATAATAACATAATATATAGCCAAATTAAACACCGAGGCAGGCTAATGAGAAACCAAGGCAACATCACGAACAACAACATCGAGCAAGAGCCAGGCCTGGTGCAAAAAAGATTGACCAGTAACTTCAACCAAAGGTTAAAATTGAGAAAAAACAATGACTTATTTGTTTTGATTCCAATGACCATTTTGTCAACACTAATACAAACCACCAGTTGTTATACGCACAACAATTACAAAACAAAATGCAACATGGGTCCTAAAACCTGTTTGGTAACTACTAACTTCAAAAACGATATTTAGCCCAGCATAACTGATTCTCAAACTCAAAACAGTGAAGTCATGTGTAAACACAACCTAGCTACAAGACTGTGCAACTAACAATGTAAAGCATCATTTCAAACCAACCAAGCTGCAATTACCTCATCCGACTGCCGTTGACAATCTCTTGGAAATGTAATTTTATCATTTAGCAAAAATAGATTTGTTTGTCCAGAAAAGTCCCAGATGCGTAACTGCACAATAACTTCCAAGTTAAAAGCACTGTACTTGAAGTTATCCCAAAAAGAATCGTATTCCTGAATTAAGGCTTAATTACCAGTTCCAAATCCACGCTGAAAATTTTGCAGGCTCTTTTATAGAACTCAGTTGCATTATCCTAAAAGAAAATAAAGAAACCTGCATAAGAGCTACATGGGATAAAACCAACCACCAAATTAAAAAAGAAACAGGTAGACAATTCACCATAGAAAAGAACTAAAGAGAGTTTTGTATCCTTATCTGAAGACATAATTCCCATCAAAGGTGATCCTACAAACCAACTCATTACACGTCTTGGGATCAGATGTAATAACTAAGATAAATTTAAATTATCATTAATGTGATTTAGACAATTTAAAAGTCTCTTTAAAAAACTAACAGTCAACAAGCTATACAATTTCTAACTTGTTGATAATAAATGTTCTAGAAACATTCCCTCTGATATCAATTTGTGCGAGAACCAAAATGACCAAAATTCCAAATAAAAGAAATCATTTTTATTCTGTCAAATAAGTCGCATGTATTTACAAGGAAAAATTAAATTAAATACATGAATGATAAGCACCACATGGAATATTTTATTCTTAGAAGTCATTTAAACTCGTGTTCAGAAAGTGCAGCATTGATCGGTAATCTAGAAGATGCACAAATTAAAAACATAAATACAAAGAAAAGGAGTATACGCTTGTCAACTGACCTTTTTGCTAATCCTCACTCCCAGAGAATTTGTTTGAGAATTTGTTTCTCGCAAAACAGAAAGCCTGAGTTGTAAAGGATAGACATCTGCCATGTCATCTTCTGCAGCTGAAAAACTTCTACCTTCCTTCATTGATGATTTTGAATCACTATGCCTACCTCAATAGCACACCATCCGACAGTAAGATACTAAATGGATTTATTATCAAGCAGAAGCCGTAAAACACTACATGGATTACACATAGAGGCCTATCATATCTTTACAGTTTACAGTACCAAAAAAAATGTCAAAGCCAGCCTTCAAAACATCTATCCGATAAACTACAATACTAATGGAATCAAAATCTCACTGTTGCTAGGATTAAAAACCCATGAACGTGAGTAACTTGAAGAAAACTCTCTTTCGAATTTTAAAGACATTGCCAATTGAATTGATGTTCTCAGAGGTTAAAAAAAAAAAAAAAGGGTCTATGTATAGCCTGAAGAAGATACAACATAGCTCAATACAAAAGACAGCACGGTAATTATTTGAGGGGCAATCCAAACAGACACACAAAACAAGTATCAAAGGCCACTAATCTGTTGAATAATGTTCGTGCATTACTAAACGTCTGGAAGATCTAAGTTGTCAGAGAAACCATACAGAAAATATTTGCATATCATTGATACTTGTCCGATATAAAGCAAAATACCCTTAAAGACACTACCATTCGCCAGTATTTGGCAAAGAACCAATGACCAATCACAAGGAACAAAATTCAGTAGCGGAAACTTTCCATCTATAATTAATAAAATCAGATACCAGAGAGCAAGGGTGAGAGAAGCAATAACCTAAATGCAAAAAACTTATCTCCAACTTGATTGAAGAAAACAAACGATTCGTAATTCACATCAAACCACTTCGAAATGAATACGAAACAGCACATTAAGTGCCAGAGGATCACAGAATTAATGGGCCAGGTCCACGTGCAACAAACAGTACCCTTCAAGTAAACAAAATTCACTGGCATTTAAATGAATTCACTATTCAATCATTTACAAGTTTTTATACCTGTCTGTGCATATATATGTGTTTGTGTGTGTGTGTGTGTGTGTGTGTATAACAACCTACTTTCAAATCACATAAGAAGCTCGCATTCTTATACTTACCATTTGAGTGCCTCAACCCACATTTCTCCAGAAACCAAAGCAAAGTTCCTTCCCGAGATACCCGCTTCGCCATTCTCACCATTCCCCACAGAATCCTCTTCTCTCCTGAGATTAAATGCAAGATCCGAGTTGAAAATGTTGTTGATGATCTTCATCGGACCGGCGTAAATCGAAGTGGCCGGCGAGGCGGCGTAAAGAATCCCTCTCTTTCCCTCGGAATCTCCCAAGACTGAATCTTGCGCATCCTTCCACCACCTGAAAATCACCCCCAATCCAATCCAAAAATCAAATTCAGATTCCACAACACTCGAATCTCAAAAAATCGGGATAATAAAACAATCGTTTCTAAACTTCCGCAGCATTTTCTTTCTGTCCCATTTTCTCCGTAATTTTCTCGGCCGAGAAACGGGAGGAATCAGGGAAAATCGATTAAGGTTTTGAATTCAGATTTCCGAATGCGTTGCAGTGTATATAATAGGATTTGAAGTGATTTAAACTGAATCTACAAAAAGCTAGAGAGAGAGAGAGAGAACCTGAAAGGGACGAAGTAGAGACGCTGTTCGGAGACCGAGTCGGGGCGGTGAGTGGAATCGGAGAGATCTTCAGAGAGAGGAGTGTCCATGGAAAAGGAGGAGAGAGAGAGAGAAGATTTAGAAATGGAGAGAGAAAGTGCAGATCATCCGCATCCCAGAGAAAGAGAGAGGGAGAGAGAGAGAGAGAGATTGGCGGATTTGCAAAGGGAACAAGTGGAGCCTTTTTTTTTTTTTTTTTTCTGTGAAGATTTAAGGAGGGAAAATGTTTTATATTTATAAATAAATATTACTTATTTATATTTTTCTGATATTCGCAGTTTGGTTCGAATAAAGGCATCTTTTCCTTCAAAAAAAAAGAAAAAATGAGTCCGAAGCAGAGAACAAGCTCAAGACTGAATTAATTACCCCAAAAAAAAAAAAACCAGATGATATTATTGGTGCTATTTTTTTCCTTATTTTATTGATTATTAATTTATATATATTATGGACAAGACTGAATTTCAGGTGGGGGAAAAAGTCAGATGATTTTAATTGGTGCTGTTATTTTTCTTATTTTCTTGTTTTATTAATTTACATATTTATCGACAAAAGAAAAGGAAAATATAAATGATCGCTTTTATTAGCTGAGAAGAAAAATATACCCATCATGACTGTGATTCTGTGAAATAGAAATGCATTCATTGGGAGAAAACTACAGCTTCTAATGTACTCGGCACACTATTTAAATCCAAAATTTTATTTGATTTTAAATTTAAATCTTTTTTTTTTATTCTTTGAAAATGAGTACCATTTTTTTCCATTCATTTTATATTTCTCATTACAAAATATTTTTTTTATTTCAAGATGTTGTATTATATGACCGAATAAAAAAGAGATATGAATATCTAATTAGTTATATAAAAAAAAAAAAAAAAGACTATTCGCAAGAAAAAAAAATTACATACATATTTCAAGCTAAAAAAAAAAAAAAGGATATTTCATGCATATTCAGTAGAGTTCAAAAAAATGGATATAAAATGTTACCGCTTTTCCATTTTCAGAAGATCAAAAAAAAATGAACTCAAAAAAGTTTAGTAAAAGGGGAAAAATAGTTCCAAAACGAATGACGATAATTCCATAACTTTTTAAACCAAAAAAAAAAAAAAAAAAGGAGAGATAATATTATTTGTCCCCCTAGTACAAGTGGAAATCCTAGTTTATTCTTTGGTTTTACATTATTTATGTTTGTCTCCATTAACTAGGTTTTGCTAAAGTAAACAAATTAACCAACTAACAAATATTGCTTCTCAAGCAATGATTAAAAAAAAACCTATCGACCCCTTCACATTGAAAATTGGTCATAATTTTTATTTACGCGTATTAGTTCTTGAATTATTTTTCGTTTAGTAATTTGTTCATATTTCTAAACATGATGGTGGGGTTTTTTTTTTTTTTAATCAACATGATGGTGGCCTTTGAAACTTAACATAAATTAACATTATATCAAGTGATAACTTTAAATTTTAATAAATTATTCATAATATGGTTGTATGTATAATTTAGTGATATTTTCACACTAAAAATAAAAACATGCAAAGTTCAATAGGGATATGTTTAAGCAAAATCAAATTTCAATAAGGATAAAGGATAAGGAAAATCAACCAAAAAAAAAGAAAGGATAAGGAAAAAAAAGAAGAGAAAAATCATAAGATTTTTTAGAACTTATTTTGAAAAACAAAAAAAAAAAAAAATCAATAGAAGTAGCTGTCTACTCGTCCTCAAATGCATATGAGGGTTTTTTTTTTTTTTTTTTTTGGGAATTCATATGCGAAAAATACAATGACGACGCTTTTTTAACATAATCATATAAACGAATTCATTTTATCGATTCCATATCTAAGAAATATGTTGGTGATGGCCATATATAATTAATTAGTGTGCATGGTAAATTAGCTAGAGAAAAAGAAAAATTTGTGTACCTAGGAATCTATGGTTGACTAGAACATACAAAAACCTTATGATGCATTTAGTCTGCTATCTTTAATTCAAAATTTTCATATCAGGTTTTATATTTTTTTCTGAAAAGTTAATAAAAATAATAATTAATTTTTGAAAAATAATCTGAGTTCAATTAAAAAATTTCATTTTCAACAGATAAACCTAACGGAGGCTTACTGACGATCTTAAATAAAAGAACATGACAGCCTTTATTTAGTAGACTACCACATGTAACTCCTATCTATGCAATAGTTGACTTTGACTTGATTCAACTAGGACGAGCATAGTGTTTGGCGAAGGCGTGTTAGGGAGCGTCGAACTTTCTTGAACGGATTAGGGGTAGATTCATCCTAAACAACTGTCTTAGAAATTGTTAAAGTGCTTGGTAAAATCTACATTTAATAAATGCTATAATTAGCACACTTTATCTGTAATTGTACACTGAATGTATATTCATGATATATATATTTTCTTTTTTTACACAACACTCATCTTACTACCCTACATTAGATATTATCTCTAATTAAACGCTATATTGATGAGTTAGCAATAAAGTTTGACATTTGGATTAAAAAAAAAAAACTATTTTTCAATAATAGAGTGTTGTGTTTGTGTCAAATTTAACATCTACTAAAGTATAATTAATGTTAATGCCAAATTTGACACTTGTTTTTTAAAATTTCAAATCCAATATTTTATTCTTATTGGTACGTGTCTTTTCTTTTTTCCTCTAATTATTATTAGATTGTTTGGATTTTTTAATTATTAAAATACTAAAAGTTTATTTTACAAGTTTTAAAGCTTAACAAAGATGACAAATTACATATTACAAAACAAAGTCGGATAATGTTATTTTTTATTTTTGTGGTAACAAAACTAGCATTGAAATTGATATTGACGAGATGTTCTTATAGGTGTACCCATTACTAAATTCTCAAGTGAAAGAATTAATATGAGAAACAATGTTATACATATTCATTCTCAAAGATTTTATGGCAAGATAAAAAAAACATCATAAAAACACTACTCTATCTCAACTTTTTGTTTTGTTAGAACAGTGAGCTTAGGTTAGTGTACTTTATTAAATGTGGAAGCATTATTAAATTTTTTGGTATAGTAATCACCATTGAGTCATTTGTATCACCAAACACATTGAGTCATATGTACATTTGATCATAATAACATTTTTAATTTACTTTTATAGTGATGTTTAAATGCCTTCATGAATTGCTAAGGTATTTTTCTTTTCTTTTTTTTTCATGATTCTATTTATTTATTTATTTATTTTATTATTATTATTTTTTTTTTTTTTGCGTAACTAGTCATTGCTAAGTTAATGCAAATCATGTTGGGAAGAGCACAAATTTCCAGTTGAGGACGCATCAAATGTTTGAAATGCCTTCATGTACTGCTAACGTATTTTCCATTGATATCCAAATAAGTTATTTAGCTAATTTTAGGATTCGTAATTGGAGTTACTATGAATTATATTCATGTGTTTATTTTAATCCAGAATTAGAATGAATTGTAATAATATTTACATGTGTACCCATTCATTTATTGTATTTCAAAGTTAAAGATGACTAATTTGTTTATTTATTACATACTGTTAATCAAAATTAAACTAATCCTTATAATATTAAGATAAGAAAACAATAAATATAAGTTGTGTAAATTATTTGTTTAAAAAAGTTAAAAAGTGTTAAAAAAAAGAATTAAAATAAGTAAAATAAAAAATTAAGTATTAATCATATTATGATAAAAAAATTTTATTTATATATTTTAACGGTTAATAATAATTTTCTAAATTATATGATATTAAGTTAATAAAAATAACTAATATAGATTGTTATTATCTTTTTTAGTATTTTGTTTTAATATATTATGTTGCATGTAAATCAAAGGTAAGATGGTAATTTAATGCTAATATTGAAATTGTAAATCATAATTCGGAGGGGAGGTATGAGATTGTTAATCTTATTACTTAATCCCAATGTATAGGGCACACCATTTTTACTCCAATTTCAAGGAAAAAAAAATAAACAAGTAAATAAATGATTAACTCACATTCCGTACTTTTATTCCCCACTCTTGATAGATAAACATGTCATAGAAGTAATAAAATTGCACTCACATTCTGCTATATATTCTTCTTATGCTCTTGTTTATTCTTACTTAAAAACTCTCGGAAAATTAGAGGCATTGAATAATTGATTTGATGTCATGAAAGGAATTAGTGGCTCTAATTACATAACCGTAAATAGAGAACATGAAATTCAAATCAACAATTAAAAAATCTTCGACGTTCACTACATTCTGCATAATCAAATTTCTTCTAGAAGATTTAAGTAGCTAGATATAACCTAAATAACAAGTTAAAAAATCCTAAAAGTTCACCAAGTTTTGTACAATTCAATGTTTTTGAGTAGAAATAAGTTAGTGGTTATATAACCTAAGTAACAAGTTGTAAAATAATCAAAGTTAGCACAATAAAATTCCTTCTTTTTTTTTTTTTTTTTTCCAAGTCAATTTGATGTTTCAAGATTCTCCTGATCCACAGCCTACAGAAAACATAACAAGAACACTGTTTAATGGGATACAACCTAATTTTAAGAAAATCAAATAATATGAACATGGGACCTAAAATGATTGTATTGAATATTCCAATATTTAAAGTACGTAATTGATTTTTTATTTTCAAATATTATAAAATTTCAGTGGTCGCAATTTTTATACTTGGAGAAGTAAAAATATAAAAATAGTGTTGTTGATTTTATTTCTAAGAAATATATTGTTATTTTAATTGAATTTAGGTAGTGAAAGCAAGTATGTCTTAAAATATGAAATAGAAAAATAAAGCAATATATTGTGTAAGAAAACTATAAAAATAGTGTTGTTGATTTTACTTCTAAAAAATGTATTGTTTTTTTAATTGAATTTAGGTAATGAAAGCAAGTATGTCTTAAAAAAATGAAAAAAGAAAAATAAAGCAACATATTGTGTAAGAACACTATATAAATAGTGTTGTTGATATTATTTCTAAGAAATATATTGTTATTTTAATTAAATTTATATAGTGAAAGCAAATATGACTTAAAAAAATGAAATAGAAAAATAACGCAACATATTGTGTAAGAACACAATAAAAATAGTGTTGTTGATTTTACTTCTAAGAAATGTATTGTTATTTTAATTGATTCAGGTAGTGAAAGAAACTATGTCTCAAAAATGAAAAAGAAAAATAAAGCAACATATTGTGTAATAACACTATCACAATTCGCACCATTGGCTTGAAGCTTTGAAAATCTTAATCAACTTGTATAGAAACAATAACCGGTTGCTCACATGCGTAAGATAGTACATTAATTTTTTATTCATAATCGTATTGTGCCAAATCTTTCAATTCTGGTCTCAATTTTAATAGAAGTAGCCACACCTAAGTTCTCTATTCCATACAATTATATTTATATAGAAAGTTATTTTCAAATTAAAATATGTTTAAAAGGGAAATCAAAAGTTTTTGGGTAAATTATTGAATTAGTCCCTGAATTTTTTATGAGGGTGTCGTTTGATCCCTTAATTAATTTTTTTTTATTGATCGGTCTCTAAACTCTTGAAAATGGTGAAAAATGATCCTTTTTTCTTACAGACGTTGAGTTTTTGACGGTTTTTCATCACCTGATCTTAAATTACAGTAAAATAGTAGAATACCCATAAATAAATCAAAACTCTCTATTAAAAAAAAAAAAAAAGCCCTAAAATGGAAGTCAGTGTGTTTATTCTTCGTCTCAATCTCTTACAAACCAAAAATGGAAGCCTCCCCAAACATGAACCATGCCAAAGATTTGAGCTCTAAGTGCAGGCTCTAACTTGCTAAGGTAGACTTCCCTTAGTAGTCTTCTCCGTCTTTCTTTTGGTGAACCCATGCCCAAATTTGATTTCCTAATATGAGCCCTAGGTGTAGGCTCAACCCGCTGTGGGGGCTGTCTCTTTGCAAAGAGAGAGAGGATCTGCAAGGCTAGCGCCATCACGAGCTCACTCATCTAGCCTTTCGCAAGCTACTTTGAGACCGGATGATGAGAGAGATCTATGTGTCATCGCGATCGTAGGGTCAACCAAAAGGTGCGATTTCGCCAACCCGTCGCCTTGGTCCCTTGGTTTTCCTCGTCGAATTCGGTAAGGACAAAGTCAGTGAGCTTCCTTTTTAATGCGTGAGTTCACTATGGAAGGAGCTTCATTTTTTAGGCATGGTTTTCCTCTTCAGTTGTTAACATCTCTTTGAAGTGTCTTTTTGTTATATCTTTTAATTTCAATTTTTTTAAGAAAAAAATTTGTCATATTACTAAAATGTCCCTAGTACTTAGATACATTTGTTATGCATGTGACGTCTTCCGTATAATTTTTAACATTGTTAGAAAAAAGGACCATTTGACACCTTTTTATTGAGTTCATGCCGATCAATCCCAAAAAAAAAAAAAAAATTAAAGGACCAAACGGTACCCTCATAAAAGTTTAGGGACTAATACAACTATTAACTCAAAATTTTAATGCAAACTTACCAAGTCATCAATAAACCATGTTCATGGCTAAACCAATATAAGGCATAGCATTCACAAGAGGAATTACAAGAAACAGTACTTCCGTCGTCGTAAATAACAACCGTGTCATCGTAAATACATTGTTGTCGCAAATAGCGTATTTACTTGTCGTTGCAAAAAACTGGTCACCAATAATATTTTTGTGACGATATACATCTTCATAATTGTATTAGCAACGACAGTCATTGTGAAACAATTCGTCGAATTTGGTTTGCTAAAAACGTGACATCAAGTATATGCAACGACATATTTTAATACTATTGTCGCAATTGTTTGATCAAGTATTTGCAACGATTTTTTTTTTTAATACTATTGTTGCAATCGTTTGATCAAGTGATGATGTGGACTACCTTATTTTAGACAATAATTTTCAAAATATCATCGCAAATAAGTTGTCATTTCCCTCGGCTACATTGTTATTTGCTACTCCATGTCGTCGTGAATAATTTTTTGTGTTTTACTATTTTTGACGTCGCAAATAATCAGGAATATTTTTAATATTCGAAATCAAAATAAACCATTTGTCATTAAAGCATAACACTTGAAACTCATACAAATATGTTTGAAATTTCAGTAACTATTAGATCTTTTTTTTTTTTTTTTTTAATAATAAAACCATATTTTTCAACTAGTTGTTACTATCAACGTATTAACTTTTGTCTAATTTACAAAAATTGGATCATAAGTAGGGACGGAGAGAGGTGGAGACAAAGCGGAGCATACTTTAATTTTTTTTTTAAAAATTATATTTACAAATTATCCCTTATTTGCCTCCCCCACCCCCCTTACAATTTTTAATCACTGCATTAGTATAACTTTTTAATAAGACTTTAAATCTCACCCTAATTTTTTATTTACAATTGCTCACATTTAAAATTTAGTATCGCAAATAAATTAAAATTTAGTATCGTAAACTTTAAAATTAAATTAAACTCTATTATGATTTTTGTACATCTAGTATGGAAAAAAGCCAAAGATACAAATTGATAAACGATGGTAAAAGATTTTAGTGTTATAATTGTGGTTCTAACCTATTGTTTAATTCATGCCCTCTAGAAAAAAATTTTCTGGCTTCACCACCGATCATAAGGCAAGATCTTGCAAAAAAACAAATTCGTCGACTTTTACAAAAATATTCATAATATATTATAGATACGTCAAAAAATTACCAAATCATAATTAAGTCAAATTTGACTCATAGGGCTTTCCTTAGAGCAATTGGATGATAGGTTTTGAAAATTTAAAATATCTCAAAATCAGCTTGTAATCCCGGGCTAGGTAGGTCCATCAAAATTTTGACTGATTTTTACATGAATTTGTAAAAATCATAACTAATTTTATAAAAATCCTATTTTGATGATTCAAAAGCCCAGTTAAAGGTTAAGATGTCTACTTATATTACAAATAACCAATCAGATAAAAGCACTAAAGAAACTGTGTCAAAAAAAAAAATCAAAATTTTTAAAACTGATCACATAAAGTTATATATGAGCTCTTCATCAAACATATAGCATGCAAATGCTTCAAACCTTATTCAAAATCAACATCACAACCAAAATTGTTTTTAATCAAATCACCAATCATGAAACACAAAATAGTCATAGATTAAGCTCAATCATAAGTGAAAAATTGAATTTGAAAATAAGAATGATGAAAACATTACCAAAACGCCAATTTCCTTCAATAACTCATAATGACAGCCACTAA
The DNA here is from genome assembly GCA_025413485.1 of Ficus microcarpa. Taxonomy (NCBI): domain Eukaryota; kingdom Viridiplantae; phylum Streptophyta; class Magnoliopsida; order Rosales; family Moraceae; genus Ficus; species Ficus microcarpa. Next base: position 8,975,732 of record CM046377.1, on the reverse strand, counting down.
AGATAGATTTAAAAAATAAAAAATAAAAACTTTAAAAAGATAAACAAAGGTTTGGGTATTGTTATACCCCATAATTGAATTTTGAGAAAAACTCTATCCTTGACTAATTTTAACGTGCTGATTAAGTTTGATGTCAGAAATTCAATTTGGAATTAAATTTAATAAGCTTTGCTCTAATTAGCATAATAAAGGAACAATTACACGCAAGTACTTTGTTTTCTCACGCGTGGGCTCAAGATATTTAAATCCTCTTAATTTGTCATGGAAAAACATATAATGCATAATAGTAATAACTGTCTTCATTAATAGTGATATAAATGCACGATGGCAATTACCCAGTGTTACACAAATCCCCATTCTATAATCCAAAAAAAAAAAGAAAAATATTTAGTTCTTTTCTTTTTTGTGCCTAAAAACATGAAAATGAGTTGTCAATTTATACATACATATATGTTTGTTTATTTGAAACTAGTTTTAGGCATGCCAGTGTTATTATAGCAATTTTGCAACGTGCAAAAGCAGTTAAAAATGCTTTTTTTATGTCATTGCAAATCTAGATGACTTTTGGATTTAATTTGCTGCTACTGAATAAATTCAAAATTCACGAGGCAAAGTAAATCTCGTTAAAAAGAAAAATCTCAAAACTGTCCTCTATGTATAAGCTTAGTTCAACAATCAACAGTATAATGTTTCCCTTTTGTATTGCGAATGTAATTATATATATATATATATATATAGTTTAGCTACGAAATGTTTTTGTTTCTTTAAATCTATTGTGTTAATTTTCTGGAATGAAATAAAATCTTTTGTTGTTTGACTCCAAAAATGGAGGCTGAAATTTGGCTCGACTTTTCGACACTAAAGCACACTGGCCTTTTTTTTTTTTTTTTTTTTTTTTTTTTAACAATGTTCTTTGTTGAATATTCTGGTAGATTATTACTGATTACAGCATTAGCAGCCGGATACAATCATCGTCACGGTGAATTAAGTATCACTATAAACTACCGTCAGTATTACGGTAGACTACCACCCAGACACAAGTCGTCGTACATGTAATCCCAAAGGATTTTAAGTGTTTTTGACAAAGCAACTTGTGCATTATCCTAAAGGAAAAGTTTAACTGCTGATTAAATGTATGCACGTCGGAGGAGCGCAAGCAATACCGGCAAAACCTGAAGGGAAGAACTGGCAAAGACTCATCAAAGTCGCCAATTAGTAGTAGCGTGAGCCAGTATCATAAACACGGCCTCCAGCTCCGGGAAATGGACCTCTAGGATCAAACCCATGATCTCTTCCACCTCCAAGAAACCGAGCTCGCTCTCTGTACGAGTCATATTGCTCATTATTGTAGCCTCTGTGCGCATCTGGTGTTGCTACAGTTGAAGCCGCAAATCCACCATAATCATGAGAATCATTGGGCCCAATGCTGCTGCTGTTGTTCGGGTAACGATCCACCACAGCTTGCTGGTATTGCTGATGTCTCGTGCTTGATTCCCTCCTAAGGAATTCATCCCTGCGGTTGGCATGCTGGGCTCGAAGTGCTGCTAATTGCTCTGTATACTGAGCGTTGATTGCATTGATTTTCTGACCACAAAAAGATAGGAATAGAATTGGGCAAAGCAACATCTAAGAGGAACAAGGAGAAAAAGAGAAGGCATAAAGATACAAACTAACCTCTCTGTGTCTTGCGTTTTCTGCGTCCTCGGCATCATTTTGTTCCTCGGCTAGTTTCGTAATCTCATCATGGAATTTCTGTTCTAGACTCTGAAAGGTTTGCGACGCTGGATTTTCTTCATACCCTATATCCACATCTTCTTTACGTTGAGATCTTGTATCACCGTTGTTTTGCTTTTCCAAGGCGATCATCGTATCAGGCCTTTGACCCTGGAAATAGGATCTCATTGCATCACCGCCTTGGCCTACATTACAAACACGAGTCCAAAAAAGAAAAAGATTCATGAACTAGACTCCATTAAAATAAGGGTAGATGAGAATCATAGCAAGTTATCTTTTAAATCAAACAAAAAAAGGTAGTGGTTCCCCAAATATTTTATCTCAATTTGAAAACTAAGTGCATTAAAGAAAATTGCTTAGAAAGACAGGCGGTCATTTCTCTAAATACCTAGAAAAATTTTCACTTCAAAATTGAGGTGCAAGTCCAAGTAAAATCCATCAAATTAGGAAATTATTGCAGGATGCTATGTTGACAAATGAAATGAAGAGGATTTTGGGGTACAATGCATACTAAAACGGAGGACGTTCAAAGGCAAAGGATAGGGGGAAGAAGAAGAGAAAAACGTGTTCCATCAAGCCATAGGTTTCTGAGACGTAGATCTGCTTAAAACATCATATCAAACTTCAATTTTGCAACTGATACATGTGATACCATCACTCTTATCAACTCTCCCCGAAGATGCTTGCAACAATCCCGTCTGGTATAGACAGTACAAATAGCCAAGTGCACTAGAGAATTAAAAGCTCTTGTAGCACTATAATCCAATAAATGCTCAGAATAAATATGGCCAAAACCTCAATGTCAAAATTGAAAACCTAATTTCAGTACACCTTAGGTTATAAATAATATGGAATGTAATTATAAGCTTATTCACAGTACAAGTGCCACCACTAGAAATAATGAATTGAAACTCTCGCATCCTTAGTAATTGTAGTAGAAGCACAAACGCATTAAACCTGATATTTTACTCCAGTGCTGCTCGCCATTTATGCTTTTTCACCTGTATTCTTAACTACTAAATTCTGTTCAAACACCTTTATGAGAAGCATTCTTAAGAAACCGCTCGAGAATATATTTATTGACCAAATTAGTCAATCAGACATTTTTCTTGAGGATGATCTTTAACTACCAAAACAACACTATCTTAACCAAAAAGAATGGAGAAAAGTCATCGCACACTTACCTTCATTGAACATTTGAGGGGTAACAGAATTTGGCATTTTTGATCCATCTCTTTCCCATCGCCACTGTCCGTCTGCCTTCGAAGTTGCATATGAATTGTCCCTTTCAGGAGTGAAGGCTTCTAACCGCCCTTCGAATTGAGCAGACTTGTTTTCCATTCTCTGACCAGGCGCATGGTGCATCGGAGCAGCAACATATGCATTGACACCTGAATCAGGATATTGACCCGGCCTTCTCATTATCAACCAAACAGGACAGCTCGTACGTAGACCTAACAAACACAAACCAACAGATATTGTCAATAAACTGGCTACATGGTTCACCTGACAACAAATTTTACTGTCGTACTCAATTTGAAGTCCACAATACCTGTAGCATTTGGGTTTACCATCACCACCAAAAATTTACATGATGATATAAAGAAAAGCAACAACTAGAAGAAAGCTTTGGACAAACCTTTTTCCTGAAACTACAATTATCTCAAAGAAGTTTCCAATTTATGCCATCCCCAAACATTAGAATTCCAAAGTGGGGAATCTGACTCTTAAAATGCAACTATTTAATCTCCCGATCTAAAAGGTAAATAATAAATATGTACAAATCACAATTACATCAAAAAGGGGTGGAAAATTTTTCAGCAGTACCACAGTGGAAACAAGTACAATGTCCCCATCTTGAGAGGAAAACAATAGAGTCACACAGAATAAAAGAATGAAAACATGCAATGATGACGTTTTCACAACAGGCTTCATATAAAGCTACTAATAATTTAACAAATAAAATCAAGTTTTTTTTTTTAACTTGGGGTTGGAGGGATTCGAACTCTGCACCCTTAGACCATCTCCAATGCATTGGTCTATGCCAATGTTATATTTGTTACAAACAAAAGTGTGAAAAATAGAATTATTCTGCTTTATGATCCAATGCATAATGCTATTTCTTATGCTATTTCTACTTTTCGTCATTATTATTGTATTTTGGAACTTGTACAATTGAGCATTTAGTATTTAAATAATTTAAAAATAAAACTATTGTAATAAATAAATGACAAAAGTCAAGTCAACAACCAATAGAAATCAAATGTTAAATTTGGCATTGGCTATATGTTGTGGGAAATTTGCCACAAACTTTAGCATTTGGCAAATTTGGCATCAAATATAGCACTCCATTGGAGTGCACTTTTTTCATCCAAATGCTAAAATTTACCATTAGCACAACCTTTTAACATTGCATTGGAGATGCTCTTAGGTACAGTCAGGTGTGGTATTACCGCTAGATTATGTCTACAACCACAATAAAATCAAGTTTTGAGTTACCAAAAGTTGCAAATCTGTATAAACTCAAGAAAAAAATTAGGGATGGGCAGGGCGAAGCTAGATGAAACAATAATGAGTGCTTGAGTAATTATTTGGTTAAAAAAATCCAAGAAGTGAATCTTCCTTGGTTAAGCAAAAAGGTGTCAAAGGTTAGATACTTTGGGACCTGGAATCAAAGAATAAAGCTATTAATCAAGATGTATGACGGTGTCAATTTGCTGAAAAATGGATGAAGTTCAAAAACCTCTACCTATAAATCGACATGGAAGGACACCATTCAAGTGAAGTACTTTCACAAATGATATACAAATGCAACGGGGCGATGGTACACAATGTATATTTCATGCATAATCAATGGTTAGGACTTAGGAGGTACACATGTATCTATGTCAAGGGAACCAGAATGCAATAAGATTTATTGTTCTATGACTTGCTAATATTAAGGACCACGGATTGTGTCGAGATCAAGGTTTAGCTTCAAGCAAGGTGACAGGACGTGTCTATGCAGATTCTCCCAAAAATCTTCATATTGAAGATCCATGATTGGATATACCTTCATTCTTAGTGAAGCAACGAAATCTTGAAAGTCTAGTCTACCATGGTTTTGCCTATTAAACTATCAGGCTGCATAGCAACCATCAAAACACAAAAAGGAAGCTTTATGGTTGAAGGGTCAGTTTAAGAGCTTAGTTTTTTAACAAAAGTTGAAGGGATTAGTCCAAACATCACATATGAAGCCAATACTCCAGGTTGATGCACAATCCGGTCAGGCTTCACATACCAAAAAGTAAATAGCTATAAAGGAAACTTGCTTGTTGAAGGTCCAGATAAAGGAAAATATTAACCAAGCATAATTTCCCACTAAGAAGTTCGCATATTGCTCGAACTTATTGCCAAAACAGCTCCTAAGCAAAAGTATTTAGTAGCATCCTAGCAAGAACGTATCCTAAATGGAAATGCTAGTGCATGTACTTATGATCACATGGAGAATTTTCAAGGCTTAAATATGAATAAATAATTAAAGCTAACAAAGAAGCGTTTGTTAACGGATTTACATGTTAGAAGTATGTCAAAGAAATATAAAAAGGATGAAAGCCACATGCAGACACACGCACAGAGTCTAACAAGACAGCAACAGATTCTTCTTTTAACATGTCGATTCTCATTTCCTTCCGTATATACTTGTACACTAACAGAAGTAAATTGTTAGAGTGCCAATTTTACCTCCAATGTGGGAAAGACACAATCTTAGTTTGCGATTTTTATACGAGATTTGGAAGTGGTTACCAAAGTTGTAAATCCTAACTTCCCCGAATAACCGTGAGCGGATCGGTATATGTGCTAAGTACTTTTGGATGCTTTACCAAACACACCGGTTGCAATGTGTTATGTGCAAAGCACTTTTGGGGACTTCAAAAGCACTACCACTACTTGCCCACGGAAGGGTTCATCGGAATTTCGGATTGCAAAATTTCTAAACTACGTTTTCCATTTTTCTTATCTTAAAAAAAAAAAAAAAAAAAAAAAAAAAAAAAAAAAAAAAAAAAAAAAAAACTCTTCTGTCTCACGCAATAACAAATGTCAATGAAAAATAATCGCTATATTAAGAGCTAATTCAAGAACGCTGAAGGCACTCGAGTGAAAAAAATTTAACAAAAACAATATTGATAATAATTGTTCTGAAAGAATTAAGAAATGAATAAAATAAGAGAGCAGAGGGAGTTTTCTAACCCGATTTTTTTTTTTTTTTTTTGGGAATTTTCCCGGCTGAATCGTCTTTACACTGAGGGTTTAAGCTGAAGATGGGGCGTTGATTCGTTTCGTAGTTAGATTTTTTGAGGATTTTGGCTCTGAGAGGGTATAAAACCTCCCGATATCATGTGTTTTAATAGGTTTCTCTCTCTATAAGAAGAACAATAGAGGATTTTGCAGAAAAACTAAAAATTAAAAAGAGATATTTACAAAAATAGCCCATGAAATAAAACTTATTTTAAAAACTCATTCTTCTTCTTTTAGTATTACAAGTTAGTCCTTCGTACTTTGAGTAGCGTTGGAATTATCTTTGGCTCACATTGGACCAAAATAAATTTTTTTTTTTGTACTTCGGTAGAAGATATTTTGCCAAATTGAAAAATATTAGTAGAAACATTCGGAATCCCCGAAAATATATCAAAGAAATTGACCCGACTTTTCAGATCGCTAATTAACTTATTTATTCTTATTTAATTTAATCTTAACACTTACTTACGTTTAGTTCTGAAAATACAAATTTTTTAAAACTATATTCACACTATAAACTAAATTTACTAAAACTTTTAACCGAAGGAAATAGAAACATTCAGATGATAGATATCCTATTCAAATTTGTAATTAGATAATATTTTAAAAAATATAATTTCATATAAATTAAAATGAGAGAGCCAAGTCTTTTTCCGTAGAGTACTCATACTAGTTTAGTAGCACCAAAACATTAAAACATAACTATAAATATAGTCGTTACAAAATAATTTAGAAAGTCTAATTGCGGAAATTAAAATTCCTGGTGGTATCCCACTCCCTTCCTTCATCGTCTCCGCACAGCTTCGCCGGTCCATGAAATATCTAAGTAGCGGGCTGCTTACCCACATTACCTACAGCACGAACATACAAGTATAAGTTTTCGCTCAACAAGTACAAACAATATCTCACAAAACATTTTACAAAATCATATCACACCACATAACATCAAGAATGTTCAAAAGTGTGTGAATATGTGTGTTCATTTATGCTTCATTATATACATATCTTGTCTACTTAAGGGCTCCTATGTCGTACCCATATGCGCTCAACCAATGGAGAGTTAGGGGAGCGACCCTCTAACAGCCTCTAAGGTCATATCTTATAACTTTCATTCTTCTCATATCCTCTCATTAATTGAAGGTTGGTATGACATTTAATCCCATCTTTTATTTACCTCATTTTTATTAATTATGACAATGTGTAGATTTACATGTTATTATGCATCTATCATTATGGTATATATATTTGTGAGGCATGCCATCATGTCGATGTAAGAGGAATTATGCACATCAATTACTTAATCAAAGCAATACGTATAATTCATATGCTCATTATATCATCAAGTCAAGTCATAGCAAACGTAGAGCATCAATAAAGAAAACATTTTATTCCATGCTGTAGGTGAGGTTTGTACTTACTTGTCTTATGTGCTTAGACTTTCGGAGTTGTATCTCTTATTGTGCAAATTTGAAAAATTATCCTGATTTAACAATATCTCATTATTATATAAAATCATAATTATATTACTTTATTCAATTATTTTATAAACTATAGTGAACTTAATTTACTTATATCATAATTAACCTTAATAATTAATTCTTATAATTATTAAGTGTTAAAATAATTTTCTATTATTATTTAATTAATTTAATTAAATTAATTATTTTGATTAATTGATTAATTACTGAATTAAGTAATAGTTAATTATTACTTTATTTAATTGAGTAATTATAATTAAATTACGTAATTTTAATTGACTTGTTATCTTGTTAATAATTTAATTATGTTATTTAAATATTCTATTTGATATACTAATTATTAATTATTAATTGTAATATTAATAATTAATAATTTAATTAATTTAATGATTAATGTTTGATTAATCTCTAATTAATCATCCATAATTATTTTGATGATTATATTAATATTAATGCTTAATGATTAATTAATCTCTAATTAATCATGCGTTATAATTATGTAGTTATTCAACATAATAATCTTGATTATCACATACTAACTTTTATAATTAATTAATTAATTATCAATCAATCAATTAATTAATTTCTTTATTAATCACATTTGATTATGTATTAATTAAGTAATTAATTAATTAAGTAATTAATTAATAAGTCAATCAAGGTGACAAGTAGTCATCTAAGGGTATACTTCTATTTTATTATTAGGCTAGTGCAATATGTTCATTTAGTTGTGCTAAGGTAATCTCTTGGTATACGCCTAATAACCCTCTAGTATACTTTATCTTAGCCCATTAAAACTTGTGATTTAATTTATGAAATTAGGGTTTTTCACATTATTTGATCATATACTTAAAATCAATTCCTTTCTTTCTTACTTAAAATCATTATACCTTTAGATGACTCCTTGTCATACCTTGTATTAATTAATTAATTAATTAAGTAATTAATTAATAAGTCAATCAAGGTGACAAGGAGTCATCTAAAGGTATACTTCTATTTTATTATTGGGCTAGTCCAATATGTTCATTTAGTTGGGCTAAGGTAATCTCTTGGTATACGCCTAATAACCCTCTAGTATATTTTATCTTAGCCCATTAAAACTTGTGATTTAATTTATGAAATTAGGGTTTTTCACATTATTTGGTCATATACTTAAAATCAATTCCTTTCTTAACTAGATATATTCATATGTTATGACTTACCCTTATGTCACATTTTAATATTTAATCGTTTTATCGGTATAGGATTTTAACTTGTAAGATTTATTTAGATTTGAGTATAACTCCATTTTGGACACTTGATGACTTGTTGGAAAACTTGAAACATCTAGTTTCTGTCTTTACAATTTGTTTCCTCAGATTTCAAGTATTTCAAATATTAATGTGAATGTTTTCTTAAGTGTCTTATGGTAAAATCTCGGATTATCAGATTATAATACAATCTTAAGGGATTTATTAAAATTTATGTACACATCTGTTTTAAACATAAGATATCTCATTTTGAAGCTTAAGATGTCTAATTTACAGTGGTAAAATTATTTCCTTTAGTACTTGAGCATTTCACACCATAAACTTAGGTTTTTTCACTGTTGGTCCCACGTTTGTACCACAAGTCCAGATTCATGGGTAAGATTAGAAAATCCATAACAATTTACTTACAAGTCCAAATAAGACAAAAGATATGTCATTGGAAAGCTTATAATGTCTATTTTGTATGATGAAAACAGTTTTATAAAAAGATATGGTTTACTAACTCAAAATCTACAAAACCCGTAGCTATTACAGGGTTCCAGTAAGGATTTTCGGTTCGTAGTCCAAACTTGTAAAATTCACCAAAAATTGCACATACATCCGTTCGAGGCATATCATACCTTGTTAGAAAGATTAAAGAATCTAATTTTTAGTTCTTTAACTTATAATCCAAAATTTTAAGTCTAAATGGTTTGGAGTATAATAAACCCATGGCTGGGTCTGTGCCCCAGAGATCTATTTTCTCCCTAGTTTTGTGTCACAACTTCAAATGCACATAACTTTAGACATATAAAAGCAAATCAAGTGATTCCAAAGCCTAAAATGAAGCTTATCCTCTGTAGAATCTTAATATATAATTTATTTTTCATACCAAAGCTTCTAATGCATGCTATATCACCACAACAGCTGTAAACTTCAACAAGGTTCATAGATTTTACCGAAATGCTCCGGAGATCCTTTAAGATCTCGAACCTCCCAAGTTCTTCCCAAAAATTTTTCCTAGATAAGAAGAAGTCTAACATTAAGATCATAACTAAACATCATGCTTTAGTTCTCCAAAAAAGACTAAAACACAAAGAATATCACTAGGTTACCTCTAGTAAAACGTTCTCTAACTCCATTCTACACTTCTTCGAACTTGGTGACGGGGTTGCTTAGAGCTTGAAAATGGAGGGAGGAGGGTGCTTGAGGGGTGTTTGAGATGGAGAATAGAGTGATGATTCTTCTTTTTGTTTTGAGCTTGGTGGTGGCTAGAGAGTTAGGGTTTACGAGCTTAACTTTTGTGAGAACACAATGAAGTGTTAGAGGCTAATTTTCAGCCAACTTTTACCTTAAGGGGAGCTGTATTTTGAGGGATAAAATGGGGAATTTTTGGCGGAATCAACCCTTGTATTGCTGCTACCTTTGGGAGGGGTTTGGAGGGAAAATTTGGTTCAATAAGGTGAAGACAACGGGTCACTTTCACTTGTCTCTTCTTTGGGTCAACTTGCCAAAATAAACCATGCCATCTCTTACATGTGGTTGCATGCATGCACTACTTTCTTCTTTTCTCATTTGTTCACATTTCCCCTTGCTTTGAAACTCCAAAACCGATTCCCCCCTTTGTTCTAGTCAATTTTATTTTGTTTTTCTTTCTTTTAATTTCCACAATTGATCTCAAGTTGTCATCTTTATTCTCATCCATTGGATCTTCCATCACACCTATCCTTACCCTAAATTCTCATTGGTCACTTATTATCCAAAGTTTGGCCATTGATTTGCCTAAGATTCTCTAGTATCAAATCTACACTATTGATTTCAAATCAAACACAATTCTTGATCAATCTTCCACATTTGGATTTCCTAAGTGTAAATACAAATAATTTATCTTCTATCTATGTGACACATTAATTCCCCAATCATACTCCCAAGGCTTAGTTATTAGTATGATCAAAATAAATATGAAGTTCATTAAATCGACCTGCTAATAAAAATTCGGGTTCTTATCAAAATTTAACATTATCCCTCTAATACGACATAATAAATTTTTCGTATAAATTTATATGTCATTCAACTCATTTTTTATGTATTTAAAATTTCTCACTTAAATAAAGAAATTCAACATTGTTAAATCATCGACATCATCACACCGATGATACATATACTATCATTCATGATCTCGTAATTTAATATTTATTAAAATAATTCATTAGAAGTATATTAATAAAGAAAATCCATAATAATAATTCATGAATCAATTTTATGAATTTCTAGGACATCACAGAAATACCAAGAAAATATCATAAACTTTCAGAAAATTTTAGAAAGACAGTCAATATATTTTTATTTTCTTAATTTATTGTTGCTTTATTTGCTAAAAAATATTTGTTTTTTATCACCCAGCATATTTGTCCACTTTGTAAATTAATATATTGTGATTTTATTTTGCTTGAATCGGGACAAACTCCATATTTGAGCTTAATTTACAATAACTTTTTTTTTTGTCCATAATGAGATTTTTATCATATGTATTAAATTTTGTATAAACCTTGTTTATTCTTTGCACTAATCGATGAGTTAATATTTAGTTTTAACACAAACATCCACACTTCCAATTATTTTTACTTGGTATTTCTAAATTATTAATATCTTTTTTTTAAATTTCTTTAAAAATAACATATTGATATTTTCATCAATATTGATATTTTTATCTTTGATCATAATGCTAAAAATAAAAAAAATAATAAAAAAAAAAACCCGTATAAAATCCCAATATTACACTTTACATGTAGGTCGAACAATGAACTCAAATTAAAGACAAAAATGTTAACTACGGTCGAAATGCTAAATCTCAAATGTCAACCAAAAGTACTTACCCTACTTGTAGTGAATTTCACCATCATTTCAATTAGAAAAATGTTAAGAACGCAAATTTTACTTTCACAAACTATATATATATATATATGAGTTATTATTCTTTTATTAATAGATCTTTAAACAATTATCACATTGTTTTATTTTATTCATAATTTATCAATAGAAAGATAACAACTTACACATAAGTTGATGTTGTAACACGAGTTAGTACGATCCTGCTATAACATAATCTTTTGAGAATGTTGTAACATGAGTTGGTACTCAATTTCATTCCATATGAGTTGGTGGGAGAATGTCGTAACATAATCAACATGCCAAGAAAGGAAGAATTCACTAATTCCTTCCGAAATAACATTAGAAAAATACTAATGACATCAACTCTAATCCTGGTTTTTAATTATCAACTTATGTAATATATAAGTTGTCATCATTTATTGATAAGTATTAAAAGTATTGTCATATTAATTGATTATATCCAATAATGACAATATAACGCATGAGCTGATACTAAAAAAGTTGGAATTAAAGTTGACGTTTATAGTACTACTCATACCCTTATCCCAAGACAAAAATAGTGCCTTGGCCCGAGCATGGATCGAAGACGAAAAGAATACAAAATCGAGGTAAGCAAGAAGCTACCTAGTCCAAAAGAAATACGAAATCTCAAGTTTCGCCTCTTCCATTAACGGTGAACCATGCTTCATCAGACTATTATGTTCTCTGAATAATCTACAATAGAAAAAAAAAAAAAAATCCAAAAATGACAAAATTAGACAAGAACAACAGATGGATGAAAACAATCACCTTCCAAATCACGAAGAAGGTTAAGTGAGAGTTTACATGATTTACGATGAATGACAAGCTAGCATGGAATCAGCCGCAAAGCAAGAAACTGAAACAAGTCCCACTTAACAAGTAGTACAGTATACTTTTTCAGCTAAAAAAAGAAAAAAAAAAAAAAAAAAAACCCAAACACAATTCTCAATAACTGAAACGTGACAGCTAGTTAAGCCAGCAACTATAAAACCGTCTTAATGAACCAACAATGAGATGCTCAACTTTAAGTCATTCTAATTTCCAAGTTACGATTTGCGTCCAAAGGTGATTAAAGAAAAATAATCTGATAAAAAGGTGATTAAACTACGCAATACAGCAGGTAAAAGTACTCCAAGACATGATATTTGAAGGGTTAAAAAAAAAAAAAAGGAAAAAAGGAAAAAAGAAAAGAAAAGAAAGGAAGACATTTTATTCTTTCACAAGGAGTTTTCTTTGCACAAAGCTTTAGGAATTTAAAGCTCCTGTAAAAGATAACTCCTCATCTTGTACAAACCTTAAAAGTAAAAAGATTAAAAAATAGCTAGCAAAACCTTCGAGCTAGATGGACATCCCCGAGATGATCTTCGACTTTGGTAGGTGAACGAATTGGATCTTGCGACAGGAACATCAACAGGAGAAGAAAACTGGCATCGGAATATCACGGTTCCTCAAATTCCAATATATATATAGTTCACGCCATCTGAAAATTTCTTGAAAAGCCTCCTGCAAAGTGTTTCAGAATTCACCAACTTTGACTTCTCGTTCTCCACATGTTCCTGCACGTCAGAAACATGTTCAAAAGCCAAATTCAGCATGTACCTCCGACTCGTGAATTCTAGAGGAACAATAATTCAGTTCAGCTCATCATGGAGTTCCATTTCATTCAGTTGGTTACCGAACTTGTCAACATGTTCTTACAATATATGGACGACATCTAATGTGTGCAAAAGTAGCATCTTAATGACAGAATAGAAGGGTTTCATTTCCTCACATCTCAACTCTCGACGAAGAAGCTTCCTAAAGGAGCTACAATGTTTTCCTCTTTGGACCTCAGGCAATCCAAAACAAGAGTACTCTGCAAAAGAAGGACACAAAAAATTAAACAGAGTATATATGTAGCAAAAAGCATATATAATTGCATTCAAATAATCTTTTTTTGTTATTTTATCTCAGGTGATTAAATTTAACATAAAATTAGACCTTTAGAAGTTGCAAAATAGCATGTACTATCCTGCATTTTGTACCACAAATCAGAATCGGGTCTTCATTAAACTGCCTCATCTATATCATAGCAATAGCAAAACTACCATTAAATAAAATATGCTTTGTAGACACCATTGTTAAGCAGTGTAGCACAATTCTGCGAGTTACTTGAACAAAAAAAACTGGGGGGGGGGGGGGGGGGGGGGTTGTTCGGTGTGGGTAGGGTGGTGTGTGTTGGTTTATGGCTTGATGTGATACCCACCAAACCAGCAAAATAATTTCTCACAGACTCGGAAGCTCTTCGAACAAGTATCAGAAGAAACAAAGGCAAGGAACCAGCTAGTGTAAATTTAAGTGCATCTCTGTTCTGTCTGTTCAAGCATTCTTGAGACCTAGAATACCATGAAATAGCAACAAAGTCAGGTAAATGTACACACACACACACACACACACACACACATATATATTGAATGCAGCACCAGAGTTTATGTATCTTTGGAAGAATCTCAGAAACTCAGTCATGGAGACAATCAAATGTGTTATAGTTATATGTGCCAAAAGGAACTTGCATGAGTCTTAGGTCATAGCCAAAAGCAACACCGACTTCTCTAACATAAAGCTAACTCGTAAAACAACATATCTTTGAACAGATTTTCAATTAATACTGAAGTCTTGTATCAATATGAAGTGTCTAGGACGTACACAATATTCAACTGCAATCATTTTGTATCTTGTTAAATATTTCACTGATTTTTCATGTAATAGAATAAAACCATGACCAATCGTTTTTGCAGGCTTCAACAAGCGGTAAGCACATGGTCACCGTGTTAAAGTTTACAGTTAGAATCCCACAACTGAAATTTATGAAAATTGGGGAAAAAAAAAAAAAAGAACATAATTGACTGGGAGACACAGACTTACTTTTATACATACCCGTGTGAGTTTGCAGTCTTCTTCTTGTTTCGTTGTAGTTGAATTGTGTTATAATCAATTCATCTTCTGCATCAGAGTAAGGGGTACACACGATTAAGACTTTTCACTAGTCTAATAATTTTCTTCTTCTTCCTCTAGTAGTTGTTACATACTTTGGGGTAAAATCCACACTCAGGTGAATGCTAAAGTTTAGAGTTCGAATCTCCACATCAAGTTATACAAATAAATAAATAAATAAGACATAATCTTGTACATACCCGCTTCTTCATCTCCTGATTAAATACACCAACTTCATTTGCATTTTCCTCACATTCTTCTTCTTCTTCTTCTTCCTCTTCCTCCTCCTCCTCCTCCTCTAGAGCTTTCCAAAATTTGTTTGCAGCTACCACCTCATCTTGTTCTTCCTCTAGTGCTTCCCAATACTCTTGATTCTTCTTCATCTCCTCATTATATGCACCAACTTCGTTTGCATTTTCCTCATATTTTTCTTCCACTACTGCCTTGCAAATTCTGGATACAAATTTCTCAGTATCTTCTACTTTTTTCCCTAGTGCTTTCATATCATGAGCTACATATGATTTATATGCAGATTTCATAAATTCTTCTTCCTCTTCTTCTGGTTCTTTCCAATCCTCTTGATTAAGTACACCAAATTTGTCTGTATCTTCCTCATACAGAAGGTGGATTCCACACTTATTCAAACTCCAATGATCATAGTCATCTGTATTTTCTAAATCTAACAAGAACTCAAATGCGACTTTGGTGATCTTTTCCCGTACCATGAGCCAATCCTCTTCCAACACTCTTGTCTCCAAAGCCGTACAATAATAATTTAGATCCCATGTCAATTTGACGCCATTGTTCATTATAAAGTGCGGTTTACATAGAAGCCTAATTTGCTGAGCCGCTGTGGCTGTAACAGAAGCACATATAGCAAAACCCAGAAAGCTGGAATTAAGTGAGTTTGGAGGAAGGTCAATCACCATGCTAATCTTCCAACCACTTTTAGAAAGGCTTTTTATCCCAGGATCACTTGAACTTGTTTTAGAAAATCGATGAAACAACTTCGGGATTTCTATCCCAGGACAACAAACGCCAATCTCCCCTCCAATAGGAAGTCTCTGCATCATTTAATGCTTCAAAAACTGGTATAAAGGAAAATAATAAATTTGCACATGGGATTAGAAAAATAATAGAATATAAAAGGAAAGGGACATACATGACTTGGAAATTCTTGCAATGCAATTTTCCCATAAAGGAATTTAAGCATTCGGGCAGACATCAATTTGTTGTCGTGTACTCCTTTCCCATACAATTGTAGGCAATTAAAAAGTAGAAATTCCTTCCCAACATCAATTGGATTTTGTATGTGTAGTTCTTCAGCAGAATCTGACGTGGTTCCTTGATCATGTTCACCAAATCTTCCGGAAATTGACACAAGATGCACATACATGTCAATGCCTCGATAAAAACCAACCAGGGGGAGCTTTGGAACACATTCAAGTTTCAAAAGAGGACGAAGAAAAAATCTAAAATGGCCCTTAATTTCATGTCTATAAGTGCTCAGCTGTGAAAGCGTAAATGCTCTTTCAATCCACCAGGGAAAAGCAAAACGAGAACATCGAGAAATCAAAGCAGTTCCTTCAAACGAAACCGCCTTTAAACTTTTCATCTTTGAGATTTGGTGTGGAAGACTCCAGACCCTTCCGCAAAAATCAAGGCTTAATATCTCAAGACAACAAAGATGCTCAATAGACGAGGCCGGAACTTCATTTATTGATGTTCTGCTCAATGCCAAACAAACAATACTCTTGGCAACCTTTGGAAACTTATGGATGGACGAGCAACCCACAAGGAAGAGAGTTTTAAGCTCACCCAGATGTTCAAAATAGGACGGAACTTCTGGCAAACTAGTGCAATATTCAAGATATACATGCTCCAACTTTGAAGCTCTAGAAAGATCTGGAAATACAGTTAGGTGTTTGGAGTAACTAAGATCAATCTTTTTCAAGCTCCTGAGATCCTGTCAAAAAACAAAGCTAGAAATAATTAGAATAACTTTAGCACATTCTATTTGATCAATTCATGAAAACTTATACTTACTTGGCTCCCTTCCCAAAGCTTCTTAACATTGCTATAAGGTAGGATAAGTTCAACAAGTTCTTCTGGTCTAAAACCTGATGGAAAAGATCTCCAAGGGTATCCATCCCAATGGAGATATCTAAGGGAATCAGGAAGAAACTGAAGATCATCATCTCCGGAAGGAATGCACACTTCACACTTCTTGGACTGGAGAATTTTCAGCAACCTTAGCTTAGACATATTTTTAAAGGCGGCAGGGTGTACTTTGCTGATTTTCCACGTATCTAAAACTATTCCCTCAATTGTCACAGTGCCCTGACAATCAAGGACAAAATATAATTTGGCAAAAAGTACTAAAACTTAATCTATTCTAAAAAGTAATATGTATAGATCAAATTTGGCCATTGGATAAAGATATGTTTCAATGCTAATAAACAAAATACTATCAACACAAGTTTTCTAGAATTTATATTTAGTGCATTCAACCGTACTTACCATATCAGTTTTCAAGATACGGTAGACATCTTCAGCATTCCACAATCTACTGCGCCTTGGAAGCTCTTTGTTGGATTGTTCAATCTCCCATCCCATTTCTTGTACCAAATCATGCATCCAGAGTATGTTATCCTCTTTTATGGTAATGAGGGACTTATCAACAAGATTATCAATTACTAATTTTGCAAACGAACGACAAGCATCCAGCATCCTTTCTGCATAATCTCTACGCAAACCTTTGAAAAAGCATGCGATATCTAAAAATATACATTGTTGCATTTGGTCCAATCCATCAAAGCTTATTCTCAAGATTCTTTGAATTTTTGGGTGGGGACATTCTTTCAGCTTGTTCAATTCTTCTTCCCAGTTTTCATGTTTCTTCCCGCCAAGAAAAGAACCAAAAACTTTCAGAGCTAACGGAATGCCTTCACTGTAGTTAATGACTCTTTCTGAAAGATGTAAAAGTTCTTTTGGGAAAGGGGTTCCTTTAAAAGCATTCGACTGAAAGAGTTGAAGAGCTTCCTCGTTGTTTAATCCCTTAACTTCGTGTATCTTGTTAGCTCCTACCCGTAGCACTTCAATATCTCTTGTTGTAATGATTATTCTACTCCCAGGGCCAAACAAACTATAGTCTTCAGCTAAAAATTCTAACTGCTCCCAATCAACCACGTCATCGAAAACGATGAGCACTTTTTTACTACATAGCCGATCCTTATCATATGTTCGTCCTACAGATAAGGTACCCATATTTGGATCTTTTTCTCTCAACAAATCAGAAAATAATTTTTTCTTTAAGTTGTGTTTGTTGCCTTTGCCCCATTCTTCCCTGATATTATCAAGAAAACAACAACTTTCAAATTCGTAAGAGATTTGGTCGAATACAACCCCTGCAAGGGTTGTTTTTCCTATGCCACCACAGCCCCAAATGCCTAGTTTCCAAACGTTGTCTAAGGAGCTAGTGCACATCAAGGATTCAATTTGTGCAACACGTTTTGTAATTCCAACTAAACCCTCGATATTGGCTCTTGATAGAGTATGATTCATTTTTCTTAAAATAACTTCGATTATTCTCTCAACTAAATTGGACTCATCCCTGGCATGTCGAAGGAAAAGCTATCAGTACAAATTAAAGAAATGTAACAATTTAGGCAAAGAAAATAATGAGATAAAACTAACACAATTGATTATGCGTACATGTAAACTACTCTTTAGATGTTGAAAGAAACCAAAACCCAGATCCTCAAAATGTGAAAATAATAATAGACATGTACAGATATTAGATCACTTCACTTAATAAATTGATTGACCTTTTAAAATGAAAGCTCATTTCTTTAGAAGTCACAAATTCAACATCAAACGAGCAGCCAGAATAATCAAATACATTATTGGTTACTTCAACGAGAGCATCATCTTACGGGGATACATATATATATATGGATATTGAGTCAGTCCACTTAATATATTGATCTTTTAATTTGAAAGCTTAATCCCTTAAAATCAAATATGAGATGAGGTATACAATTCTTACAAAGTGGCACTAAACTAAAAACAGGGATTGGAGGATAATAAAAGTTTCAAATGTGCACACAACAGAGGGAGGGGGTAGGGAGAGGGGGCCATGCCCCCCTAGCTTTTTTTCTTTTTAATCTTAATATAATGTTTTTTTAAAATTTTAATATAGTGTGTACGTGTATAAATTAGTCTTGTCTCCCATTAAATTAATAGCTATATATATTTTATGAATATTTTATTTACATTCATAATATTAATAAATATCACCAGAATCCAGAAAGTCAAATAAAGATTTTTAATATATTTTTATCCTATAAGAAAATTATCTTAAAACCGTTAAAAATACTCATAACCCTATGTACTTATAAATGAAAATATTTTTTTAATAAAATAATTAAAAAACATGCACAGCATTAATCATAAATAGAAATAGTATTAAAAAATATTTAAAAAAAATCCTAAATCCTGACTCCGGTCACTGAATGTACAGGTAATAGAATGTTTTTCTTCAAGAGTACCGTAAGCAATCAGTTCAAGTGGAGAGAACATAAAATCAAAGTGAAACATACCTAATGACCTGCGAATCCCATCCAGCCAGCTTGGCAGCTACTGTCAAGGCACCTCTCCATTTTTGCACCTTGTGCATCTCATTTCGAAAACGTTCTTCATTTTTTTCAAATGCAGTTCTATAACTCTCCCTTTGTCCTCCGACATCTGATGGATCTATACGGTAGAAAACCGGAAGAACAGTTCGTTCATAGTTTTCTCGGCATTCGAGTATGTGGACAAGCTCATTCAAGCACCAAGAGGAAGATGCATAGTTTGTTGAGAAAATGATTACATAAAGCTTTGACTTCTCTATAGCTTCCTTAAGTGCTTGCGAAATTTCGTCTCCTCTCTCCAGATCCACATCATCTTTGTAGGTTTTGATTCCTTTTTGTTGTAAAGCAGTGTGAAGATGACTAGTAAAATTTTCACGGGTATCTTCACCTCTAAAACTGATAAAAACATCATACTCGAAAGCAGGAATAGTTGAAGAAGAAGCCATATTATCAGATCCCACCGTGGTGTCCTATCATGATAGATAATAGTACAAAATTGACAACAACAAAATTAGAAGTAATACTAATGCAGTGAAGAAGAGGTTAATGGCCCTCAAAACAGAAAAGACGAGATCAAAACCCATTACCTGAGCAGGAGAAAAGGACTTAATTATCTTCACGTGATCAGAAAACTGACCCCCACGTACGGATCAACTCGATCTGAAAATAAAGATTGAAGGTTATACACAAGAAGGCAAGAACTGCATTAACATCTATGACAAGAGGAAGACTTGTAAGTCAACACCTACAAATGAAAAGTAAAAAAAGGAAATTTCGGAGAAAATGAAAAACAAATGAAAGTTCAATGCTAGCTAGACTAACAAACCAGAGAGAGAGTGAGAAGTTTCTTCGTAAACTAAAAGTCAAACAAATTATAAATATATTAAAGAAATGTAAAGTTTTACCTTTTTTCTACATTATTATGACTTTTTTGTCTTTCATTATCAGTTTTTTTTCTTTACTACAGTATTATTCATGTTTTACCTTTTCTTTTTTGGTCAATTTTCTACAGTGTTATGACTTTTTTGCCCTTCATTATCAGTTTTTTTCTTTGCTGCAGTGTTATGTCGGCTTTACTTTTTCTTTTTTTGGTTAATTGACAATTTTACCCTTGAATTTTAGTTACTTTTACAGTTTGATACAATTTTGGGACAACTTTGTCCTTCTAAAATTATTTATGGATGATTTTACCCTTCCTTTGTAATTGCTTTTTCCGATAACTACAGTCACTGGACATTGTTACTCTTTTAATATATATTTTTAATTTTGTCTTTTGAAGATGTGTTAAATTACAATGTTTGTATAGTGTATGAACTATTATATCCTCAAACTCTAGCATATCTCTTTCTCTTCATCTCTCATTCTAGATTTTTTCTTCTTTCTCTACTTTGGCTCATTCTCGCACTACTCTCTCTCTCTCTATCCTTCATTACAAATTTTTTTTTCCTTTCTTTACTTCACTTTCTTTCTATACTGTTCATCTTCTATTTTTCTTCTGATTCTAATATTTTTTCTGATCTTTAATTTAGGTTTTTTTTTTTTGAGATTTGTATTTTTTGTTTGCTTTTTGCACTTTGTTGTTGGTTTTTTTTTTCCGAACCCTATTTTTTTCCTTGTTTATGTTTTTTTTTTTTTTGAAATTTGACTTTGTATTTTTTGTCTTTTTTCCCTTTTTTTTTTTTTTTCAATTTTGATTTAGGGTTTTTCTTTTCAGATTAATTTTCTGTTTAGTTTTTGCTCTGCATTGTTCATATTTTTTCTTTGAACCATAATTTATTTATTTATTTATTTCTACTTATTGGGATTTAAATTTTAAAGTTCATTTTTTATTCATCTTTTCTTTGTATTTTTGTTATTTTTATAATTTTTAATGATTTTTTGTTTCCACATTTCCGATTTTCAATTTCTGTTTTTTTTTATTCTCTTTTTTCAATTTGTGCTTTGTTTTTTTGACTTTTTCATTTGTTGTGTTTTGTTTTTTAGATGTTATAATTAATTTTTGTATTTTGCATGTATATAATCTAACTGAAATTTATTTCTTTTTTTTTTTGGTAAAAAACAATAAATAAAAAAAATAATAGAATTTGTTTTTGATTTTATTGTTTTTTTTAATCTTTTTTTCCCTTTTGAGTTTTTTTCTTTCCTTTTGTTTTTTGTTTTTTTTTCATGCTTTCTGAGATTTAAATTTTAAAACTCAGTTTTCTATTCATATTTTATTCATATTTTTGTTATTTTTATAATTTTTAATGATTTTTGTTTTCACATTTTTATCTTTCAATTTTTATTTTGAATTCTCTTTTTTCGATGTGTGCTTGGCTTTTTTTGGCCTTTTCATTTATTGGTAGATGTTGTAGTTAATTTTTGGGTTTTGCATGTATATAATCGAACTGAAATTTATTTCTTTTCTTTCTGTAAAAAATAGTAAATAAAAAAAATAATAGAATTTGTTTTTTTGTTTCTGTTTTTAATTATCATGATCATTTTATTTCTCTATCTCTACATCATCGGAAAATAGTTTTTTATATTATTATTATTATTATTATTAGTTTATATTTTTATGATTGAGGGAGATCTTAGAAAAAAAAAAAATTAAAGACAAAAAAGATAGAGTAAAATATAGATATATTCTACTTTCTTTTGTTTTGTTTTTTATTTTTATAAGTTATTTCTAGCCGTTTTTTGTTCCCTATATTTATATATATTGTTTTTCATTTTTTAATTATGTTAATTTGTTTTTTTAACTTATAGTGATTATGGTTCAAAACAAAAATACAAAAAGAATTATTGAAGATCTTTTTTTTAATTTTTTAATTTATATTTTTAAAATTTTATTATAATTATATTATTTATCATAATCAATTATCTTTATTAAGTTTTATTAAATATTCTTATTTATTTATCTATTTTATTTTCCTCCTGTGTACTACACGTCATTAAACTTGTAATTGCTAGGAAGCGATGCTAGACAACCTCCTTTTTTTTTTTTTTGAATACGATAAGTTAAACAATGGGGTAAAGTTATTTTACCCATTGAGGACGTAAAATTTGTACACCTTTAACTAAAATCAGGAATTCAAAAGGCCTCAAGATCACCTGGAGAAAATAAGACCTCCCACGCAATATCCACCCCTGCCAACCAGAAAGGAAGGAAACAAACAAGAAAATCCTCCCGGCCCGTCTTCCCCAACTCCGACGCCTCCCCGCCGCCGCATCGTCGGAGTAAGATAGGTCTCGACGGCTAGCGGCAGAGGGCCCTCGACGACTCGCGGCGGAAGGGCTCGACAGCTCGCGACGTAGGGGAACCGATGGCCGCGTGGTGGAGGCGGCAGGCGGCCCGATCGGTGAACGCGCGGGAGAAAAAACATTAGATCCGGCGATTTTGTGTGTGTGTGTGTGTGTGGGGCGGGGGGGAGGGGGGCGGACTCCACGAGCACTCGCCCAATCGCATCGCCCACATCGGCAGTTCGCCGGCCTCGCGAGCCACTCGCAATCGAATCGCGAGCTCGCCGGCCTCGCGAGCCACTTACCGCCGAATCGCGACCTCGCCGGACTCGCAAGTCACTAAAACGCCCACACGCGAGCTCCCCCGCGGAGAGCATCACTCACCCAACAGATCCTTCCGAATGGAGGCGCTTCGTTGATTTTCCGATGCGCCTCTCGCCGGCTTCTCAGCAGAGGCTGGGTTTTGTTTTTTATTTTTAATTTTTTTAATTTTTAATTTTATTTTTTATATCTGATAAGTTTTTATCAGGTGATGGAGGTTTCATTTTACTTGATGATGATCTAGTATTTTGATATAAAAATTATTTTATTTTAATTTAAAATGAAAACATTACTAATTTTTAAATTTTAAATTTTTAAAAAAATAAAGAAAAAATTTAATATAAAACTGAAATTTAAAAAATTTGTTTGGTGAATGAGTTTAAGTTGAAAAAGTACAGTTTGAGTTAAAAATTTTTATTCACTTTTCAAAAAAATAAAAAAAAATTTTCAGAAAAAGACAAATTTAAAAAAAAAAAAGATAAAAATTAAGATGAAAAAATACGATTTAAGTTAAATTCTCAAACGAAGTCTAAATGATAAAATATCACCTAGATATTTGATCCCAAAACAGCCCCTAAAAAGGAGATTTTATGATAATGCCGTGAATTAGCATCAATAAATAATATCAAACTAATTTAATGAGGATTAAAATAATAATGTTTCCAGATTTAGTAGCCAGAGTTTATTGACATTTTTAATTTTTTTCATATTTATTTTTAATAAATATATTATTACTTATTTTCCCATTAACAAAATTACATTTTTAAGACAAAAAAAAAAAAGGATTTTTTTAAGAAATACTATTCAGAAACCTATTTCCTATAGGCACCGTAATCTACGGCACCCCCCCCCCCCCTTTTTTTTTTTCTCTTTCCTTTTAAGGGAAACTCTAATGCCACCGTAAACTCTATTTTCGTTTACTCTCCCACACCAACAATAGTTTGAATGATGATTTTTTATCACAAAGAAGTATTAAAAAGTAAAGAAACAAATTAACACACGCACACCACATATAAAGACCTTTTTATTGAGCGATGATTGTTATATAGTCATCTTAAACATTTACCGCAAATTTCAAATCAGTAAACGAAAATATGTTTTTCTTTTTCTTACAAGAGCAAAAATAAAACAGATAAAGAACATAAATTGGTGGGGACAAAACGAAAGGAAAGAACTATCCATAATTCAAATTCTTCCGGTATGATTATAATAAACAAGAGGGAACGTTTCTGAGCAGATCGAAAAAATTCCACAAGAAAATCGAGATTTGATTTAGATTTTTCTTAATGAATTTATCTTATTGATTCTCTTAAATCTACATTATATATAAAAGAGAATACTTTTTGCTGTTTTTGTCCAAAACGTGTATTTTGGACAAAACTTGAGAGAGAGACTCCGGCCTGTTTGTCCATATTCTCATTTTTCAATTTTTAGAATTGTATTTCCAAATATGAGAACAAAAACTATCCTCACATATTCTCAAAATCTTACGATGTTTAGCAATTATTTTGATAAAATAGATTTATGAAATGAAAACAGAATATACATTTTTGAATAAAAAATTTTAAAAACTTTTTTCTATTATTATTATTTTTTAAATTGAACTTCTATAGTTTATCAGGGTCGGGGTTGGAGTCCAATTTCAGGATGAGGATTAGGGCTGGGTTTCGGGATAGGAGTCCAAGTTGGGTTTTGGTACCGAGGGTCGGGGTTGGATTTCTGGACGAGGGGCAAGTTTGGGTTTTGGGACCAAATCGGGGTCAGGTTTCATGACCAAAATCGAGTTCGGGTTTTGGATCGAGGTCAGGGTCGGGGTTGGAGTTGGGGTTGGGTTTCAATATTAGGGGTCGAGGTCGGGGTTTTGGACGAAGTCGGGTTCAGGTTTGGGTTTCATGACCAAATTCGAGGTTAGATTTCGGGGTCGGGTTCAAGTTTCAGGATCGAATTTCGATGTCGGGGTCAAGTTTTGGAACAGAGGTCAAGGTCAGGGTCAGGTTTTTGGACGAGAGTCGAGGTCTGGTTTTGGGACCGGGTCGAGGTTGGGGTTGGGTTTTTTGGACAGGAACAGGTTTGGATTTCAAGACCAAGGTATCGGTCAAGTTTTGGGACAAGGCCGAGATCAGGTTTTGGGATTGGGGTCGAAGTCGAGTTTCAAGCTTGTAAATGGATCATAGATCGGGTTTGACGCTATAAATTTTCTATGAGCACAGCATGGCACGACGCGTTTATTAAATGGGCTGGTACGAGTATGACACAAAGCACTAATAAGCTCAAAATAAAATTGGTCGGGCTGGACCATTTGACATAACTAGTTGTGATTAAAAAAAAGAAAAAATTAAGCTTGCATTTGGCTTGTTGGTTAGAGATGAATTTTTTAAGTTAGAGTTGATTAATTTTTCAAAAACTAGTTATAATTTTTATTGACTTTTCATAAAAAGACAAAAACTAATATGAAAAAATACAATTTAATTGAAATTGAAACAAAATGTCAAAGGAAGCATAAGACACCAATCAACAGTTAAACCAAAAGTTAAATTTAACATTAAAGAAAATTAGGTTGAGTGATCCATTTTAGTTACATAATAAAATAGATAGCCCAACTTTTGTTTTTTTAGATCGATGACCTAATATGATAGTTTGATCATTTTTCTCTCTCCCTTTGTATCTCTCGCTTGTTTCCCCAGGATGTTTCCGTCACTGGAGAAGGCGGTGGTGGAAGTTAGATGGGAGCAAATCACTTTTGATCCTTAGTTTTCTCTTCAATTCTCATTCCTTTGTTCAGTTTAATCATGGTTAATTTTTCCACCATTTAATTTTCCAACATTTTATGTGCCGAAGGTTTTTTCTATTTTTTATTTTTGGAAGATGATTATGAAGCCCAGCAACCTAGATTGTCCTGGGGCAGCCTTGTACGAGCAAGAGAGAGGAAACAAAAAGAGAGAGAGAGAGAGATCTGGGAAGGTGTTGAATGGGTTGATGTTGTTTTAATTATTTTTAATGGTAAATCAATTATTTATTAATTATTAATCACTGATTGATCGAAAAATTATTGATATTATTTATGGTCAATCAATAATTGACTACATGTTAATTAATGATTGACTATAAAAATTAGTGAGTAATGTTATGATCAATCAGTGATTAACCAACGATCAATCAGTGATTAATCAATGATCAATTAGTGATTAATTAACAGTGAATTAATGATTAATTGTACAATACAGTCAATCAGTGATTCACCATAGTCAAACTAGTGATTAACCAATGGTCAACTAACAATTAATTAATGATCAATTACTAACTAACCAATAGTCAATCCGTGATTAATCAATAGTCAATTAATGATTTACTCTACAATATGGTCAATCATTGATTGACCATTTACAAAATTGATTAACCATTCTAAGGGAGGGGGGAAAAAGGGTCTTTAGCTAATTTTT
Organism: Ficus microcarpa; assembly: GCA_025413485.1. Lineage (NCBI taxonomy): Eukaryota > Viridiplantae > Streptophyta > Magnoliopsida > Rosales > Moraceae > Ficus > Ficus microcarpa. The sequence goes on along the minus strand of CM046377.1, from coordinate 8,949,510 downwards.
TGAAAACTTAGGCTCTTAAAACTAATTTTTAAAAACTTGGACCATTTATTAAAAAAACTTTTTTAAAAAAAAAAGGTCATTTCTATAAAACCCCTAACATTAATTATATTTGATGTCAAATTCATGACAATTTATGTTGTGGTAGATTTAACATTACAAATAGTACACTATTTAGTTTATCGGAGAATATATTTTTTTTAATAGAAATCATACTAAACAACATAACTTTCATATCTATTTTAAATTTATAGCATAATTTATTATTCTTGTTAAATTATAGCATATTCACATTTCTGAAAACTATTTAATTCCTTTTTTACCCTTAATGCTTAGTATCCCTGTCTCTCTCCTTTCCCTCACTTATCTTTCTATCCCCTTTCTTTCTCTGGCTCTCGCTCTCCTTTGTATCTCTGCCTCCTCTGTCTCTGCCTCTCTCTTTTGTTGACCGGAGATAGAAGCCGTCGGTATTATCGCAATGCACTCATGACGACGACAATAGTTTTTGCGACTCTCTAACGGCAAAGAAGATTCGACGATATTGTTGAGCCACCTGGGTTTGTGATTTTTTTGTAGGTTGACTTCTAATCGTGGTTAATAGCTTCAGTAGGCGATTCAATTATGATAGAGATGGAAACCGATGGCACCGTCACGACCTCCATGGTGATCTAGTGGTCTCAGATCTCCATGGCGATTCCATTGCCCTCCTTCTTTTTGCTTTTTTGGGTTTGAATTTTTTTTACAGATCGACTTTCGATTGTGGCTGATGGCTCTAGCAGAATCTTCGGTCGTGAAGAGCAAGTCCTCCTTGGGCTCGCGATCTCCCTCATGTCCGGCACCAGAACTATTGTCTTCTTCGATGGCGCGTAATGGTGACTTAGGGTTAGGTTTGATTTTTGGTATATTTTGGGGGCTGATTTTAAAATTATTTAGTTTTGAGGGATTTATTGTAAAATTATAAAATAATGGATAGTTTTTGTAATTTTCATGTACTTACCACTTTTAGTGAATGCTGAATTTTTAGTAAATAATTTACCGATTAAATTATTATATTATAAATTTATGTCAAACAGTAAATAAATATATTTACTTAGAAATAAAAAGAGATTAACAAAGGTTTTACTTGGAAATATATTTATTTACCCATATATTACTACAATAATTTAGTAAACGTTAATCTAATATTTTCAACAAGTAAATATATATATATATATATATTTCCTAGTATATGATCTTGTAAATCTTTCTAGTGTACCCAGTAAATATTCATATTTACCATTAAATATCAGATTTATTAGTATTTTCTAGTGGTAAGAATATTATCATATTTACTAAAAATATTGATATTTACAAGTAAATAATAAATTTCTTAAATAATTTATGAAAAAATTAGTAAAACTGGTAAAATTGGTAAATTTTATATAATTGTTAATAATATTGTTTTACCAAATCAAATCAATTACTAAATTTAAGGAGAAACATCAGATTTATCAAGTAAATATCAAATTTATTGACAAACAAATCATGTAAATATCATTATTTACAGATAAATATCATTATTTATAGTTTTTTAGTTAATAAGTAAATATCATAATTATCAAGTAAATATTAGATTTAGACAAATAAATCACGTAAATATCATTATTTACTACTTTCTATTTACCAAGCAAAAATCAGATATAATGATAAAAGATCAGGTAAATATCATATTTACAAGTAAATATTTTATGCTTTCTATTTACAAATTAATATGTTAATATTACATACTTAACAATTATATTGAATAATTAAAAATTGTTATAAGATCTTTAGTTATTTAACTTTTATTTTCCAGATGCGTGGATTAGAGTGGTCACGGATTATATTACCACTTCTACTCTTTCTTTTTATGGTTAATGAGGACCCTTGTAGTCAACTAGAACCTTCCCGTGGTTTGAGACAAGGGTGTCCACTTTTCCCTTATCTCTTTTTGTTATGTGCTGAAGGTCTATCGGGTCTCCTTTCGACTACAGAAAATGAGTCTTCTATTTCTGGGTTCTCTTGTTCGCGGAATGGACCGAAGGTTAGTCACCTCTTTTTCGTAGATGACAGCCTGCTGTTTTGTCGTGCTTCTCTTGACGAGAGCTTGTATATTAGAGAGATATTGGCGATCGATGAAAAGGCCTCAGGGCAATTTATTAATATGCAAAAATCTGCCATTATGTTTAGCAAGAATGTTCAGGATGAATTGCGCACTTCTATCCTCGGTATACTGGGCTTGGGGCAAACACAACCCCACGATAAATAATTGGGTCTTCCTACGTTGGTGGGTAGGGGTAGAAGAGAAGCATTTAGAACAATTAGGGAGAGAGTTTGGAGCAAAATGCAATTATGGCGTGGGAAACTATTCTCTATGGGGGGTCAGGAACTCTTTATTAAATCATTGGCGCAATCGGTTCCAACTTATACCATGGGTGTCTTTCGCCTTCTAGTAGCTCTTTGTGATGATTTTCAAGCCATGATGGCTAGGTTCTGGTAGGGTAGTGAAGCTGAGTCGAGGAAACTACATTGGTGGAGATGGGAGAAACTATGTTGGAGGAAGGAGGAAGGTGATCTGGGTTTTCGGAATGTTTCAGCTTTTAATCAAGCATTAGTAGCAAAGCAGTCTTGGAGAATTCTATAAAATCCAGATTCTTTGGTTGCTCGTGTTTTAAAAGATAAGTATTTTAGAGGTGTTAATTTTCTTGAGGCAAAAGCAAGGAGTGATGCATCATACATTTGGAAGAGCATTTTATGGGGACGTGATGCTATTAAACTTGGGCTTCGACGTCGTATTGGGGATGGGCTTTCTACACGGGTTTTTGGTGATCCATAGCTACCTAGTCCTTCATCTTTTCGAGTAATAACTAAGATGCTAGTAAGAGGTGAATCCTTGAGGGTTGCTGATTTGATGTTGGAAGGGAATCATGCCTGGGATAAGGGTAAGATTAGGAATACTCTTTGACCGGTTGACCAAGAGCTTATTATGAGTATCCCTCTAGGAAATGGCGGAGGAAGCGATAAATGGGCCTGGCACTTTGATCTTAAAGGACTTTATAAGGTTCGTTCTGGGTATAGGGCAATCATGGAGTCTAGGCAAAGTGAATCTTTTTCCATTGTCAATTCAGATATTTCATGGTAGAGGAAGATGTGGAGTTTACCAATTCCTCCCAAAGTCCGGTTGTTTGTATGGCGCGCTTTCCATGAGATTCTTCTGACGATGGTTTCTTTGAGGTATAGAGGTATTGATTGCAATACTACTTGCCCAAGATGTCATGGAATCCTTATCCAACACAATCTTTGAATGCCCGATATCGCAAGCAGTGTGGAAGATCTCTCGGTGTTGGAAGGTGATTGAGAAGATGAGGGCTATCCCATTTGCAGACTTTTTAAGAATTGTGCAGTTAGAAGTTCCTATGGAGGAGTTTGCTTTGATGCGCTGGTTAGCTTGGAAGCTATGGTGCAAGAGAAACAAGGTTGTTCATGGGGGAGACGTTGGAGATCCGCAAGTTATTTTGGACTTAAGTATTACCAGTTATGGCGAATGGCAGGCTTTGAATAGGGTACTGGTCCAATTACAAGCTGTAGGATCAGATGTTTGGCTGCCACCTAAACCAGGTTATCTCAAGCTAAATATTGATGCATCGGTCTTATCGGGTTCGACTTACATTGGTATAGGAGCTGCCATTCGTGATGTGAAGGGATCTATTTTAGGTGCTGTGGCAGAATCAGTAGAGGGGTTTTTTTCTCTTTTTGTGGCTGAGTGCATAACACTTCGTGAAGGTTTGAGATTTGCAAAGGAAATAGAGTGTGTTAATCTTGAGGTAGAAACTGATGCAACCAATGTCGTTTCAGCTGTGGTAGATAATCGGGAGCTTTCTATGGAAGGTCCGATTTTGGAGGAAGTTAAACAATTGTTTGTCCAATTGCGGAGTACAGGTATTCATCATATTCATCGAAGTGCTAATCATGTTGTTCATCTTTTAGCTAAATTTGGTTTTAATTCTAATTGTACGAATATATGGATTAGTGAGACTCCCGCTGTAGTCTCTAATACTGTTTCTATTGAAACTATTGCTTAATAAAGTGAGTCTTATTCAAAAAAAAAAAAATGTTATAAGATCTTTAGTTATTTAACTTTTATTTTCAAAAGTTTTGGATATTACAAAAAAAAACCCCAATATTAAGCCCCAAATTTAGCCCTAGCCCTAACCTTAAAAATTAATTCTTATTAATTATTAAGTGTTAAAATAAATTTATACTAATTATTAATTAATTAATTTAATTTAATTATTTAATTAATTTAATTAATTAATCAATTGATTAATTAATTGATTAACTAATTAATTAAGTAATATTTAATTATTACTTTATTTAATTGAGTAATTATAATTAAATTATATAATTTTAATTGACTTATTATCTTGTTAATAATTTAATTATGTTATTTAAATATTATATCTCATGTACTAATTATTAATTATTAATTCTAATATTAATAATTGAATTTAATTAAATATTTAATTAATTTCTAATTAATCATTCCTAATTATTTTGATGATTATATCAATAATTAATGATTAATGATTAATTAATTTATAATTAATCATATATTATAATTATGTAATTATTTAACATAATAATCTTGATTATCATATATTAACTATTATAATTAATTAATTAATTAATAATCAATTAATTAATTAATTCCTTTATTAAATTACATTTGGTTATGAATTAATTAATTAATAAATTAATTAATAAATCAATCAAGGTGACAAGGAGTCACCTAAGGATATACCTCTTTTTTATTGTTGGGTTAGTCTAAACCCCTTAGTTATGTTCATTTAGTTGGGTTAAGGTAGTCTCTTGGTATATGTCTAGTAATCTTCTAGTGTACTTTATCGAAGCCCATTAAAACTTGTTATTCAACTTTATAAAGTTAGAGTTTTTCACATTATTTGATCATACATTTAAAATCAACTCATTTCATAACTAAATATATTCATATGTTATAATTTACCATTATGTCACATTTTAACGTTCATTTTATCGGTGTAGGATTTGAATTTGTAAGATTTATTTGATTTCGAGTATAATTCTGTTTTGGACACTTGATGACTTGTTGGAAAGCTTGAAATATATAGTTTTTGTCTTTATAATTTGTTTTCCAAGATTTCAAGCATTTCAAACATTAATGCGGATGTTTTCCTAAGTGTCATATGATAAAATCTCGGATTTCCAGATTTCAATATAATTTTAAGGGATTTATTAAAATTCATGTACATATCCGTTTTAAACACATGATATCTCATTTTGAAGCTTGCGATGTCTACTTTACAGTAGTAAAGTTATTTTCTTTAGTACTTAAGCATTTCACACCATAAACTTAGGTTTTGTCACTGTTGGTCCCACCACAAATCCAGATTCATGAGTAAGATTAGAAAATCCATAATAATTTACTTACAAGTCCAAATAAGACAAAAGATATGTCATTAGAAAGCTTATAATGTCTATTTTATATGATAAAAACAGTTTTATAAAACGTTATGGTTTGCTAAGTCAAAATCAACAAAACCCATGGCTAGTATCGGATTCCAGCAAGGATTTTCGGTTCGTAGACCAAACTTGTAAAATTCACCAAAAATTGCATATTTATCCATTCAAGGCGTGTGATACCTTGTTGGAAAGTTCAAAGAATCTAGTTTTTATTTCTCTAACTTAGAATCCAAAATTTTGAGTCTAAAAGGTTCGGAGTATAATAAACCCGTGACTAGTCTGTGTCTCAGAGGTTTATTCTTTCTCTATTTTTGTGTCACAACTTCAAAGGTACATAACTTTAGATATATAAAAGCAAATCAAGTAATTCCAAAACCTAAAATGAAGCTTATCCTATGTAGAATCTTAATACATAACTTATTTTTCATACAAAAGCATCTAATGCATACTATATCACCACAACAACTACAACCTTCAAAAAGTTCATAAATCTTACCGAAATGCTTCGGGGATCCTTTAAGATCTCGAACCTCCCAAGTTCTTCTCAAAACTTTTTCTTAGGTAAGAAAAGTCTAATATTAAGATCATAACTAAATATCATGCTTTAATTCTCCAAAAAAAAATGACTAAAACACGAAGAATGCCACTAAGTTACCTCTAGTAAAACGTCCTCTAACTCCGTCTCACACTTCTTCGATCTTGGTGACGGGGTTCCTTAGAACTTGAAAATGGAAAGAGGAGGGTGCTAGAGGTGTGTTGGAGGTGGAGAGTAGTGTTAGTGGTTTTTGGTTTTGCTTAAAGCTTGGTGGTGGTTAGAGAAGTTAGGTTTTTTAGTTTGATTTGTGTGAGAAAGAAAATGGGACGTTAGGGGTTTGTGCTTAGCCAACTTTGACCTTGAGAGAGTTGTCTTTTGAGGGATGAAATTTGAAAAATATTTGGCTGAATCAACCCTTCAATGGCCGGCACTTTTGGGAAGGTTTTTGGGGTGAAACTTGGTTCAACAAAGTTGAGATGAGGGGTCACTTTAACTTGCCTCTTACTTAGGTCAAATTGTCAAAAAAAACCATGCCATTCTCTTACATGAAGTTGCATGGATGCACCACTTTCCCTTTCACTCATTTGTTACAAAGCAAGGGGAAATGTGAACAAATGAGAAAGGAAGAAAGTGGTGCATGCATGTAACCATATGTAAGAAATGACATGGTTTATTTTGACAAGTTGAACCAAGGAAGAAACAAGTGAAAGTGAGCCCTTGTCTCCACCTTGTTGAACCAAATCTTCACCCCAAAACCCACCCTTGAAGTGGCAGCAATGAAGGGGAAATCAGCCAAAAAATTTTCAATTTTACCTTTCAAAACACAGCTCTCTTAAGGTGAAAATTGACTGAGTACAAACCCCTAACACCTCATTTTATTCTCACACAAGTTAAACTCGAAAACCCTAACTTCTCTAACCACCAACACTATTCTCCATCTCCAACACATCTAGCACCCTCCTTCATCCATTTTCAAGCTCTAAGAAACCCCATCACCAAGATCGAAGAAGTGTGAGACAGAGTTAGATGACGTTTTACTAGAGGTATCATAGTGGTTCTTTGTGTTTTAGTCATTTTTAGTAAACTAAAGCATGATGTTTAGTTATGATCTTAATGTTAGACTTCTTCTTATCTAGGAAAAAGTTTTGAGAAGAACTTTTGAGATCCAAGATCTTAAATGATCTACGGAGTATTTCAATAAGATCTAAGAACTTTGTTAGAGTTTGTGGTTGTTGTGATAATATAGCATGCATTAGAAACTTTGGTATGAAAAATAAATTATCTGTTAAGATTCGACATACGATAAACTTCATTTTAGACTTTGGAATCACTTGATATACTTTTATATGTCCAAAATTACGTGCATTTGAAGTTGTAACACAAAACTAGAGAGAAAATGGATCTCTAGGGTATAAACTAGCCACGAGTTTATTGTACTCCAAACCCTTTAGACTCGAAATTTTGCATTATAAGTTAGAGAACTAAAAACTAGATTCTTTAAGCTTTCCAACAAGATATTATATGCCTTGAACGGATATATGTGCAATTTTTGGTGAATTTTACAAGTTTAAACTACGAACCGAAAATCCTTACTGGAACCCTGTACTAGCCACGAGTTTTGTAGATTTTAAGTTAGTAAACCATAACTTTTTATAAAACTGTTTTCATCATAAAAAATAGACATTATAAGCTTTCTAATGATTTATCTTTTGTCCCATTTAGACGTGTAAGTAAATTGTTATAATTTTTATAATCTTACCTATGAATTTGGATTTGTGGTTCAAATGTGAAACTAATAGTAACAAAACCCAAGTTAATGGTACGAAACACTCAAGTAATAAAGGAAATACTTTACCACTATAAAGTACACATCTTAAGCTTCAAATTGAGATATCATGCGTTTAAAATGGATATGTACGTAAATTTTAATAAATCCCTTAAGATTGTTATATAATCTGGTAAACTGAGATTTTACCATAAGACACTTAGGAAATTGTCCACATTAATGTTTGAATGCTTGAAATCTTGGAAAACAAATTATAAAGTCAGAAACTAGATGTTCAAGTTTTCCAACAAGTTATCAAGTGTCTAAAACAGAATTATACTCAAATCTAAATAAATCTTACAAGTTAAAATCCTACACCGATAAAACGATTAAACATTAAAATGTAACATAAGGGTAAGTCATAACATATGAACATATTTAATTATGAAATGAGTTGATTTTAAATATATGATCAAATAATGTGAAAAACCCTAACCTTATAAAGTTGAATCACAAGTTTTAATAGACTAAGATAAAGTACACTAGAGCATTATTAGACATAACTAAGGGAACATAACTAAATATGAAGCCAATACTCCAGGTCGATGCACAATCCGGTCAGGCTTCACATACCAAAAAGTAAATAGCTATAAAAGAAACTTGCTTGTTGAAGGTCCAGATAAAGGAAAATATTAACCAAGCATAATTTCCCACTAAGAAGTTCGCATATTGCCCGAACTTATTGCCAGAACAGCTCCTAAGCAAAAGTATTTAGTAGCATCCTAGCAAAGAATGTATCCTAAATGGAAATGCTAGTGCATGTACCTATGATCACATGGAGAATTTTCAAGGCTTAAATATGAATAAATAATTAAAGCTAACAAAGAAGCGTTATAACAAACGGATTTACATGTTAGAAGTATGTTAAAGAAATATAAAAAGGATGAAAGCCACATGCAGACACACGCACAGAGTCTAACAAGACAGCAACAGATTCTTCTTTTAACATGTCGATTCTCATTTCCTTCCGTATATACTTGTACACTAACAGAAGTAAATTGTTAGAGTGCCAATTTTACCTCCAATGTGGGAAAGACACAATCTTAGTTTGCGATTTTTATCCGAGATTTGGAAGTGGTTACCAAAGTTGTAAATCCTAACTTCCCCGAATAACCGTGAGCGGATCGGTATATGTGCTAAGTACTTTTGGATGCTTTACCCAAACACACCGGTTGCAATGTGTTATGTGCAAAGCACTTTTGGGGACTTCAAAAGCACTACCACTACTTGCCCACGAAGGGGTTCATCGGAATTTCGGATTGCAAAATTTCTAAACTACGTTTTCCATTTTTCTTATCTAAAAAAAAAAAAAAAAAAAAAAAAAAAAAAAAAAAAAAAAAAAACCTCCTCTGTCTCACGCAATAACAAATGTCAATGAAAAATAATCGCTATATTAAGAGCTAATTCAAGAACGCTGAAGGCACACGGGTGAAGAAAATTTAACAAAAATAATATTGATAATAATTGGTCTGAAAGAATTAAGAAATGAATAAAATAAGAGAGCAGAGGGAGTTTTCTAACCCGATTTATTATTATTTTTTTTTTTTGGAATTTCGCCGGCTGAATCGTCTTTACACTGAGGGTTTAAGCTGAAGATGGGGCGTTGATTCGGTTTCGTAGTTAGATTTTTTGAGGATTTTCGCTCTGAGAGGATATAAAACCTCCCGATATCGTGTGTTTTAATAGGTTTCTCTCTCTGTAAAATGGAAGATGCAGAGAGAGAGAGAGAGAGAGTGATATATTTGAAGAACAATAGAGGATTTTGCAGAAAAACTAAAAATTAAAAAGAGATATTTACAAAAATAGCCCATGAAATAAAACTTATTTTAAAAACTCATTCTTCCTCTTTTAGTATTACAATTTAGTCCTTCATACTTTTGAGTACCGTTGGAATTATCTTTGGCTCACATTGGACCAAAATAAATTTTTTTTTTTGTACTTCGGTCGAAGATATTTTGCCAAACTGAAAAATATTAGAAGAAACATCGATTTTGATGATACTGTATTTATTGTGGAATCCCCGGAAATATCATAAACTGTCAGAAAATTTTAGAAAGACAATATATTTTAATTTTCTTAATTTATTGTTGATTTATTGGCTAAATAATATTATTTGTTATAGCCCAGCATATTTGTCCAATTTGTAAATTAATATATTGTGATTTTATATTGCTTGAATCGGGACAAACTCCACTTTGAGCTTTATAAGAACTTTTTTTTTTTTTTGGTCCATATTGAGATTTTTATCATATGTAGAAAATTTTCTATAAAACTTGGTTATATCTGGTAATAATCGACGAGTTAATATTTAGTTTTAACACAAACATCCACACTTCCAATTATTTTTACTTGGTGTTTCTAAATTATTAATATCTTTTTTTTAATTTCTTAAATATAAGATATTGATATTTTTATCTTTGATCATAATGCTATAATAAAAAAAAATAAAAAAAATAAAAAAATTCTAAAATCCTAATATTACACTTTAAATGTAAGTCGAATAATCAACTCAAATTAAAGATAAAAAATGTTAACTACGGTGGAAATGATAAATCTCAAATGTCACCCAAAAATACTTACCCTATTTGCAGTGAATTTCGCCATCATTTCAATAAGAAAAATACTAAGAACACAAGCTTTATTCTCATCAATTATGTGAAATATGAGTTATTATTATTTTATTAATAGATTTTTAAAAAATTGTCACATTAGTTTGCTTTATTTATAATTTATCAATAGAAAGATGACAAGTTACACATGAGTATATTGTAACATAGGTTAGTACGATCCTGCTACAACATAATCTTTCGAGAATGTTGTAACATGAGTTGGTAGGAGAATGTTGTAACAGAATCAACATGCCAAGAGAGGAAGAATTCACTAATTCCTATGGAAATAACATTAGAAAAATACTAGTGACAACAATGCTAATTCTAACTTTTGATTATCAATAAATGTGATATATAAGTTGTCATTATTTTATTAATAAGTGTTTAAATTATTATCACATCAATTAATTATATCTAACAATGAAAATACGATGCATTAGTTAGTACAAAAAAAATTGAAATTAAAGTTGATATGCATAACAGTATTCATAATATTATCCCAAGACAAAAATAGTGCCCTGGCCCAATACAAAAACGAGGAAAACGAGAAGCTACCTAGTCCAAAAGAAATACGAAACCTCAAGTTTCACCTTTTCCAGCAAAGGTGAACCATGTTACTTCAGACTGTTACGTTCTCTGAAGAATCTACAATTGGGGAAAAAAAAAAATCCAAAAATGACAAAATTAGACAAGAACAACAGACGGATGAAAACAATCCCCTATCAAATCACGAACAAGGTTAAGTGAGAGTTTACGTTGTCAACGATGAAAGACAAGCTAGCATGGAATCAGTTGCAAAGCAAGAAACTGAAACAAGTCCCACTTAACAAAAAGTACAGTAGACTTTTTCGGGCCAAAAAAAAAAAACCGAAACACAATTCTCGGTGACTGAAACGTGACAGCTAGTTAAGCCAGCAACTATAAGACCGTCTTAATGAACCAACAATGAGATGCTCAACTTTAAGTCATTCTAATTTCCAAGTTACAATTTGTGTCCAAAGGTGATTAAAGAAAAATAATCTGATAAAAAGGTGATTAAACTACACAATGCAGCAGGTAAAGTTACTCCAAGACATGATATTTGAAGGGTAAAAAAAAAGGGAAAAACGAAAACAAAAGAAAGGAAGACACTTTATTCTTTCAAAAGAAGTTTTCTTTAACAAAGCCTTAGGAATTTAAAGCTCCTTTAAAAGATAACTCTCATCTTGTACTAAACTTAAAAAGTAAAAAGATCAAAAACGAGCTAACAAAACCTTCAAGCTAGATGGACATCCCCGAGATGATCTTCGACTTTGGTAGGTGAACGAATTGGATCTTGCGACAGGAACTCAACTGGAGAAGAAAACTGGCACCGGAATATCACGGTTCCACAAATTCCAATATATATATATAGTTCACGCCATCTGAAAATTTCTTGAAAAGCCTCCTGCAAAGTGTTTCAGAATTCACCAACCTTGACTTCTTGTTCTCCACATATTCCTGCACATCAGAAACATGTTCCAAAGCCAAATTCAGCATGTTCCTCCAACTCGTGAATTCTAGAGGAACAATAATGCAGTTCAGCTCATGGAGTTCCATTTCATTCGGTTGGTTACCGAACTTGTCAACATGTTCTTACAATATATGGACGACATTTAATGTGTGCATAAGAAGCATCTTAATGACAGAATAGAAGGATTCATTTCCTCACATCTCAACTCTCGACAAAGAAGCTTACTAAGGAGCTACAATGTTTTCCTCTTTGGACCTCAGGCAATCCAAAACAAGAGTACTCCGCAAAAAGAGGACACAAAATTAAACAAAGAGTATATATGTAGCAAAAAGCATATATAATTGCATTCAATTAATCTTTTTTTGTTCTTTTATCTCAGGTGATCAAATTTAACATTAAATTAGACCTTTAGAAGTTGCAAAATAGCATGTACCATCCTGCATTTTGTACCACAAATCAGAATCAGGTCTTCGTTAAACTGCCCCATCTATATCATAGCAATAGCAAAACTACCATTAAATAAAATATGCTTTGTAGACACCAATGTTAAGCAGTGTAGCACAATTCTGCGAGTTACTTGAACAAAAAAAACCGGGGGGGGGGGGGGGGGGGGAGGGGGGTGGTTGTTGGTTGTGGGTAGGGTGGTGTGTGTTGGTTTATGGCTTGATGTGATACCCACCAAACCAGCAAAATAATTTCTCACAGACTCGGAAGCTCTTTGAACAAGAATCAGAAGAAACAAAGGCAAGGAACCAGCTAGTGTAAATTTAAGTGCATCTCTGTTCTGTCTGTTCAAGCATTCTTGAGACCTAGAATACCATGAAATAGCAACAAAGTCAGGTAAATGTACATACACACACATATTGAATGCATTCTTGAATACCATATTGAATGCAGCACCAGAGTTTATGTATCTTTGGAAGAATCTCAGAAACTCAGTCATGGAGGCAATCAAATGTGTTATAGTTATATGTGCCGAAAGGAATTTGCATAAGTCTTAAGTCATAGCCAAAAGCAACACTGACTTCTCTAACATAAAGCTAACTCGTAAAACAACATATCCTTGTACAGATTTTCAATTAATACTGAAGTGTTGTATCAATATGAAGTGTCTAGGACGTATACAATATTCAACTGCAAACATTTTGTATCTTGTTAAATATTTCACTGATTTTTCATGTAATGGAATAAAACCATGACCAATCGTTTTTGCTGGCCTCGACAAGCGGTAAGCACATGGTCACCGTGTTAAAGTTTACAGTTAGAATCCCACAACTGAAATTTATGAAAATTGGGGGAAAAAAAAAAAAAAGAACATAATTGACTGGGAGACACAGACTTACTTTTATACATGCCCGTGTGAGTTTGCAGTCTTCTTCTTGTTTCGTTGTAGTTGAATTGTGTTATAATCAATTCATCTTCTGCATCAGAGTAAGGGATAAACAAGATTAAGACTTTTCACTAGTCTAATAATCTTCTTCTTCTTCTTTTAGTAGCTGTTACATACTTGGGGGTAAAATCCACACTCAGGTGAATGCTAAAGTTTAGAGTTCGAATCCCCACATCAAGTTATACAAATAAATAAATAAACAAGACATAATCTTGTACATACCCGCTTTTCATCTCCTGATTAAATACACCAACTTCATTTGCATTTTCCTCACATTCTTCTTCTTCTTCTTCCTCCTCCTCCTCCTCCTCTAGTGCTTTCCAAAATTTGTTTGCAGCTACCACCTCATCTTGTTCTTCCTCTAGTGCTTCCCAATACTCTTGATTCTTCTTCATCTCCTGATTATATGCACCAACTTCGTTTGCATTTTCCTCATATTTTTCTTCCACTACTGCCTTGCAAATTCTGGATACAAATTTCTCAGTATCTTCTACTTTTTCCCCTAGTGCTTTCATTTGATGAACTAGATATGATTTATATCCAGATTCCTCATATTCTTCTTCTTCTTCCTCTTCTTCTAGTTCTTTCCAATCCTCTTGATTAAGTACACCAAATTTGTCTGTATCTTCCTCATACAGAAGGTGGATTCCACACTTATTCAAACTCCAATGATCATAGTCATCTGTATTTTCTAAATCTAAAAAGAACTCAAATGCGACTTTGGTGATCTTTTCCCGTACCATGAGCCAATCCTCTTCCAACACTCTTGTCTCCAAAGCCGTACAATAATAATTTAGATCCCATGTCAATTTGACGCCATTGTTCATTAAAAAGTGCGGTTTACATAGAAGGCTAATTTGCTGAACCCCCGTGGCTGTAACAGAAGCACATATAGCAAAACCCAGAAAGCTGGAATTAAGTGAGTTTGGAGGAAGATCAATCACCATGCTAATCTTCCGACCACTTTTAGAAAGGCTTTTTATCCCAGGATCACTTGAACTTGTTTTAGAAAATCGATGAAACAACTTCGGGATTTCTATCCCAGGACAACAAACGCCAATCTCCCCTCCAATAGGAAGTCTCTGCATCATTTAATGCTTCAAAAACTGGTATAAAGGAAAATAATAAATTTGCACATGGGATTAGAAAAATAATAGAATATAAAAGGAAAGGGACATACATGACTTGGAAATTCTTGCAATGCAATTTTCCTAGAAAGGAATTTAAGCATTCGGGCAGACATCAATTTGTTGTCGTGTACTCCTTTCCCATACAATTGTAGGCAATTAAAAAGTAGAAATTCCTTCCCAACATCAATTGGATTTTGTATGTGTAGTTCTTCAGCAGAATCTGACGTGGTTCCTTGATCATGTTCACCAAATCTTCCAGAAATTGACACAAGATGCACATACATGTCAATGCCTCGATAAAAACCAACCAGGGGGAGCTTTGGAACACATTCAAGTTTCAAAAGAGGACGAAGAAAAAATCTAAAATGGCCCTTAATTTCATGTCTATAAGTGCTCAGCTGTGAAAGCGTAAATGCTCTTTCAATCCGCCAGGGAAAAGCAAAACAAGAACATCGAGAAATCAAAGTAGTTCCTTCAAACGAAACCGCCTTTAAACTTTTCATCTTTGAGATTTGGTGTGGAAGACTCCAGACCCTTCCGCAAAAATCAAGGCTTAATATCTCAAGACAACAAAGATGCTCAATAGACGAGGCCGGAACTTCATTTATTGATGTTCTGCTCAATGCCAAACAAACAGTACTCTTGGCAACCTTTGGAAACTTATGGATGGACGAGCAACCCACAAGGAAGAGAGTTTTAAGCTCACCCAGATGTTCAAAATAGGACGGAACTTCTGGCAAACTAGTGCAATATTCAAGATATACATGCTCCAACTTTGAAGCTCTAGAAAGATCTGGAAATACAGTTAGGTGTTCGGAGTAACTAAGATCAATCTTTTTCAAGCTCCTGAGATCCTGTCAAAAAACAAAGCTAGAAATAATTAGAATAACTTTAGCATATTCTATTTGATCAATTCATGAAAACTTATACTTACTTGGCTCCCTTCCCAAAGCTTCTTAACATTACTATAAGGTAGGATAAGTTCAACAAGTTCTTCTGGTCTAAAACCTGATGGAAAAGATCTCCAAGGGTATCCATCCCAATGGAGATATCTAAGGGAATCAGGAAGAAACTGAAGATCATCATCTCCGGAAGGAATGCACACTTCACACTTCTTGGACTGGAGAATTTTCAGCAACCTTAGCTTAGACATATTTTTAAAGGCGGCAGGGTGTACTTTGCTGATTTTCCACGTATCTAAAACTATTCCCTCAATTGTCACAGTGCCCTGACAATCAAGGACAAAATATAATTTGGCAAAAAGTACTAAAACTTAATCTATTCTAAAAAGTAATATGTATAGATCAAATTTGGCCATTGGATAAAGATATGTTTCAATGCTAATAAACAAAATACTATCAACACAAGTTTTCTAGAATTTATATTTAGTGCATTCAACCGTACTTACCATATCAGTTTTCAAGATACGGTAGACATCTTCAGCATTCCACAATCTACTGCGCCTTGGAAGCTCTTTGTTGGATTGTTCAATCTCCCATCCCATTTCTTGTACCAAATCATGCATCCAGAGTATGTTATCCTCTTTTATGGTAATGAGGGACTTATCAACAAGATTATCAATTACTAATTTTGCAAACGAACGACAAGCATCCAGCATCCTTTCTGCATAATCTCTACGCAAACCTTTGAAAAAGCATGTGATATCTAAAAATATACATTGTTGCATTTGGTCCAATCCATCAAAGCTTATTCTCAAGATTCTTTGAATTTTTGGGTGGGGACATTCTTTCAGCTTGTTCAATTCTTCTTCCCAGTTTTCATGTTTCTTCCCGCCAAGAAAAGAACCAAAAACTTTCAGAGCTAACGGAATGCCTTCACTGTAGTTAATGACTCTTTCTGAAAGATGTAAAAGTTCTTTTGGGAAAGGGGTTCCTTTAAAAGCATTCGACTGAAAGAGTTGAAGAGCTTCCTCGTTGTTTAATCCCTTAACTTCGTGTATCTTGTTAGCTCCTACCCGTAGCACTTCAATATCTCTTGTTGTAATGATTATTCTACTCCCAGGGCCAAACAAACTATAGTCTTCAGCTAAAAATTCTAACTGCTCCCAATCAACCACGTCATCGAAAACGATGAGCACTTTTTTACTACATAGCCGATCCTTATCATATGTTCGTCCTACAGATAAGGTACCCATATTTGGATCTTTTTCTCTCAACAAATCAGAAAATAATTTTTTCTTTAAGTTGTGTTTGTTGCCTTTGCCCCATTCTTCCCTGATATTATCAAGAAAACAACAACTTTCAAATTCGTAAGAGATTTGGTCGAATACAACCCCTGCAAGGGTTGTTTTTCCTATGCCACCACTGCCCCAAATGCCTAGTTTCCAAACGTTGTCTAAGGAGCTAGTGCACATCAAGGATTCAATTTGTGCAACACGTTTTGTAATTCCAACTAAACCCTCGATTTTGGCTCTTGATTGAGTATGATTCATTTTTCATAAAATAACTTCGATTATTCTCTCAACTAAATTGGACTCATCCCTGGCATGTCGAAGGAAAAGCTATTAGTACAAATTAAAGAAATGTAACAATTTAGGCAAAGAAAATAATGAGATAAAACTAACACAATTGATTATGCGTACATGTAAACTACTCTTTAGATGTTGAAAGAAACCAAAACCCACGTCCTCAAAATGTGAAAATAATAGTAGATATGTATAGATATTAGATCACTTCACTTAACAAATTGGTTGACATTTTAAAATGGAAACTCATTTCTTTAGAAGTCACAAATTCAACATCAAACGAGCAACCAGAATAATCAAATACATTATTGGATACTTCAACGAGAGCATCATCTTACAGGGATACATATATATATATATATATATATATATATGGGTATTGAGTCAATCCACTTGACATATTGATCTTTTAATTTGAAAGCTTAATCCCTTAAAATCAAATATGAGATAAGATATACAATCTTACAAAGAGGCATTAAACTAAAAACAGGGATTGGAGATAAGGTATTCAATCTTACAAAGAGGCATTAAACTAAAAACAGGGATGGGAGGATAATAAAAGTTTCAAATGTGCACACTAACAGAGGGAGGGGTTAGGGAGAGGGGGCCATGCCCCCCTAACTTTTTTTCTTTTTAATTTTAATGTAATATTTTTTAAAATTTTAACGTAGTGTGTTGTGTATAAATTAGTCTTGCCCCCCATTAAATTAATAGCTATCTATATTTTATGGATATTTTATTTACACTCATAATATTAATAAATATGACCAGAAAGTCAAATAAAGATTTTTAATATATTTTTTCCCTATAAGAAAATTACCTTAAAACCGTTAAGAATGCTCATAACCTATATACCTATAAATGAAAATATTTTTTTATAAAATAATTAAAAAACATACATCACATTAACCATAAATAGAAATAGTATTAAAAAATATTTAAAAAAATCCTAAATCCTGACTCCGGTCACTGAATGTACAGGTAATAGAATGTTTTTCTTCAAGAAAGTAAACAATCAGTTCAAGCGGAGAGAACATAAAATCAAAGTGAAACATACCAAATGACCTGCGAATCCCATCCAGCCAGATTGGCAGCTGCTGTCAAGGCATCTCTCCACTTTTGCACCTTG
>CM046377.1:8859887-8931301 GCA_025413485.1 Ficus microcarpa | reverse complement strand
CCAGTAAATTTATAACCCCATATGGTGAAAAACACTGTAAGTTTATGAGGCCTTAAAATGTAAAACCAAATGGTAGCATTGATATGATAATGATAAGGTAACAGAATGTGCCTTTTTTTTTTTTCCCTGTCTGCTTCATGTCTAAAGGCATATATAAACGATGACTATATATTCATGCTCACTCGCTGCAGTAGCCTTTCTTTTTTCATTTTTCATTTTTTTTTTTTCCCCTTTTAGGGGCTGTCACCAAATGGTACCCCCAAATCCAAGTCTCCAAAACAAATCCTTTTTCTTTCACACATATAGTCCAATAGCCATCATGTCATGCAAATATAGTCATTCAAAAGGACAATTATGAGCACGAAACATGGATGAAAATAAGGTAAATTAAACATACTCCTCCATTCGTTGATGCATGAAGACAACCAAAGGAACTTGCTCAATATCTTTCATCAACCGATAGGCAACAAGTTGGTCTTCATCTCTAATCAAAGATAGTGAATCAGCTGGCTCCTCAAGATAACGTATAATGCGATTATTGTATATCTGTATAGATTCACAAAACTTCAGAAATGAAACATACTGATTCTTGCATAAACACAAAAAAGATACAGACCTACTAACACGCATAAACCCAAAAATTTACAATCTCACATCCCATAACCAGCCACATGAACAGAATTAGATAAAAAAATCTGACATACCTCAGCTACGAGTAAGCTCTCACCATTCTCCAAAGAACAAGCAATGCTTAAAGCCTCAATAAGATCTTGAAATTTCCCATTCTTGGGCACAGTAATGGTATATGGCGAAGGTTGAGAACTTCCATCAGTATGCACAACTGTTAAAGTCATCGTCCGCATTGTTGTTGAAGGTAATGGTAGTGATAAGTACATGAATGGATCAAAAGTAACAGAGACCTTTTTGCAGATAGGACAAACTAATGTTGATTTGTATTGACCCTGCAACGAAGAAGGAAAAGAAGGTTGGCAGGGCCACAGAGGGCAAATAATTTGTTCAATCAAGCTGACAAAGTTATCAAACAAAAAAAAAAAAAAAAAAAAGGAAGCAATATAACCGAGAATTAACTTCAAGACATGGCATAAGTCGCCATATAAGCTGCAAAAAGATTACAAACTTGTACTCTCTGTGTATAAATACACAAGTTTTAAAACTTTTTTTTTTTTTGGTGACCGATATGTATTGTTCAGCTTCAGTCTGACAATTAGTACAGAGCATATCAAGTTCAATAAATTTGATTTCTAATTTTACCTGGTGGATAGATATATTTGGGTTTTTGCAAACTGATAAAGGCAGTATGAACAAACCTATACTCAGAAATAATCCATTTGTTTATAAATGTTTTTATACATTTTAGCTTTCTGTCTATCAAAACAACAAAATGGCATCAAGTCTGCAAACTTTAAATTGAAGCTTGAATTAAAAGATAAAAGCAAAAAGAAACTGTACCAGATGAGGTAAGTCGGCAGATCTGGAAGAAAAAGTGGATAGCTACGCCCATAGACTAAAATGAAGTCACTTACCTGGCACACATCAACAATGATAGAGTCATTACGAGCTAAATGATTCCGCCAATATTCATCAGCAACTTCTTCATCTGGTCTACCATCTCCATCTTTAACTTCTGTATACGGTTTGCACTTTACACGATTGAGATCTTCATGGAGACCATCCAACAAAAATGCCAGGAGCTCCTGTTAGAGTAAGAATTATCAAATTAAAAGAACCTGAAAAGTTAAAATCTTCACAAAACTCAGAACCCTCCTGAAAAGAAACTCAGAAGGCAAAAACTTTACTGACCTGAGAATCATGCTGGTTGAAGCCACTAAATTGAGGAGCAAATCGAGCAAGCTTTGATTTGAATATTCTTGGAGCCACTGGAGTTGCTCCAGGAGCCCATAATTTCCTTAAAAGGTCTCCAAATGCCAAGGCAATCTCACCCTGAAAAGAAGTTACATCAATAAAATGACCAAGTACGAAAATGGTTATAGCAGTTACAGCACTTCTAGTTTGAGGAACCTTGTTCAAAAATACACAACTCATGAACAATAAGGAACAAGTTACAAGAGATAAAAGACATACATCCATTCCCAGTGGATTTTCATGATTTATTTCTCGACCATAATCTCCAAGAAAATAGTCAACGAGCTTTGGTGTGTGAGCTAAGCACTGAAGTGCACTGTTCATGAAACATGTATTCCCAAGGTTTTGTAACCCTGTTAATCCCAAAGTCCCAGCTTCACAAGAGCTTCCCCAGAATGATGAAGTAGGACGCAGGAAATTCGAACTTGCAGTGCCATTCATCGTTATTGAAGTTGAAGAGGAGTTTGCCATGGAAGAATGTTGTGCTACCATCTCATCTTTCTTCCCATCCCTGCACTTAATTGAGTCTGATAACCCATAAACTTGCAAGTCCAATAGAATCTGCAAAAAAGGCACAAATCATTTAGGTTAGTAGCCAATGAACCAAAAAAGTGAGCCCTTCTAGAAAATTTTCAGCTTAAAACAAATACAAAGATACCAAGGAACATGTAATCCACATCATCACTGGTTCAGGACTTAAAACAAACATATTCAGTTCGTAAAAGGATTCATTTAAGAGTGTTTGTATTAAATAGAAAAACAACATCACTAACCCGTGATATATTTTGATAATACCATAACCAACGCTTCAGGCCATCATAATCCGCAAATCAACATCTCAGTGCGGAAGTTCTTAAACAATAAAGAGAGGGAAAAGTCAACTTTTTTTTTTTTTTTTAATCCAACCTAGCAGCTATTATCCATCACAAGGTACTTTAACTTTGTTACATAAATTGGAAACCAAATATCAGATAGTAACAATTATAGTAAGCATCAAATAGTGACAATGATGGTGACAATGTTCCTGACTTCAATAACAAAAGCAAGAAATTGAAAACAATCTCTCTTAATAAGATATCAAAAACTTGTCAATAGACTAAATACATAAAGAATAAACAAAAAGATAGAAATCCTTTTTTTTTCTCGCAAAAACTAGGAGGGTAAGAAGATTATTTTGTGCTTGAAATTCTACGCGCAGAAGATTATCAAGCAGGAATTATCAAAATTTACAAAATAATAACATAATATATAGCCAAATTAAACACCGAGGCAGGCTAATGAGAAACCAAGGCAACATCAAGAACAACAACGTCGAGCAAGAGCCAGGCCTGGTGCAAAAAAGATTGACCAGTAACTTCAACCAAAGGTTAAAATTGAGAAAAAACAATGACTTATTTGTTTTGATTCCAATGACCATTTTGTCAACACTAATACAAACCACCAGTTGTTATACACACAACAATTACAAAACAAAATGCAACATGGGTCCTAAAACCTGTTTGGTAACTACTAACTTCAAAAACGATATTTAACCCAGCATAACTGATTCTCAAACTCAAAACAGTGAAGTCATGTGTAAACACAACCTAGCTACAAGACTGTGCAACTAACAATGTAAAGCATCATTTCAAACCAACCAAGCTGCAATTACCTCATCCGACTGCCGTTGACAATCTCTTGGAAATGTAATTTTATCATTTAGCAAAAATAGATTTGTTTGTCCAGAAAAGTCCCAGATGCGTAACTGCACAATAACTTCCAAGTTAAAAGCACTGTACTTGAAGTTATCCCAAAAAGAATCGTATTCCTGAATTAAGGCTTAATTACCAGTTCCAAATCCACGCTGAAAATTTTGCAGGCTCTTTTATAGAACTCAGTTGCATTATCCTAAAAGAAAATAAAGAAACCTGCATAAGAGCTACATGGGATAAAACCAACCACCAAATTAAAAAAGAAACAGGTAGACAATTCACCATAGAAAAGAACTAAAGAGAGTTTTGTATCCTTATCTGAAGACATAATTCCCATCAAAGGTGATCCTACAAACCAACTCATTACACGTCTTGGGATCAGATGTAATAACTAAGATAAATTTAAATTATCATTAATGTGATTTAGACAATTTAAAAGTCTCTTTAAAAAACTAATAGTCAACAAGCTATACAATTTCTAACTTGTGGATAATAAATGTTCTAGAAACATTCCCTCTGATATCAATTTGTGAGAGAACCAAAATGACCAAAATTCCAAATAAAAGAAATCATTTTTATTCTGTCAAATAAGTCGCATGTATTTACAAGGAAAAATTAAATTAAATACATGAATGATAAGCACCACATCGAATATTTTATTCTTAGAAGTCATTTAAACTCGTGTTCAGAAAGTGCAGCATTGATCGGTAATCTAGAAGATGCACAAATTAAAAACATAAATACAAAGAAAAGGAGTATACGCTTGTCAACTGACCTTTTTGCTAATCCTCACTCCCAGAGAATTTGTTTGAGAATTTGTTTCTCGCAAAACAGAAAGCCTGAGTTGTAAAGGATAGACATCTGCCATGTCATCTTCTGCAGCTGAAAAACTTCTACCTTCCTTCATTGATGATTTTGAATCACTATGCCTACATCAATAGCACACCATCCGACAGTAAGATACTAAATGGATTTATTATCAAGCAGAAGCTGTAAAACACTACATGGATTACACATAGAGGCCTATCATATCTTTACAGTTTACAGTACCAAAAAAAATGTCAAAGCCAGCCTTCAAAACATCTATCCGATAAACTACAATACTAATGCAATCAAAATCTCACTGTTGCTAGGATTAAAAACCCATGAACGTGAGTAACTTGAATAAAACTCTCTTTGGAATTTTAAAGACATTGCCAATTGAATTGATGTTCTCAGAGGTTAAAAAAAAAAAAAAAAAAAAGGGTCTATGTATAGCCTGAAGAAGATACAACATGGCTCAATACAAAAGACAGCACAGTAATTATTTGAGGGGCAATCCAAACAGACACACAAAACAAGTATCAAAGGCCACTAATCTGTTGAATAATGTTCGTGCATTACTAAACGTCTGGAAGATCTAAATTGTCAGAGAAACCATACAGAAAATATTTGCATATCATTGATACTTGTCCGATATAAAGCAAAATACCCTTAAAGACACTACCATTCGCCAGTATTTGGCAAAGAACCAATGACCAATCACAAGGAACAAAATTCAGTAGCGGAAACTTTCCATCTATAATTAATAAAATCAGATACCAGAGAGCAAGGGTGAGAGAAGCAATAACCTAAATGCAAAAAACTTATCTCCAACTTGATTGAAGAAAACAAACGATTCGTAATTCACATCAAACCACTTCGAAATGAATACGAAACAGCACATTAAGTGCCAGAGGATCACAGAATTAATGGGCCAGGTCCACGTGCAACAAACACCCTTCAAGTAAACAAAATTCACTGGCATTTAAATGAATTCACTATTCAATCATTTACAAGTTTTTATACCTGTCTGTGCATATATATGTGTTTGTGTGTGTGTGTGTGTGTGTGTATAACAACCTACTTTCAAATCACATAAGAAGCTCGCATTCTTATACTTACCATTTGAGTGCCTCAACCCACATTTCTCCAGAAACCAAAGCAAAGTCCCTTCCCGAGATACCCGCTTCGCCATTCTCACCATTCCCCACAGAATCCTCTTCTCTCCTGAGATTAAATGCAAGATCCGAGTTGAAAATGTTGTTGATGATCTTCATCGGACCGGCGTAAATCGAAGTGGCCGGCGAGGCGGAGTAAAGAATCCCTCTCTTTCCCTTGGAATCTCCCAAGACTGAATCTTGCGCATCCTTCCACCATCTGAAAATCACCCCCAATCCAATCCAAAAATCAAATTCAGATTCCACAACACTCGAATCTCAAAAAATCGCGATACTAAAACAATCGTTTCTAAAATTCCGCAGCATTTTCTTTCTGTCCCATTTTCTCCGTAATTTTCTCGGCCGAGAAACGGGAGGAATCAGGGAAAATCGATTAAGGTTTTGAATTCAGATTTCCGAATGCGTTGCAGTGTATATAATAGGATTTGAAGTGATTTAAACTGAATCTACAAAAAGCTAGAGAGAGAGAGAGAGAGAGAGAGAACCTGAAAGGGACGAAGTAGAGACGCTGTTCGGAGACCGAGTCGGGGCGGTGAGTGGAATCGGAGAGATCTTCAGAGAGAGGAGTGTCCATGGAAAAGGAGGAGAGAGAAAGAAGATTTAGAAATGGAGAGAGAAAGTGCAGATCATCCGCATCCCAGAGAAAGAGAGAGGGAGAGAGAGAGAGAGAGAGATTGGCGGATTTGCAAAGGGAACAAGTGGAGCCTTTTTTTTTTTCTGTGAAGATTTAAGGAGGGAAAATGTTTTATATTTATAAATAAATATTACTTATTTATATTTTTCTGATATTCGCAGTTTGGTTCGAATAAAGGCATCTTTTCCTTCAAAAAAAAAGAAAAAATGAGTCCGAAGCAGAGAACAAACTCAAGACTGAATTAATTACCCAAAAAAAAAAAAAAACCAGATGATATTATTGCTGCTATTTTTTTTCCTTATTTTATTTATTATTAATTTATATATATTATGGACAAGACTGAACTTCAGGGGGGGAAAGTCAGATGATGTTAATTGGTGCTGTTCTTTTTCTTATTTTCTTATTTTATTAATTTACATATTTATCAACAAAAGAAAAGGAAAATATAATAAATAATCGCTTTTATTAGCTGAGAAGAAAAATATACCCATCATGACTGTGATTCTGTGAAATAGAAATGCATTCATTGGGAGAAAACTACAGCTTCTAATGTACTTGGCACACTATTTAAATCCAAAATTTTATTTAATTTTAAATTTAAATCTTTTTTTTATTCTTTGAAAATGAGTTCCATTTTTTTTCCATTCATTTAATATTCTCATTACAAAATATTTTTTTTATTTCAAGATGTTGTATCATATGAACGAATAAAAAAGAGATC
This sequence comes from Ficus microcarpa, assembly GCA_025413485.1. Classification (NCBI taxonomy): domain Eukaryota; kingdom Viridiplantae; phylum Streptophyta; class Magnoliopsida; order Rosales; family Moraceae; genus Ficus; species Ficus microcarpa. The sequence continues at coordinate 8,924,392 of CM046377.1, read as the reverse complement.
TGAATATCTAATTAGTTATATTTAAAAAAAAAAAGAATATTCTCAAGAAAAACAAAATTACATACATATTTCAAGCCAAAAAAAAATAAAGGATATTACATGCATATTCAGTAGAGTTCAAAAAAAAAAAAAATGGATATAAAATGTTACCGCTTTTCCATTTTCAGAAGATCAAAAAAATCAACTCAAAAAAGTTTATTAAAAGGGGAAAAATAGTTCCAAAACGAATGACGATAATTCCATAACTTTTTAAACCAAAAAAAAAGGAGAGATAATATTATTTGTCCCCCTAGTACAAGTGGAAATCCTAGTTTATTCTTTGGTTTTACATTATTTATGTTTGTGTCGATTAACTAGGTTTTGCTAAAGTAAACAAATTAACCAACTAACAAATATTGCATCTCAAGCAATGATTAAAAAAAAAACCTATTGATCCCTTCACATTGAAAATTGGCCCTAATTTTTATTTACGCGGATTAGTTCTTGAATTATTTTTCGTTTAGTAATTTGTTCATATTTCTAAACATGATGGTGGGGTTTTTTTTTTCTAATCAACATAATGGTGGCCTTTGAAACTTAACATAAATTAACATTAGATCAAGTGATAACTTTAAATTTTAATAAATTATTCATAATGTGGTTGTATGAATAATTTAGGGATATTTTCACACTAAAAATAAAAAGATGCAAAGTTCAATAGGGATTTGTGTAAGCAAAATCAAATTTCAATAAGGATAAAGGATAAGGAAAATCAACCAAAAGAAAAATCATAAGATTTTTTAAAACTTATTTTGAAAAACAAAAAACGGGAAACAAAAAAAAAAAATCAATAGAAGTAGCTGTCTACTCGTCCTCAAATGCATATAAGCGTTTTTTTTTTTTTTCTTTTTTTTGGTTGGGAATTCATACGCGAAAAATACAATGACGGCGCTTTTTTCACATAATCATGTAAACGATTTCATTTTATCGATTCCATATCTAAGAAATATGTTGGTGATGGCCATATATAATTAATTAGTGTGCATGGTAAATTAGCTAGAGAAAAAAAAATGTGTACCTAGGAATCCATGGTTGACTAGAACGTACAAAAACCTTAGGATGCATTTGGTTTGCTATTTTTGATTCAAAATTTTCATATCAGATTTTATATTTTTCTGAAAAATTAACAAAAATAATAATTAATTTTTAAAAAATAAACTGACTTCAACTAAAAAAATTCATTTTCAACAGATAAACCCAACGGAGGCTTATTGACGATCTTAAATAAAAGAACATGACAGCCTTTATTTAGTAGACAACCACATGTAACTCCTATCTATGCAATAGTTGACTTTGACTTGATTCAACTAGGACGAGCATAGTGTTTGGCGAAGGCGTGTTTGGGAGCGTCGAACTTTCTTGAACGGATTAGGGGTAGATTCATCCTAAACAACTGTCTTAGAAATTGTTAAAGTGCTTGATAAAATCTACATTTAATAAATGCTATAATTAGCACACTTTAACTGTAATTGTAGACAGAATGTATATTCATGATTTGTTTTCTTTTTTTACACAACACTCGTCTTACTGCCCTATATTGAATATTATCTCTACTGAAACGCTAAATTGATGAGTTAGTAATAAAGTTTGACACTTGGATAAAAAATAATAAAATAAAACTATTTTTTAATAGAGTATTATTTTTGTGTCAAATTTAACATCTAGTAAAGTATAGTTAATGTTAATGCCAAATCTGACACTTGTTTTTTGAAATTTCAGATCCAATCTTATTGGTACGTTTCTTTTCTTTTTTCATCTAATCATCATTAGATTGTTTGGATTTTTTTAATTATTTAAATCCTAAAAGTTTATTTTTATGAGTTTTAAAGCTTATAACAAAGATGACACATTACATATTACAAAACAAAATAGGATAATGTTATTTTTCATTTTTGTAGTAACAAAAATAGCATTGAAATTGATATTGACGAGATGTTCTTGTAGTTGTACCCATTACTAAATTATCAAGTGAAAGAATTAATATGAGAAACAATGTTTTACACATTCTTTCTCAAAAATTTTATGGCAAGAAAAAAAAAACATAATAAAAACACTACTCTATCTCAACTTTTTATTTTGTTAGAACACTGAGCTTAGGTTAGTGTACTTTATTAAATGTGGAAGCATTATCAAATTTTTTGGTATAGCAATCACCATTGAGTCATTTGTATCACCAAACACATTAAGTCATATGTACATTTGATCGTAATAACATTTTTAATTTACTTTTATAGTGATGTTTAAGTGCCTTCATGAATTGCTAAGGTTTTTTTTTTTTCCATGATTTTATTTTATTTTTGTAACTAGTCATTGCTAAGTTAATGCAAATCATGTTGGGAAGAGCACAAATTTTCAGTTGAGGACGCATCAAATGTTTGAAATGCCTTCATGTACTGGTAAGTTATTTTCCATCGATATCCGAATAAGTTATTTAGTTAATTTTAGGATTCGTAATTAGAGTTACTGTGAATTACATTCATGTATTTATTTTAATTCGGAATTAGAATGAATTCTAATAATATTTGCATGTGTACCCATTCATTTATTGTATTTTCAAAATTAAAGACGACTAATTTGTTTTTTTATTACATACTGTTAATCAAAATTAAACTAATCATTATAGTATTTATATAATAAAATAATAAATATAAGTTGTGTATATTTTTTGTTTAAAAAAGTTAAAAAGTGTAAAAAAAAAAAAAAGAATTAAAATAAGTAAAATAAAAAATTAAGCATTAATCGTATTATGATAAAAAAATATATTCATATATTCTAACCGTTAATAATAATTTTCTAAATCATATGATATTAAGTTAATAAAAATAACCAATATAGGTTGTTATTATATTTTTATTATTTTTTCAATATATTATTTTGCATGTAAATCAAAGGTAAGATGGTATTTTAATGCTAATATCAAAATTGTAAATCATAATTCAGATGGGAGGTATGAGATTGTTAATCCCATTACTCAATCCCAAATTGACGTAGGACACACCATTTTTACTACAATTTCGAGGAAAAAAATAAACAAGTAAATAAATGATTGACTCATGTTCCGCACTTTTCTTCCCCACTCTTGATAGATGAACATTTCATAGAAGTAATAAAATTGCACTCACATTCTGCTATATATTCTTCTTATGCTCTTGTTTATCCTTACTTAAAACTCTCGGAAAATAAGAGGCATTGAATAATTGAATAGATGTCATGAAAGAAATTAGTGGCTATATATATATATATAAACGTAAATAGAGAACATGAAATTCAAATCAACAATTAAAAAAATCCTCGACGTTCACTACATTCTGCATAATCAAATTTCTTCTAGAAGATTTAAGTAGCTAGATATAACCTAAATAACAAGTTAAAAATCCTAAAAGTTCACCAAGTTTTGTACAATTGAATGTTTTTGAGTAGAAATAAGTTTGTGGTTATATAACCTAAGTAACAAGTTGTAAAATAATCCAAGTTTGCACAGTAAAATTCCTTCTTTTTTTTTTTTTTTTTCCGATCAAATTGATGTTTCAAGATTCTCCTGATCCATAGCCTACAGAAAACATAACAAGAACACTGTTTAATGGGATGCAACCTAATTTTAAGGCATCGTTTGTTTCGTGAGTTCAAACTCAAAATTTTCATATCAATTTTTATCTTTTTCTGAAAAAGTTTTTTATCTTTTTTGAAAAGTCAATAAAAATTATTATTGAAACTTAAAATTTCCAACTCAAACTAATTCACCAAACGGACCCTAAGAAAATCAAATAATAAGAACATGGAACCTAAAATGATTGTATTGAATATTCCATTATTTAAAGCAAGTATTGTTATTTTAATTGGATTTAGGTAGTGAAAGCAACTATGACTTAAAAAATAAAGAAAAATAAAGCAACATATTGTGTAAGAACACTATAAAAATAGTGTTGTTGATTTTATTTCTAAGAAATTTATTATTATTTTAATTGAATTTAAGTAACGAAAGCAAGTATGTCTTAAAAAATGAAAAAGAAAAATAAAGCAACATATTGTGTAAGAACACTATCACAATTCCCACCAGTGGCCTTAAGCTTTGAAAAGCTTAATCAACTTGTATAGAAACAATAACCGGTTGCTCAAGTGTAAGATAGTACATCATTTTTTTTATTCATAATCGTATATATTGTGCCAAATCTTTCAATTCGGGTTTCAATTTTAATAGAAGCAGCCACACCTAGATTCTCTATTCCATATAATTATATTTATATAGAAAGTTATTTTCAAATTAAATATTTTTAAAAGGGAAACTTCTTATAAGCATGCTCAAAAGTTTCAATATAAATTACTGAATTAGTTCTTGAATTTTTTATGAGAATGTCATTTGATCCCTCAATTTTTTTTTTTATTGATCGGTCCCTAAGCTCTTAAAAATGGTGAAAAATGATCCTTTTTTCGTGCAAACGTTGAGTTTTTGATGGTTTTTCATCACCTGATCTTAAATTACATTAAAATACTAGAATACCCATAAATAAATCAAAACTCTCTATTTAAAATAAAAATAAATTAAAAAAAAAGCCCTAAAATGGAAGTCATCAGTGTGTTTATTCTTCGTCTCAATCTCTCACAAACCAAAAATGGAAGCCACCCGAAACATGAACCATGCCAAAGATTTGAGCTCTAAGTGCAGGCTCTAACTTGCTAAGGTAGACTTCCGTTAGTAGTCTTCTCGTCTTTCTTTTGGTGAACCCATGCCCAAATTTGATTTCCTAATATGAGCCCTAGGTGTAGGCTTAACCGGTTGTGGGGGCCGTCTCTTTGCAAAGAGAGAGAGAGAGGATCTGCAAGGCTAGCGCCATCGCGAGCTCACTCCTCTACCCTTTCGTAAGCCACTTTGAGACCGGATGATGCGAGAGTTCTATGTGTCATCGCGATCGTAGGGTCAACCAAAAGGTGCTATTTCGCGAACCCATTGCATGGTCCCTTGGTTTTCCTCGTCGAATTCGGGAAGGACAAAGTCAGTGAGCTTCCTTTTTAATGCGTGAGTTCACCATGGAAGGAGCTTCATTTTTTAGGCATGGTTTTCCTCTTCAGTTGTTAACATCTCTTTGAAGTGTCTTTTTGTTATATCTTTTAATTTCAATTTTTTTAAGAAAAAAATTTGTCATATTACTAAAATGTCCCTAGTACTTAGATACATTTGTTATGCATTTGACGTCTTCCGTTTAATTTTTAACATTGTCAGAAAAAAGGACCATTTGACACCTTTTTATTGAGTTCATGCCGGTCAATCCCAAAAAATAAAAAATTAAAAAATTAAAGGACCAAATAGTACCCTCATAAAAGTTTAGGAACTAATACAACTATATTAACCCAAAGTTTTAATGCAAACTTACCAAGACATCAATAAAGCACGTTCATGGCTAAACCAATATAAGGCATAGCATTCATAAGAGGAATTACAAGAAACAGTACTTCCATCGTCGCAAATAACAACCGTGTCATCGTAAATACATTGTCGTCGCAAATAGCGTATTTGCTTGTCGTTGCAAAAAACTGATGGCCAATAATATTTTTGTGACGATATACATCTTCATAATTGTATTAGCAACGACAGTCATTGTGAAACAATTCGTCGAATTTGGTTTGCTAAAAACGTGACATCAAGTATATGCAACGACATATTTTTAATACTATTGTCGCAATTGTTTGATCAAGTATTTGCAACGATATTTTTTTTAATACTATTGTTGCAATCGTTTGATCAAGTGATGATGTGGACTACCTTATTTTAGACTATAATTTTCAAAATATCATCGCAAATAAGTTGTCATTTCCCTCGGCTACATTGTTATTTGCCACTATATGTCGTCGTGAATAATTTTTTGTGTTTTACTATTACGGCGTCGCAAATAATCAGGAATATTTTTTATATTTGCGTCACAAATAATCGGGAATATTTTTTATATTTGAAATCAAAATACACCATTTGTCATTAAAGCATAACACTTAAAACTCATACAAATATGTTTGAAATTTCAGTAATTATTAGATCAATTTTTTTTTAATAATAAAACCATATTTTCAACTATTTGTTACTATCAACGTATTAGCTTTTGTCTAATTTACAAAAATTGGATCATAAGTAGGGACGAAGAGAGGTGGAGACAAAGGGAAGCATACTTGAATTTTTTTTTAAAAAATTAATATTTACAAATTATCCCTTATTTGGCTCCCCCACCCCCCTTATAATTTTTAATTACTGCATTTGTATAACTTTTTAATAAGACTTTAAAAACCACCCAATTTTTTTTTTTTTTCAATTGCTCACATTTAAAATTTAGTATCGCAAATAAATCAAAATCAATCATATTACAATATAAATTCACAATTTTTTTGGATACTAAACTTTAAAATTAAATTAAACTCTACTACAACTTTTGTTCATCTACTATGGAAAAAAGCCAAAGATACAAATTGATAAACGATGGTTAAAGATTTTAGCGTTACAATTGTGGTTCTAATCTGTTGTTTAAGTCACGCTCTCTAGAAAAAAAAATTTCTGGCTTCACCACTGATCATAAGGTAAGGTCTTGCAAAAAAAAAAAAAAAAAAAAATCGTCGACTTTTACAAAAATATTCATAATATATTATAGGTACGTCAAAAAATTACCAAACCACAATTACGTCAAATTTGACTCATAGGGCTTTCCTTAGAGCTATTGGATGACAGGTTTTGAAATTTTAAAAAATCTCAAAATCAGCTTGTAATTCCGGGTTAGGTAGGTCCATCAAAATTTTGACTGATTTTTACATGAATTTGTAAAAATCATTAACTAATTTTATAAAAATCCGATTTGGATGATTCAAAAAGCCAGGTTAAGATGTCTACTTTATATTACAAATAACAAACCAGATAAAAGCACTAAAGACACTGTGTTAAAAAAAAAAAAATCAAAATTTTGAAACTGATCACATAAAGTTATATGTGAGCTCTTCATCAAACATATAGCATGCAAATGCTTCAAACCTTATTCAAAATCAACATCACAACCAAAATTGTTTTTAATCAAATAACCAATCATGAAACACAAAATAGTTATAGATTAAGCTTAGTCATAAGTGAAAAATCGAGTTTGAAAATAAGAATGATGAAAACATTACCAAAACACCAATTTCCTTCAATAACTCATAATGACAGCCACTTCAAAAAAAAAAAAAAAAAAAAAGACAGACTTTAAGAAGATAAACAAAGGTTTGGGTATTGTTATGCTACAAGTCGAGAAGAGAATGAGACGAAGATTTAAGAATTTAGAATGGTGGAAGTGAGTTTTTCTTAGGTGGTTAGCAGGCGTAACGAATTTTTCTCAAGGGGAAAATGAAGAAGTAAGAGAGGAGGGTGTTAAAAGCTTGTTCAGATAAATGAGAATATGCATATGATGATATTATTTCCTTCATCTCTCCATTTTTATTTATTTTTAATCAAACCAAATTTCTATTGGTTATGGTTGGTGTTACTCCACTCATTGCGAATTAGAAATGTTTAAATACCGTCAACCTTTTAAAATTGACCCATATATTCTGGAAACCATATATTTACTCATCATACTTTATAAACATTATATTTTGGACTCCGTATTTTATCAGAGTTATATATTTGACCCCATAATTGAATTTTGAGAAAAACTCTATACTTGACTAATTTTAACATGCCGATTAAGTTTGACGTTAGAAATTCAATTTGGAATTGAATTTAATAACCTTTGCTCTAATTAGCATATTAAAGGAACAATTACACGCAAGTACTTTGTTTTCTCACGCGTGGGCTCAAGATATTTAAATCCCCTTAATTTGTCATGGAAAAACATATAATAAATAATAGTAATAACTGTCTTCATTCATAGTGATATAAATGCACGATGGCAATTACACAGTGTTAAACAAGTCCCATTCTCTAATTCAAAAAAAAAAAAAAATATATATATATATATTTAGTTCTTTTCTTTTTTGTGCCAAATAACATGAAAATGAGTTGTCAATTTCTACTTGCTAATATTTATACATACATATATGTTTGTTTATTTAAAACTAGTTTTAGGCATGCCAGTGGTTATTATAGCAATTTTGCAACGTGCAAAAGCAGGTCAAATCAGTTCAAAATGCATTTTTTTTTTTATGTCATTGCAAATCTAGATAACCCTTGATTTTAATTTGCTGCTACTGAATAAATTCAAGATTCTTGAGGCAAAGTAAATCTCCTTAAAAAGAAAAATCTCAAAACTGTCCTCTATGTTTAAGCTTAGTTCAACAATCAACAGTATAATGTTTCCCTTTTGTATTGCGAATGTAATTAAATATATATATATATATATATATATATAATTGTCCTTGTGTTGGTGGTCGTGGAGGCAGTTGCTGCCCAGGCAAAGCGGAGGCCAATTAGAGCATGAACATGCCTTTGTCGTCGTTGATGTGGTCTCTTCCATACCCACTGATCCTTGCATATGTTTAAATTTGTAAACACAAATGTGATGGATAATATATATATATATATATATATTTATATATAAAAGAGAAATCTCAAATCCAACAGTCAGAGATAACATTCTATTTGGATTTTTATCAATTAATTTATATGTAACTTTTATTTAAAAAATTACGACGATACTATTCAAAATTATTAATTTAAAAGACAAATATTACTAAAAAAAATATTGTATTGAAATCCACTAATCAATTATAACAACAAGATGTGAAAAAATTTACGAGTGCTTTTTCATAAAAGTGCGGTGCATGATTACGAGACAACCCCTGAATTTATATATTTATAAACGTATATATATTAATATATATATATATATATATAGTTTAGCTACGAAATGTTTTTGTTTCTTTAAATCTATTGTGTTAATTTTCTGGAATGAAATAAAATCTTTTGTTGTTTGACTCCAAAAATGGGGGCTGAAATTTAGCTCGACTTTTCGACAATAAAGCACACTGGCATTTTTTTTTTAATAACAATGTTCTTTGTTGAATATTCTGGTAGATTATTACTGATTACAGCATAGCAGCCGGATACAATCATCGTCACGGTGAACCAAGTATCACGATAAACTACCGTCAGTATTACGGTAGACTACCACCCGGACAGAAGTCATCGTACATGTAATCCCAAAGGATTAAGTGTTTTTGACAAAGCAACTTGTGCATTATCCTAAAGGAAAAGTTTAACTGCTGATTAAATGTATGCACGTCAGAGGAGCAGAAGTAATACCCGTAAAACCTAAAGGGAAGAACTGGCAAAGACTCATCAAAGTCGCCAATTAGTAGTAGCGTGAGCCAGTATCATAAACACGGCCTCCAGCTCCAGGAAATGGACCTCTAGGCTCAAAGCCATGGTCTCTTCCACCTCCGAGAAACCGAGCTCGCTCTCTGTAGGAGTCATATTGCTCATTATTGTAGCCTCTGTGCGCATCTGGTGTTGCTACAGTTGAAGCCGCAAATCCACCATAATCATGAGAATCATTGGGCCCAATGCTGCTGCTGTTGTTCGGGTAACGATCCACCACAGCTTGCTGGTATTGCTGATGTCTCGTGCTTGATTCCCTCCGAAGGAATTCATCCCTGCGGTTGGCATGCTGGGCTCGAAGTGCTGCTAATTGCTCTGTATACTGAGCGTTGATTGCATTGATTTTCTGCCCACAAAAAGATAGGAATAGAATTGGGCAAAGCAACATCTAAGAGGAACAAGGAGAAAAAGAGAAGGCATAAAGATACAAACTAACCTCTCTGTGTCTTGCGTTTTCTGCATCCTCAGCATCATTTTGTTCCTCGGCTAGTTTTGTAATCTCATCATGGAATTTCTGTTCTAGACTCTGAAAGGTTTGCGAAGCTGGATTTTCTTCATATCCTATATCCACATCTTCTTTACGTTGAGATCTTGTATCACCATTGTTTTGCTTTTCCAAGGCGATCTTCGTATCAGGCCTTTGACCCTGGAAATAGGATCTCATTGCATCGCCGCCTTGGCCTACATTACGAACATGAGTCCAAAAAAGAAAAAGATTCATGAACTAGACTCTATAAAAATAAGGGTAGATGAGAATCATAGCAAGTTATCTTTTAAATCAAACAAAAAAAGGCAGTGGTTCCCCAAATATTTTATCTCAACTTGAAAACTAAGTGCATTAAAGAAAATTGCTTAAAAAGACAGGCGGTCATTTCTCAAAATACCAAGAAAAATTTTCACTTCAAAATTGAGCTGCAAGTCCAAGTAAAATCCATCAAATTAGGAAACTATTGCAGGATGCTATGTTGACAAATGAAATGAAGAGGATTTTGGGGTACAATGGAAACTAAAATGGAGGACGTTCAAAGGCGAAGGATAGGGGGAAGAAGAAGAGAAAAATGTGTTCCATCAAGCCATAGGTTTCTGAGACGTAAATCTGTTTAAAACATCATATCAAACTTCAATTTTGCAACTGATACATGTGATACCATCACTCTTATCAACTCTCCCCGAAGATGCTTGCAACAATCCCGTCTGGTATAGACAGTACAAGTAGCCAAGTGCACTAGATAATTAAAAAGGCTCTTGTAGCACTGTAATCCAATAAATGCTCAGAATAAATATGGCCAAAACCTCAATGTCAACATTGAAAACCTAATTTCAGTACACCTTAGGTTATAAATAATATGGAATGTAATTATAAGCTAATACACGGTACAAGTGCCACCACTAGAAATAATGAATTGAAACTCTCGCATCCTTAGTAATTGTAGTAGAAGCACAAACGCATTAAACCTGATATTTTACTCCTGTGCTACTCGACATTTATGCTTTTTCACCTGTATTCTTAACTACTAAATTCTGTTCAAACACCTTTATGAGAAGCATTCTTAAGAAACCGCTTGAGAATATATTTATTGATCAAATTAGTCAATCAGACATTTTTCTTTAGGATGATCTTTAACTACCAAAACAACACTATCTTAACCAAAAATAATGGAGAAAAGTCATCGCACACTTACCTTCATTGAACATTTGAGGGGTAACAGAATTTGGCATTTTTGATCCATCTCTTTCCCATCGCCACTGTCCATCTGCCTTCGAAGTTGCATATGAATTGTCCCTTTCAGGAGTGAAGGCTTCTAACCGCCCTTCGAATTGAGCAGACTTGTTTTCCATTCTCTGACCAGGCGCATGGTGCATCGGAGCAGCAACATATGCATTGACACCTGAATCAGGATATTGACCCGGCCTTCTCATTATCAACTAAACAGGACAGCTCGTACGTAGACCTAACAAACACAAACCAACAGATATTGTCAATAAACTGGCTACATGCTTCACCTGACAACAAATTTTACTGTCGTACTCAATTTGAAGTTCACAATACCTGTAGCATTTGGGTTTACCCTCACCACCAAAAATTTACATGATAGATATAAAGAAAAGCAACAACTAGAAGAAAGCATTGGAGAACCCATTTTCCTGAAACTACAATTATCTCAAAGAAGTTACCAATTTATGCCATCCCCAAACATTAGAATTCCAAAGGGGGAATCTGACTCTTAAAATGCAACTATTTAATCTCGCGATCTAAAAGGTAAATAATAAATATGTACAAATCACAATTACCACAAAAGGGGGGGGGGGGGGGGAATTTCAGCAGTACCACAGTGGAAACATGTACAATGTCCCCATCTTGAGAGGAAAACAATAGAGTCACACAGAATAAAAGAATGAAAACATGCAATGATGACGTTTTCACGACAGGCTTCATATAAAGCTACTAATAATTTAACTAATAAATCAAGTTTTTTTTTTTTTTTTTGGGTTAAACTTTGGGTTGGGGGGATTCGAACTCTGCACCCTTGGACCATCTCCAATGCATTGGTGTATGCCCATGTTATATTTGTTACAAACAAAAGTGTGAAAAATAGAATTATTCTACTTTATGATCCAATGCATAATGCTATTTCTACTTTTCATCATTATTATTGTATTTTGGAACCTGTAAAAGTGAGCATTTAGTATTTAAATAATTTAAAAATAAAACTATTGTAATAAATAAATGACAAAAGTCAAGTCAACAACCAATAGAAATCAAATGTTAAATTTGGCATTGGCTATATATTGTGGTAAATTTGCCACAAACTTTAGCATTTGGCAAATTTGGCATCAAATATAGCACTCCATTGGAGTGCACTTTTTTCATCCAAATGCTAAAATTTACCATTGGCACAACCTTTTAACATTACATTGGAGATGCTCTTAGGCACAATCAAGTGTGATATTACCGCTAGACTATGCCTACAACCACAATAAAATCAAGTTTTGAGTTACCAAAAGTTGCAAATCTGTATAAACTCAAGAAAAAAATTAGGGATGGGCGGGGCGAAGCTAGATGAAACAATAATGAGTGCTTGAGTAATTATTTGGTTAAAAAAAATCCAAGAATTGAATCTTCCTTGGTTAAGCAAAAAGGTGTCAAAGGGTAGATACTTTGGGATCTGGAATCAAAGAATAAAGCTATTAATCAAGATGTATGACGGTGTCAATTTGCTGAAAAATGGATGAAGTTCAAAAACCTCTCCCTATAAGTCGACATAGAAGGACACCATTCAAGTGAAGTACTTTCACAAATGATGTGCAAATGCAACAGGGCGATGGTACACAATGTATATTTCACGCATAATCAATGGTTAGGACTTAGGAGGTACACAAGTATCTATGTCAAGGGAACCAGAACGCAATAAGATTTATTGTTCTATGACTTGCTAATATTAAGGACCACGGATTGTGTCGAGATCAAGGTTTGGCTTCAAGCAAGGTGACAGGATGTGTCTATGCAGATTCTCCCAAAAATCTTCAAATTGAAGATCCATGATTGGATATACCTTCATTCTTAGTGAAGCAACGAAATCTTGAAAGTCTAGTCTACCATAGTTTTGCCTATTAAACTATCAGGCTGCAAAGCAACCATCAAAACACAAAAAGGAAGCTTTGTGGTTGAAGGGTCGGTTTAAGAGCTTAGTTTTTTAACAAAAGTTGAAGGGTGTTATTAGTCCAAACATCACATATGAAGCCAATACTCCAGGTCGATGCACAATCCGCTCAGGCTTCACATACCAAAAAGTAAATAGCTATAAAAGAAACTTGCTTGTTGAAGGTCCAGATAAAGGAAAATATTAACCAAGCATAATTTCCCACTAAGAAGTTCGCATATTGCCCGAACTTATTGCCAGAACAACTCCTAAGCAAAAGTATTTAGTAGCATCCTAGCAAAGAATGTATCCTAAATGGAAATGCTAGTGCATGTACTTATGATCACATGGAGAATTTTCAAGGCTTAAATATGAATAAATAATTAAAGCTAACAAAGAAGCGTTGTAACAAACGGATTTACATATTAGAAGTATGTTAAAGAAATATAAAAAGGATGAAAGCCACATGCAGACACACGCACAGAGTCTAACAAGACAGCAACAGATTCTTCTTTTAACATGTCGATTCTCATTTCCTTCCGTACATACTTGTACACTAACAGAAGTAAATTGTTAGAGTGCCAATTTTACCTCCAATGTGAGAAAGACACAATCTTAGTTTGCGATTTTTATACGAGATTTGGAAGTGGTTACCAAAGTTGTAAATCCTAACTTCCCCGAATAGCCGTGAGCGGATCCGTATATGTGCTGAGTACTTTTGGATGCTTTATCAAACACAGCGGTTGCAATGTGTTATGTGCAAAGCACTTTTGGGGACTTCAAAAGCACCACCACTACTTGCCCACGAAAGAGTTCATCGGAATTTCGGATTGCAAAATTTCTAAACTACGTTTTCCATTTTTCTTATCTTAAATTAAAAAAAAAAAAAAAAAAAAAAACTCCTCTGTCTCACGCAATAACAAATGTCAATGAAAAATAATCACTATATTAAGAGCTAATTCAAGAACGCTGAAGGCACTCGGGTGAAAAAAATTTAACAAAAATGATATTGATAATAATTGGTCTGAAAGAATTAAGAAATGAATAAAATAAGAGAGCAGAGGGAGTTTTCTAACCCGATTTTTTTTTTTTTTTTTTGGAATTTTCCCGGCTGAATCGTCTTTACACTGAGGGTTTAAGCTGAAGATGGGGCGATGATTCGGTTTCGTAGTTAGATTTTTTGAGGATTTTCGCTCTGAGAGGGTATAAAACCTCCCGATATCGTGTGTTTTAATAGGTTTCTCTCTCTGTAAAATGGAAGATGCAGAGAGAGAGAGAGAGAGTGATATATATCACATGAAGAACAACAGAGGATTTTGCAGAAAAACTAAAAATTAAAAATAGATATTTACAAAAATAGCCCATGAAATAAAACTTATTTTAAAAACTCATTCTTCTTCTTTTAGTATTACAATTTAGTCCTTCATACTTTGAGTACCGTTGGAATTATCTTCGGCTCAAATTGGACCAAAATATATATATATATATATATATATATTTGTACTTCGGTCGAAGATATTTTGCCAAACTAAAAAATATTAGTAGCAACATCCGGAATCCCCGGAAATATATCAAAGAAATACCAAGAAAATATCATAAACTTTCAGAAAATTTTAGAAAGACAGTCAAAATATTTTGATTTTCTTAATTATTGTTGCTTTATTTGCCAAAAAATATTTATTTTTTATCACCCAGCATATTTGTCCACTTTGTAAATTAATATATTGTGATTTTATTTTGCTTGAATCGGGACAAACTCCATATTTGAGCTTTACTAGAACTTTTTTTTTTTTGTCCATAATGAGATTTTTATCATATGTATTAAATTTTGTATAAACCTTGTTTATTCTTTGCACTAATCGATGAGTTAATATTTAGTTTTAACACAAACATCCACACTTCCAATTATTTTTACTTGGCAGTTTTAAATTATTAATATCTTTTTTTAAAATTTCTTTAAATATAAGATATTGATATTTTCATCAATATTGATATTTTTATCTTTGATCATAATGCTAAAAATAAAAAAATAATGATAATAATAAAACCGTATAAAATCTCTTTATTACACTTTACATGTAGGTCGAATAATGAACTCAAATTAAAGATAAAAATGTTAACTACGGTCGAAATGCTAAATCTCAAATGTCAACTATTTGTAGTGAATTTCATCATCATTTCAATAAGAAAAATGCTAAGAACATATAAACTATATAACATATGAGTTGTTATTCTTTTACTAATCGATCTTTAAACAATTGTCATATTGTTTTATTTTATTTATAATTTATTAATAAAAAAAATGATAACTTACACATGAGTTGATATTGTAACGTGAGTTAGTACAATCCTGATACAACATAATCTTTTTGAGAATGTTGTAACATTAGTTGGTACTCAATTTCATTCCATATGAGTTGGTAGGAGAGTGTTGTAATAGAATCAACATGCGAAGAAAGGAAGAATTCACTAATTCCTTCCGAAATAACATTAGAAAAATACTAATACACCAACTGTAATCTTAACTTTTGATTATCAACTTATGTATTATATAAGTTGTCATTATTTTATTGATAAGTGTTTAAAGTGTTGTCATATCAATTAATTATATCCAACAATGAAAATATAACGCATGAGTTGATACTAAAAAAGTTAGGATTAAAGTTAGTGTTCATAGCACTACTCATACGATTATCCCAAGACAAAAATAGTGCCTTGGCCGAGTATGGATCGAAGATGAAAAGAATACAAAATCGAATTAAGTGAGAAGCTACCTAGTCCAAAAGAATTACGAAATGTCAAGTTTCGCCTCTTCCATCAAAGGTGAACCATGCTACATCAGACTGTTATGTTCTCTGAAAAATCTACAATAATATATATATATATATATATATATATATATATTAGACGAGAACAACAGATGGATGAAAACAATCCCCTTCCAAATGACGAAGATGTTAAGTGAGAGTCTACATTATTAACATGAAAGACAAGCTAGCATGGAATCAGCCGCAAAGCAAGAAACTGAAACAAGTCCCACTTAACAATATGTACAGTAGACTTTTCAGCAAAAAAAAAAAAAAATACCTAGACACAGCAATTGAAGCTGAAATATTTTATTTCAATTTGAACCAAGGGCGTTTGGAGTCCAGCCGAGTTCGAGCCTCCGTCTGACCCGTTCCACAGTGAACCCAAATGGGTTTACTGTTCATCCAGTCATCCTGCCAGCTCTGTCATTCACGCCATCTTCTGCTTGTTCCCCTTCACCTTCTGCTCATTGGCAATGGCGTCCCTCAGCGGCTCAAACCACCCCAAAAACAATGCCTTGACATGCGACAGATTCGGCGCCAGCCTCCGCTTCTGCATTTCCCTCTCCATCTCCCTGTACTCCGCCGTCCTCTCCCACGCCTTCGTCTCCACCCTAATCTGCCACCGCCGCAGAAGATTGTACCTCCGCCCCTCGATTTCCCTCGACTCTAGCCTCACCGTCGCCATCACCCGATTTCTCCCTCTCGGCGCCGATGAAGATCCCCTTGAGGAAGAGGGAGGCAATCCACGGCCGGTCTTGGAAGAAGATCCTGGGATTAAAGCTCATTGCCGTCGAGTGGTGGTCGATGTTTTCGAGCTCGATGAGGTTGTTGTCTCGGAGGGAGTCGAGGACGGGGTTTGTTTCCGAGCAGGAAGGAGGAGGGGGTTTTAGAGACAGAGGGAAAGGGGAAGAGGAGGACAGAGAGAGAGGGGAAGGGGGAGAGGAGTGGAAGAGGAAATGGAGGTTCTTGAGGGGCTTCTGGTTACGGTGGTGGTGGGTGGGCTTGGGAGGGTTCTACCATGTGGAGTTGGAGATTTGGGGTTGGGGACGGAGATAGGAGGAAGCTGTGGACGCCATTGTTGGTGGTAGTGGCGAGCTGATAGGTTGTCAGTGGGGAGAGAAAGTAGAGAGAGATAGAGCTATCTTTTTCTTTTCTTTTTTTTTTTTTTTTGTTCTTTTCTTTAAAAATTTTTCAGACAAAAGAAAAGAAAATGGTTTTTTTTAGGTGATAAAGTACAGTGTACTCAGAGTTCAGATAAGTTGTCGATGAAATTTTTAAGTTAGATTAATTATAAATTTTGAAAAAATATGTAAAGTTTGTTTGATATGTTAGTTCGAGTTGAAATATTTTAATTGTAACAGTAATTTAAGTTGACTTTTTAAATAAGATAAAAATTTTTTTTAGAAAAAACAAAAAAATTTTCGGGAAAAAGACAAATTTTTATTTGAGTTGATAGTTTGAGTTTTCATACCAAACATATATATATATATATATATATTTTCACTTTTTAGAGTAAGTAAAAAATTTAGATGCAAAAGTAAAGTTTAGTTTGAGTTCAGATAAGTTAACAAAAAGGAAAAAATTGGTTTAACTCAATTTCTTCACATCCAAACAGGGTCCTTGTTTTTTTTTTTTTTTTTTTTTTAACTTTTCAACTCAAACTTTTTTACCAAACACCCAACTCAAACTAAACTTTTTTTTTAAACATTTTATCAAACACTCTTCTTTTCATCTTAACTCAACTTAACTCAAACTCAACTCAAATATTTTAATTCCAACTGACGAATCAAATGAACCCACAATTCTCAATAATTGAAACGTGACAGCTAGTTAAGCCAGCGACTATAAAACCGTCTTAATGAACCAAGATGCTCAACTTAAGTCATTCTAATTTCCAAGTTACAATTTGTGTCCAAAGGTGATTAAAGAAAAATAATCTGATACAAAGGTGATAAAACTACGAAATACAGCAGGTAAAAGTACTCAAGACATGATATTTGAAGGGTTAAAAAAAAAAAAAAGGAAAAAAGAAAAGAAAAGAAAGGAAGACATTTTATTCTTTCACAAGGAGTTTTCTTTACACAAAGCTTCGGAATTTAAAGCTCCTTTAAAAGATAACTCCTCATCTTGTACAAAACTTAAAAAGTAAAAAGATTAAAAACTAGCTAACAAAACTTTCGAGCTAGATGGACATCCCCGAGATGCTCTTCGACTTTGGTAGGTGAACGAATTGTATCTTGCGACAGGAACATCAACATGAGAAGAAAACTGGCATCGGAATATCACGGTTCCTCAAATTCCAATATATATATATAGTTCACACCATCTGAAAATTTCTTGAAAAGCCGCCTGCAAAGTGTTTCAGAATTCACCAACTTTGACTTCTTGTTCTCCACATGTTCCTGCACATCAGAAACATGATCGAAAGCCAAATTCAGCATGTACCTCCAACTCGTGAATTCTAGATGAACAATAATTCAGTTCAGCTCATCATGGAGTTCCATTTCATTCAGTTGGTTACCGAACTTGTCAACATGTTCTTACAATATATGGACGACATTTGATGTGTGCATAAGTAGCATCTTAATGACAGAATAGAAGGGTTTCATTTCCTCACATCTCAACTCTCGACGAAGAAGCTTCCTAAAGGAGCTACAATGTTTTCCTCTTTGGACCTCAGGCAATCCAAAACAAGAGTACTCTGCAAAAGAAGGACACAAAAAATTAAACAGAGTATATATGTAGCAAAAAGCATATATAATTGCATTCAAATAATCTTTTTTTGTTATTTTATCTCAGGTGATTAAATTTAACATAAAATTAGACCTTTAGAAGTTGCAAAATAGCATGTACTATCCTGCATTTTGTACCACAAATCAGAATCGGGTCTTCATTAAACTGCCTCATCTATATCATAGCAATAGCAAAACTACCATTAAATAAAATATGCTTTGTAGACACCATTGTTAAGCAGTGTAGCACAATTCTGCGA
This sequence comes from Ficus microcarpa, assembly GCA_025413485.1. Taxonomy (NCBI): domain Eukaryota; kingdom Viridiplantae; phylum Streptophyta; class Magnoliopsida; order Rosales; family Moraceae; genus Ficus; species Ficus microcarpa. The sequence goes on along the minus strand of CM046377.1, from coordinate 8,905,588 downwards.
GTTACTTGAACAAAAAAAACTGGGGGGGGGGGGGGGGGGGGGTTGTTCGGTGTGGGTAGGGTGGTGTGTGTTGGTTTATGGCTTGATGTGATACCCACCAAACCAGCAAAATAATTTCTCACAGACTCGGAAGCTCTTCGAACAAGTATCAGAAGAAGCAAAGGCAAGGAACCAGCTAGTGTAAATTTAAGTGCATCTCTGTTCTGTCTGTTCAAGCATTCTTGAGACCTAGAATACCATGAAATAGCAACAAAGTCAGGTAAATGTACACACACACACACACACACACACACACATATATATTGAATGCAGCACCAGAGTTTATGTATCTTTGGAAGAATCTCAGAAACTCAGTCATGGAGACAATCAAATGTGTTATAGTTATATGTGCCGAAAGGAATTTGCATAAGTCTTAAGTCATAGCCAAAAGCAACACTGACTTCTCTAACATAAAGCTAACTCGTAAAACAACATATCCTTTTACAGATTTTCAATTAATACTGAAGTCTTGTATCAATATGAAGTGTCTAGGACGTATACAATATTCAACTGCAATCATTTTGTATCTTGTTAAATATTTCACTGATTTTTCATGTAATGGAATAAAACCATGACCAATCGTTTTTGCAGGCTTCAACAAGCGGTAAGCACATGGTCACTGTTTTAAAGTTTACAGTTAGAATCCCACACCTGAAATTTATGAAAATCGGGGGGAAAAAAAAAAGGAACATAATTGACTGGGAGACACAGACTTACTTTTATACATACCCCATGTGAGTTTGCAGTCTTCTTCTTGTTTCGTTGTAGTTGAATTGTGTTATAATCAATTCATCTTCTGCATCAGAGTAAGGGGTTAACACGATTAAGACTTTTCACTAGTCTAACAATCTTCTTCTTCCTCTAGTAGTTGTTACATACTTGGGGGTAAAATCCACACTCAGGTGAATGCTAAAGTTTAGAGTTCGAATCCCACATCAAGTTATACAAATAACTAAATAAATAAGACAGAATCTTGAACATACCTGCTTCTTTATCTCCTGATTAAATACACCAACTTCATTTGCATTTTCCTCACATTCTTCTTCTTCTTCTTCTTCTTCTTCTTCTTCCTCCTCCTCCTCCTCTAGTGCTTTCCAAATCTGTTTGCAGCTACCTCCTTATCTTCTTCTTCATCTGGTGCTTCCCATCCTCTTGATTCTTCTTCATCTCCTGATTATACACACCAACTTTGTTATCTACCACTGCTCTTTTCCCTAGTGCTGACATTATATTAGCTAGATATGATTTAGATGATTTTATCTGGTATTCTTCTTCTTCTTCTTCTTCTTCTTCCCCTTCCTCTAGTTCTTTCCAATCCTCTTGATTAAGTAAACCATATCTGTATGCATCTTCCTCATACAGAAGGCGGATTCCACACTCATTCAAACTCGGATGATGATTGTCAGCTCTGATTGCTTGATCTAACGAGAACTCAAATGCGACTTTGGTGATCTTTCCCTGTACCATGAGCCAATCCTCTTCCAACACTCTTGCCCTCCAAGACGTACAATAATAATTTAAATCCCATGTCAATTTGATGCCATTGTTAGTTATAAAGTGCGGCTTACATAGAAGACTCATTTGCCGAGCCGCAGTGGTTGTAACAGAAGCACATACAGCAAAACCCAAAAAGCTGGAATTAAGTGAATTTGGAAGAAGGTTAATCTCTATGCCAATCTTGTGATCACTTGAATTTCTTTTAGAAAATCGATAATGAAACCAGTTCGGTATTTGTATCCCAGGACAACAAATGCCAATATCTTCTTGAATAGGAAGTCCCTGCACCATTTAACCATTTAATAATTTAATTAAAAAACAAGTCATGAACATAATTTTTTACTACCTTGTGAAAAACTCAGCTTCAAAAACTTGTACAAATGAAAAACATAAAAATAAATCTGCACATGGAATTAAAAAAGAAGAAGAAGAAGAGACATACTTGACTTGCAAATTCTTGCAATGCAATTTTCCTAGAAAGGAATTTAAGCATTTGGGCAGACGTCAATTTGTTGTTGTATACTCCTTTCCCATACAATTGTAGGCAATTATAAAGTAGAAATTCCTTTCTTCTAATAGACAAATTTCTGTCACAACAAACATCAGTTACATTTATCCGGTGTAGTTCTTCATGGGAATCTGACATGGTTCCATGATCAGAACCTAGAATTAGGTCAAATCGTCTTGAAACTGACACAACATGCACATACATGTCAATGCCTTGGTAAAAACCAACCAAGGGGAGCTTTGGAACACATTCAAGCTTTAGACGAGGACGAAGAAAAAATTTAAAATCACCCTGTAATGCATGTCTATAAGTGCTCAGCTGTGAAAGCGTAAATGATCTTTCAATCCACCAGGGAAAAGCAGAACGAAAATATTTAGAAACCAAAAGAGTTCCTTCAAACGAAACCGCCTTTAAACTTTCCATCTTTGAGATTTGGTGTGGAAGCCCCTTGAGCTTTTTGCAAAAATTAAGGCTTAATATCTCGAGACAACAGAGATGCTCAATAGATGAGGCCGGTACTTCGTCTATTGCTGTTCTGCTCAACGCCAAACAAACAATGCTCTTGGAGACTTTTGGAAACTTACATATAGACAAGCAGCCCTCAAGAAAAAGAGTTTTAAGCTCGTTCAAATATTGAAAATACAAAGGAACTTCTTGCAAACTAGTGCAATATTCAAGATATACGTGCTCCAACTTTGAAGCTCCAGAAAGATCTGGAAGTAGAGTTAGGTGTTCGGAGTAACTAAGATCAATCTTTTTCAAGCTCCCGAGATGCTGTCAGAAAACAAAGCTAGAAATAATTAGAATAACTTTAGCATCTACTGTATGTATAACTTTAGATATTCTATTTGATCAATTCGTGAAAACTTATACTTACTTGGCTTCCTTCCCAAAGCTTCTTAACATTGCTACAAGGTAGGATAAGTTCAACAAGATATTGTGGTCTAAAACCTAATGGAAAAGATTTCCAAGGGTATCCGTCCCAATGGAGATATCTAAGGGAATCAGGAAGAAACTGAAGATCATCATCTCTGGAAGGAATGCACACTTCACCCTTCTTGGAATGGAGAATTTTCAGCAACCTTAGCTTATACATATTTTTAAAGGCGGCAGGGTGTACTTCGCTGATTTTCCACGTATCTAAAACTATTCCCTCAATTGTCACAGTGCCCTGACAATTAAGGAAAAAATATAATTGAGCAAAAAGTACTAAAACTTAATCTATTCTAAAAAGTAATATGTATAGATCAAATTTGGCCATTGGATAAAGATATTTTTCAATGCTAATAAACAAAATACCACCAACACAAGTTTTCTAGAATTTATAGTTAGTGCATTCAACCTTACTTACCATATCAGTTTTCAAGATACGGTAGACATCTTCAGCATTCCACAATCTACTGCGCCTTGGAAGCTCTCTGTTGGATTGTTCAATCTCCCATCCCATTTCTTGTACCAAATCATGCATCCAGAGTATGTCATCCTGTTTTATGGTAACGAGGGACTTATCAACAAGATTATCAATTACTAATTTTGCAAACGAACGACAAGCATCCAGCATCCTTTCTGCATAATCTCTACGCAAACCTTTGAAAAAGCATGCGATATCTAAAAATATACATTGTTGCATTTGGTCCAATCCATCGAAGCTTATTCTCAAGATACTTTGAATTTTTGGGTGGGGACATTCTTTCAGCTTGTTCAATTCTTCTTCCCAGTTTTCATGCTTCTTCCCGCGAAGAAAAGAACCGAAAACTTTCAGAGCTAACGGAATGCCTTCACTGTAATTAATGACTCTTTCTGAAAGATGTAAAAGTTCTTTTGTGGGAGGGGTTCTTTTGAAAGCATTCGACAGAAAGAGTTGAAGAGCTTCCTCGTTATTTAATCTCTCAACTTTATGTATCCCGTCAACTTCTTCCCGTAGCACTTCCATATCTCTTGTTGTAATGATTATTCTACTCCCAGAGCCAAACCAACCGTAGTCTTTAGCCAAAAATTCTAACTGCTCCGAATCATCCACGTCATCGAAAACGATAAGCACTTTTTTGCTACATAGCCGACCCTTATCATATGTTGGTCCTACAGATAAGGTACCTATATTTGGATCTTTTTCTCTCAACAAATCAGAAAATAATTTTTCCTTTAACTTGTGTTTGTTGCCTTCGCCCCATTCTTCCCTGATATTAGCAAGAAAACAACAACTTTCAAATTCATAAGAGATTTGGTCGAATACAACCCGTGCAAGGGTGGTTTTGCCTATACCACCACAGCCCCAAATGCCTAGTTTCCAAACGTTGTCTAAGGAGCTAGTGCACATCAAGGATTCAATTTGTGCAATACGTTTTGTAATTCCAACTAAACCCTCGATATCGGCTCTTGATTGAGTATGATTCATTTTTCTTAAAATAACTTCGATTATTCTCTTAACTAATTTGGACTCATACCTGGCATGTACGAGGGAAAATCTATTAGTACAAATTAAAGAAATGTAACAATTTAGGCAAAGAAAATAATGAGATAAAACTTACACAATTGATTATGCGTACATGTAAACTACTCTTTAGATGTTGAAAGAAACCAAAATCCACATCCTCAAAATGTGAAAATAATAATAGACATGTATAGATATTAGATCACTTTACTTAACAAATTGATTGACCTTTTAAAATGAAAGCTCATTTCTTTAAAAGTCACAAATTCGACATCAAACGAGTAGTCAGAATAATCAAATACATTATTGGTCACTTCAACAAGAGCATCATCTTACGGGGATACATACATACATATATATATATATGGGTATTGAGTCAGTCCACCTGACATATTGATATTTTAATTTGAAAGCTTAATCCCCTAAAATCAAATATGAGATGAGGTATACAATTCTTACAAAGAGGTACTAAACTAAAAACAGGGATTGGAGGATAATAAAAGTTTCAAATGTGCGCACTAACTGAGGGAGGGGGTAGGGAGAGGGGCCATGGCCCCCTAGCTTTTTTCCTTTTTAATTTTAATATAATATTTTTTAAAATTTTAATACAGTGTGTATGTGTATAAATTAGTCTTGCCTCTCGTTAAATTAATAGCTATCTATATTTTATGGAAATTTTGTTTACACTCATGATATTAATAAATATCACTAGAAAGTCAAATAAAGATTTTTAATATATTTTTACCCTATAAGAAAATTACCTTAAAATCATTAAGAATGCTCATAACCCTATATACCTATAAATGAAAATATTTTTTTATAAAATAATTAAAAACATACACCGCATTAACCATAAATAGAAATAATATTAAAAAAATATTAAAAAATCCTAAGAAATTGTTCTAAATTCTAAATTGTTCATTTTATAAACTCTAAATTGTTCTTCATCAATTTGTTTTCTTAAGAAATTTTTATAATTACATGAAAAATTTCAATAGAGGATTCAAGTGAAATAAAAATAAAATAAATATGTCTTTTGAAGAGTCAACAACTTATAAAATATGTATTTTTAATTTTTTAATTCATTAGTGTTATGTGTGTGTGTGTTTTTTTTTTTTCTTTTTTTCTTTGAAAATGATTCTGTGGTTTTTTGTATGATTATTCTTTTTATTTATTTTTTCATGCCATGTTCGTTTACACCATTCTATATTTATGCATATTTTTAATTGCAATATGATATTCCTTAATTTTTTTATTTAGACATTACTTGAGTTTTTCTTCTTTATTATTTCCTTTCTTTTTTTTAGAGATACTTTTTTTTTTAAGAATGAAAATATATCTTTTTTTCTTATTTAGATTATTTAATTTATTTTTAACAAAATAAATTAAAACCAAAATAAAAACGAATGCATGAGAGGATTAAATGTAGTATTATATAAAAAGTATCTATAAAAGAATAGATTTATTATATTTATATTAGGAAACATTTTTTAGGTGAGGATATTTATCAACATTGTGGGTACAAACATAATCACTCATATTTTATTAAGCAAATAATTTAAATTTTAAGAAATAAAATAGTTTTATTAAATTTATAAACATTAGTAAACCTAGTGACTTGATGGAAAAAATTTTTTTGCCCTATACCAATAAATCCTGGCTCTGGTCGGTAATAGAATGTTTATCTTCAAGAGTGTAAACAATCAGTTCAAGTGGAGAGAATATAAAATCAAAGTGAAACATACCTAATGACCTGCGAATCCCATCCAGCTAGATTGGCAGCTGCTGTCAAGGCATCTCTCCACTTTTGCACCTTGTTCATCTCATTTCGAAAACGTTCTTCATGTATAGCAAATGCAGATCTATAACTCCCCCTTTGTGCTCGGACATCTGATGGATCTATACCATAGAAAACCGGAAGAACAGTTTGTTCATAGTTTTCTCGGCATTTGAGTATGTGGACAAGCTCATCCAAGCACCAAGAGGAAGATGCATAGTTTGTTGAGAAAATGATTACATAAAGCTTTGACGTCTCTATAGCTTTCTTAAGTGCTTGCGAAATTTCGTCTCCTCTCTCCAGATCCTCATCATCTTTGTAGGTTTTGATTCCTTTATGTTGTAAAGCAGTATGAAGATGACTAGTAAAACTTTTACGAGTATCTTCACCTTTGAAACTGATGAAAACATCGTACTCGAAAGCGGGACTAGTTGAAGATGAAGCCATATTATCAGCTCCCACCGTGGTGTCCTATCATGATAGATAATAATACAAAATTGACAATAACAAAATTAGAAGTAATACTAATGCAGTGCAGAAGAGGTTAATGGCCCTCAAAACAGAAAAGACGAGATCAAAACCCATTACCTGAGCAGGAGAAAAGGACTTAATTATCTTCACTTGATCAGAAAACTAACCCCCACGTACGGATCAACTCGATCTGAAAATAAAGATTGAAGGTTATACACAAGAAGGCAAGAACTGCATTAACATCTATAACAAGAGGAAGACTTGTTATAAGTCAACGCCTACAAATGAAAAGGAAAAAAAGGAAATTTCGGAGAAAATGAAAAACAAATGAAAGTTCCTAGACTAACAAACCAGAGAGAGAGAGATTCTTCGTAAATTAAGAAGTCAAACAAAAAATTGCTAAGAAGCGGAGCTAGAAAACGTCATTTTTTTTTTTTTTTCCAAATACGATAAGTTAAACAATGGGGTAAAGTTATTTTACTCTATTGATGACGTAAAATTTCTACACCTTTAAATTAAAATCAGAGTTCAAAAGGCCTTAAGATCACCTAGTGAAAATAAGACGTCCCACACAATATCCACCCCTGCCTACCAGAAAGAAATTAAAAAAAAAAAAAAAAAAAATCCTCCCAGCTCGTCTTCCCCAACTCCGACGCCTCCCCGCCGCCGCATCGTCGGAGTAAGATAGATTCTCGACGGCTAGCGGCAGAGGGCGCTCGACGACTCGCAGCGGAAGGGCTTGACAGCTCGCGACGTAGGGGACCCAATGGCCACGTGGTGGAGGGGGCCCGATCGGTGAAGGCGCGGAAGAAAAAAAATTAAAAATTAAAAAGAGATATTTACAAAAATAGTCCATGAAATAAAACTTATTTTAAAAACTCATTCTTCTTCGTTTAGTGTTACAATTTAGTCCTTCATACTTTAAGTAGCGTTGGAATTATCTTCGGCTTATGTTGGGCGGAAAGAAAATTTTTTAACTTCGGTCGAAGATATTTTGCCAAACACAAAAATATTAGAAGAAACATCTGGAATCCCCAGAAATATATCGAAGAAATATCAAGAAAATGTCGTAAACTATCAGAAAATTTTAGAAAGGCAGTCAATATATTTTTATTTTCTTAATTTATTGTTCCTTTATTTGCTAAATAATATCTATTTGTCATCGCCCAGCATATTTGTCCACTTTGTAAATTAATATATTGTGATTTTATATTGCTTGAATCGGGACAAACTCCATATTTGAGCTTTATATAAGAACCTTTTTTTTTTGAGTCCATATTGAGATTTTTATCATATGTATTAAATTTTGTATAAACCTTGTTTATTTTTTGTACTAATCGAGGAGTTAATATTTAGTTTTAACACAAACATCCACACTTCCATTTATTTTTACTTGGTATTTCTAAATCATTAATATCTTTTTGTAAAATTCTTTAAATATAAGATATTAATATTTTTATCTTTGATCATAATGCTAAAAATAAAAAATAAAAAATAAAAAAAAAGCCTTGTAAAATCCCAATATTACACTTTAAATGTAGGTCGAATAATGAACTCAAATTAAAGATAAAAATGTTAACTACGGTCGAAATGCTAAATCTCAATTGGCAACCAAAAGTACTTACCCTATTTGTAGTGAATTTCACCATCATTTCAATAAGAAAAAAAATGCTAAAAACACAAATTTTACATTCACAAACTATATGACATATGAATTGTTATTCTTTTATTAATAGATCTTTAAAAAATTGTCACGTTGTTTTATTTTATTTATAATGTATCAATAGAAAGATGACAAGTTATACATGAGTTGATGTTGTAATACGAGTTAGTACGATCCTGCTACAATATAATCTTTTGAGAATGTTGTAACATGAGTTGGTACTCAATTTCATTCCATATGAGTTGGTAGGAGAATGTTGTAACATAATCAACATGCCAAGAAAGGAAGAATTCACTAATTCCTTCCGAAATAACATTAGAAAAATACTAATGACACCAACTCTAATCCCAGTTTTTAATGATCAACTTATATAATATATAAGTTGTCATTATTTTATTGATAAGTATTAAAAGTATTGTCATATTAATTGATTATATCCAACAATGACAGTATAACGCATGAGCTGATACTAAAGAAGTTGGAATTAAAGTTGATGTTCATAACACTACTCATACCCTTATCCCAAGACAAAAATAGTGCCTTGGCCCGAGCATGGATCGAAGATGAAAAGAATACAAAATCGAGGTAAGCGAGAAGCTACCTAGTCCAAAAGAAATACGAAATCTCAAGTTTCGCCTCTTCCATCAAAGGTGAACTATTCTTCATTAGATTGTTATTTTCTCTGAATAATCTACAATAGGAAAAAAAAAAATCCAAAAATGACAAAATTAGACAAGAACAACAGACGGATGAAAACAATTCCCTTCCAAATCACGAAGAAGGTTGAGTGAGAGTTTACATTGTTAACGATGACAGACAAGCTAGCATGGAATCAGCCGCAAAGCAAGAAACTGAAACAAGTCCCTCTTAACAATTAGTACAGTATACTTTTTCAGCTAGAAAAAAAAAAAAAAAAAACTGAAACACAATTCTCAATAACTGAAACGTGACAACTAGTTAAGCCAGCGACTATAAAACCGTCTTAATGAACCAACAATGAGATGCTCAACTTTAAGTCATTCTAATTTCCAAGTTACAATTTGTGTCCAAAGGTGATTAAAGAGAAATAATCTGATACAAAGGTGATTAAAAAGTACTTCAAGACATGATATTTGAAGGGTTAAAAAAAAAAAAAAGGAAAAAAGAAAAGAAAAGAAAGGAAGACATTTTATTCTTTCACAAGGAGTTTTCTTTACAAAAAGCTTCAGGAATTTAAAGCTTCTTTAAAAGATAACTCCTCATCTTGTACAAAACTTAAAAGTAAAAAGATTAAAAACCAGCTAACAAAACCTTCGAGCTAGATGGACATCCCCAAGATGATCTCCGACTTTGGTAGGTGAACGATTTGGATCTTGTGACAGGAACATTAACGGGAGAAGAAAACTGGCACCGGAATATCACAGTTCCCCAAATTCCAATATATATATATAGTTCACGCCATCTGAAAATTTCTTGAAAAGCCTCCAGCAAAGTGTTTCAGAATTCACCAACTTTGACTTCTTGTTCTCCACATATTCCTGCACATCAGAAACATGTTCAAAAGCCAAATTCAGCATGTTCCTCCGACTCGTGAATTCTAGAGGAATAATAATTCAGTTCAGCTCATGGAGTTCCATTTTATTCAGTTGGTTACCGAACTTGTCAACATGTTCTTACAATATATGGACGACATTTAACGTGTGCATAAGTAGCATCTTAATGACAGAATAGAAGGGTTTCATTTCCTCACATCTCAACTCTCGACGAAGAAGCTTACTAAAGGAGCTACAATGTTTTCCTCTTTGGACCTCCGGCAATCCAAAACAAGAGTACTCTGCAAGAGGGAGAACTAAGCAAACTGAGTCTGCATAGCGAAAACCATAAATAATAGCATGCAATTTATCTCTTTTTTTTTTTTTTTCTCTCTATTATCTCAAGCAATCAATTTAAACATAAAATTAGACCTTTAGAAGTTGTAAAAATAGTGCTGTCTTCACTTTGTACCGCAGATTAGAATCAGGTCTTTAAACTGTGCCATCTGTATCAGAGCAAATGACAAATTACTACAAGACTCTCATTTTTAGAAAATATGATTTTTAGACATTATTATCTGAAAACAGCAGTATAGCACAAGTCTACAAATTACCTGGAAACAGAAAGTAAAAATTTCACGGCTTAATTTGAAATCCACCCAACTAGCAAACTGTGTCATTACGTATTGTGGAAGAATCTGAGAAACATGGTCATGGAGGCAATCAAATGTGATATTATATGTTCCGAAAGGAACTTGCATAAGTCATAGCCAAAAGCAGCACCGACTTCTCTAACAAAAAAGCTAACTTACTAATTAGCATTTAATCACTCCAAATGTTCTTAAAACGACTTATCCTTATACAGATTTTCAATCGATGATTCAATTCTGAAGTCTTGTATCAATATATGTCTTGTTGAATACTTTTACTGATTTTTCATGTACTGACCAAAAAAAAAAAAAAACCACGACCAATTGTTTTTGCAGACTTCACTTGGCAGTAAGCACATGGTCACCATGTTAAAGTTTAGAGTTAGAATCCCGAACCCAACATTCATCAAAATATGGAAGAAAAAAGAACATAATTAATTGGAAGGCAAAGACAGACTTTAATACGTACCTCGCTCGCAACAGGTTGCAGTCTTCTACTTGTTTTGTTCAGTTGAATTGTGTTATGATCAATCAATGTTTCTTCTGCATCAGAGTAAAGTGGGATTTTTTTCAGCATTAAAAAAAAAAAAAAAAAAACAGCGAGAGAGAGAGTAAAGTGGTTTACATATTTAAGACTTTTCTCTAGTCTCGTATTCTTCTTCCTCACTCAGCTGAATGCTGAAGTTTAAATTTTGAATCCCCCACATCAAGTTAGACAGGGAAAAAAAAAAAAAGGAACTTGAAAAATAAATGGGGCGACAAAGACAGGATTTTGTACACATAAAATTAAAAAAAAAAAAAAAAAAAAAAAGTCCCTCACATCAAGTTATACAGAAAAAATAAAGAACTGAAAAAATTAATGGGACGACAAAGACAGGATTTTGTACATACCCGTGTGGCTTGCTGTCTTCTTCTTGCTTCAATATAGTTGACATATGTTTAATTCATAATCGATCTCGTTCTTCTTGTTCTCTTCTCTTCTTCTTCTTCTGCTGTCGAAAGATGTTGATGACAAAATTTCCAAATCTCCTTATTAAAGACACCAACTTTGTTAGCATTTTCCTCATATTCTTCTTCTTCTTCTTCTTCCTCCAATCATCATTATCTTCTTCTTCCCTTAGTGCTATCAGATCCTGATAAATTGCAGAAACTCTAATTGCAGCTTCCTCTTCTTCCATTAGTGCTTGCCGATCCTCTTGATAAATTACAGAAACTCTGTTTGCAGCTTCCTCATTATCTTCTTCTTCTTCTTCCTCTAGTTCTTTCCAATTCTCAGGACTAAGTACACCAAATTTGTATGCATCTTCCTCGTATAGAAGGTGGATCCCACACTCATTTAAACACCAGTGGTGATGATGAGCTGTGTTTTCTGGATATAATGAGAACTCAAACACGACTTTGGTGATCTTTTCCCGTACAATGAGCCAATCCTCTTCCAAAACTCGTGTCTCCAAAGACGTACAATAATAATTTAAATCCCATGTCAATTTGACGCCATTGCTCATTATAAAATGTGGTTTACATAAAAGACTACTTTGCTGAACCCCATAGGTCGTGATAGAAGCACATACAGCGAAACCCAAAAAGTTGGAATTAAGTGAGTTTGGAGGAAGGTCAATCACTGCCCTCTTTATGGGACAAATTGGATTTGAAGGAATGTAATCAACGTACAAGCTTTGTCCTGTCCCAGGATCACTTTCTGTAACGACCCGACTTTTCAGACCGTTAACAAACTTACTTAAGTCTTAACACTTATTTAAATTCGGTTCTAAAAAAAATACTAAATTTTTTTTTAAATCGTATTCATACTATAAAAATTAGAATTATTAATATTTTTATATGTGGAAATTAAAAACCACTAGTAAATAATTATCCTATTTAAATTCATGTTTAAATAATATTTAAAAAGCTATAACTTCATGTTGATTAAAGCAAAAGAGTAAAAGGTCTTTTTCTCATGGAGTACTCATACTAATTTAGTAATTCCAAAACATTGGGACATAACTATAATTATGGTCGTTACAAAATAAATTACGAAGTCTAAATGCGGAAATTAAATTTCGTGGTGGTATCCCACTCCCTTCCTTCACCGCCTCCGCATAGCTTCGCCTGTCCATAAAAACATCTAAGTAATAGGCTGCTTACCCGCGTTACCTACAGCACGAACACACACGTATGAGCTTTCGCTCAGCAAGTACAAACAATATCTCACAAAACATTTTCATAAGTCATATCATCACATGTAATTATCAAGAATGTTCAAAATGCATGGAATCATGTGTGTTCAATTATGCTTCATTATATACATATCTTGTCTACTTAAGGGCCCCTATGTCGTACCCATATGCGCGCAACCAATGGGGGGTTAGGGGAGCGACCCTCTAACAACCTCCAAGGTCATATCTTATAACTTCGTTCTTATCATATCCTCTCACTAATTGGAAGTTGGTACGACACTTAATCCTATCTTTCATTAGCCTCATTCTTATTATTTGTGACAATATGTAGATTTACATGTCACTATGCATTTATCATTACGGCATACATATCTGTGAGGCATGTCAATTATATCAGTGCAAGAGAATTTATGCACATCAAATACTTAATCAAAGCAATACGTATAATTTATAGACTCATCACATCATCAAGTCAAGTCATAACAAACGTTGAGCATCATCAAAGAAAACATTTTGTTTCATGCTGTAGGTGAGGTTTGTACTTACTTGTCTTATGTGCTTAACTTCGGGAGTTGTATCTCCTACTATGCGGATTTGAGAAATTGTCCTGATTTAACAATAACTCATTATTAGATAAAATCATGGTTATATTACTTTATTCAATTATTCATTTATTTTATAAACTAGAGTGAACTTAATTTACTTATATCATAATTAACCTTAATAATTAATTATTATTAATTATTAAACGCTAAAATAAATTTCTACTAATTATTATTAATTAATTAATTTAATTTAATTAATTAATTTTATTAATTAATTGAATTGATTAAATAATTAATTAAATAATATTTGATTATTACATTAATTAATTGAGTTATTAAAATTAAATCATATAATTTTAGTTGACTTGATAATAATTAAATTATTAATAATTGTTACTTAAATATTCTTTCTCATATAATAATTATTAATTATTAATTTTAATATTAATAATTAATAATTTGATTAATCTGATAATTAATGTTTGATTAATCTCTAGTTAATCATCCCTAATTATTTTGATGATTATATCAATGATTAATGATTAATGATTAATGATTAATTAATTTATAATTAATCATGTATTATAATTATGTAATTATTTAACATAATAATCCTGATTATCATATATTAACTCTTATAATTAATTAATTAATTAATAATCAATAAATTAATTAATTCCTTTATCAAATTACATTTGGTTATGAATTAATTAATTAATTATTTTATTTATTTATTAATTAATCAATCAAGGTGATAAGAAATCACCTAAGGGTATACCTCTATTTTACTATTGGGCTAGTCCAATTCTCTTAGTTATGTTCATTTAGTTGGGCCAAGGCAATCTCATGGAATAGGCCCAGTAACCTTCTAGTATACTTTATCTTAGCCCATTAAAACTTATGATTCAACTTTAAAAACATAGGGTTTTTCAAATCATTAGATCATACACTTAAAATCAACTCATTTCATAACTAAATTTATTCGTATGTTATGTTTACCCATATGTCACATTTTAATGTTTAATCATTTTATCGGTGTAGGGCTTTAACTTGTAAGATTTATTTAAATTTGAGTATAATTCCGTTTTGGACACTTGATAACTTTTTGGAAAGCTTGAAACATCTAGTTTCTGTCTCTATAATTTGTTTCCTCAGATTTCAAGCATTTCAAATGATAATGTGGACGTTTTCTTAAGTGTCTTATGGTAAAATCTCAAATTTCCAGATTTCAATACAATCTTTAAGGATTTATTAAAATTCATATACATAACCGTTTTAAACACATGATATCTCATTTTGAAGCTTAAGATGTCTACTTTACAGTGGTAAAGTTATTTCTTTTAGTACTTAAGCATTTCATACCATAAACTTAGGTTTTGTCACTGTTGGTCCCACGTTTGCACTACCAGTCCAGATTCATGAATAAGATTTAAAAATCCATAACAATTTACTTACAAGTCCAAATAAGACAAAAGATATGTCATTGGAAAGCTTATAATGTCTATTTTGTATGAAAAAAACAGTTTTATAAAAAGTTATGGTTTGCTAAGTCAAAAACAACAAAACCCGTAGCTAGTACCGGGTTCCAGCAAGGTTTTTCGGTTCGTAGACCAAACTTGTAAAATTCACCAAAAATCGTACATTTATCCAATCAAGGCGTATGATACCTTGTTGGAAAGCTTAAAGAATCTAGTTTTTAGTTCTACAACTTATAAACCAAAATTTTGAGTCTAAATGGTTCGGATTATAAAAAAACCCGTGGCTGGTCAGAGGCTCGGAGGTTCATTTCTTCCCTAGTTTTTTTGTCACAACTTCAAATGCACATAACTTTATACATATAAAAGCAAATCAAGTGATTCCAAAGCCTAAAATGAAGCTTATCCTCTGTAGAATCTTAATATATAATTTATTTTTCATACCAAAGCTTCTAATGCATGCTATATCACCACAACAACTACGACCTTCAACAAAGTTTACAAATCTTACCGAAATGCTCCGGGGATACTTCAAGATCTCGAACCTCCCGAGTTCTTCTCAAAACTTTTTCCTAGGTAAGAAAAATCTAATATTAAGATCATAACTAAACATCATATTTTTTTTCTCCAAAAAAAATAACTAAAACCCGAATAACACCACTATGTTACCTCTAGTAAAACGTCCTCTAACTCCGTCTCGCACTTCTTCGATCTTGGTGTTGGGGTTCCTTAGACCTTGAAAATGGATGGAGGAGGTGCTTGAGGAGTGTTGGAGATGGAGAGTAGTGTTGGTGGTTCTTGGTTTTGTTTAGAGCTTGGTTTGTGTGAGAAAGAAAATGGGGTGTTAGAGGTTTGTGCTTAGCCAACTTTGGCCTTGAGAAAGTTGTCTTTTGGGAGATGAAATTTGAAAAATATTGGCTGAATCAACCCCTTCAATAGCCGGCTGTTTTGGGAGAGATTTTGGTGAAATTTGGTTCAAAAAGTTGAGATGAAAGGTCACTTTCACTTGCCTCTTCTCTAGGTCAAATTGCCAAAAGAAACCATGCCATTTCTTACTTGTGGTTGCATGCATGCACCACTTTCACTAGTAGAAAATGTGGATACCACGACTGATATTCGACGACCGTTTTAAAAAAAATCGTCGTCGTAATTTCGGAAAAAACACGGAGCCGAAAAGCACACGAAGACCGTCGTGGAATCTCAAGATACCACGACGGTCAAAGAAGACCGTCGTGGTATCTCCGAGATACCACGACGGACATTGTGACCGTCGTGGTATCTCGGAGATACCACGACGGTCTTCTTTGACCGTCGTGGTATCTCTTTCTCGGATTCCGGATTCCACGACGGTAAAAAATGCGGCTCAAAAACCGTCGTCGTATACTGAGATTCCACGACTGAATCCGGAAAACCGTCGTGGAATCTCGAATATTACACGACGGTTTCCGTAAAACCGTCGTGGAATCGTCACCAAAATTTCTAAACGCCGAGTGCTTGCCGTCCTAAATTTTTTCACAGCAACAAACCAGTCTCCCTATCCGAAAACCAAGTTCAGATTCCTCCGATTTCAGTCAATATACACCGTAGGACATCACCAAAGGTAAGTGATAACTGATTAATTAACGTCTTCTTGTTATTCTTTATGTGTGGGATCAATTTATATGTATGTTTTATATAAATCCACAAGGTGCATGCATGTTTCATTGTAGTTTTAGACGGTTTTGTTAGGTTGTATTGATTTTTTATTGTTGATTAATTAATGGGCGGGTTATAAGTATTTTAATTTTTGGATTATAGGATTTGCAAATCATGGATCGGAAATGAATGTGGTTTGATAGATTGTCCAAAGCATATGTAGATGGTGTTGAAGAATTTTTGTCATTTGCCAAAGCTCACATACAAGATGATAAGATTCCGTGTCCGTGTCAACTTTGTGGTAATCATAGATCTCATTCCATTGATAATGTTAGAGGGCATTTGCGCGCTTATGGGATTATTTGTTTTATCAAACATGGTATTTACATGGTGAAGATTTTTTCGATATTAAATATACATCGACGAAGTCTAAAGGTAAAGAGCCTATTGTGGAGGAAGACGTTGGTGATAATATGTTCAATATGATTAATGATTTGGAAGAAAACTTTGTGCATCGACCGGAGTTATTTGAGGCAATGATTAATGATGCGGAGACGCCTTTGTATGTCGGGTGTACAAAATATACAAAATTAGGGGCATTAGTTAAATTATGGAATATGAAAGCGTCGGGAGGGTGGACAAATTCTAGTTTCACAACTCTTTTAGAATTTCTAAAAGATGTTTTACCGGAGGATAACAAGGTGCCGCCTAGTATGTACGAGGCAAAGAAGACGTTGAGCACTTTGGGAATGGAATATGAAAAGATACATGCTTGTCCAAATGATTGTGTCCTTTACCGGAAAGAATATGAAGATTTAGATGAATGTCCGGTTTGTAAGGAGTCAAGATGGAAGAATGGCAAGATGCCTTCTAATGGTAGAAAAGGAGTGCCGGTTAAGGTGTTATGGTACATTCCACCGGCTCCACGTTTGCGTCGTTTATTCCGTAATGCCGAGCATGCTAAGAATTTGACCTGGCATCATGATCAACGCGTTGACGATGGCAAACTTAGGCATCCGGCCGACTCACCACAATGGAAGACCTTTGACGACAATCATCCAGATTTTAGCTCAGAGCCAAGGAATTTACGTCTCGGTTTGTCGACGGACGGAATGAACCCACACAGTAACATGAGTAGTCGGCATAGTACCTGGCCAGTCGTACTTGTCAACTACAATCTCCCTCCGGAATTGTGCATGAAGCGGAAGTTCTTGATGTTGACATTATTGATCTCCGGCCCTCAACAACCGGGGAATGATATTGACGTGTACTTGGCACCATTAATCGATGACCTAAAAAGCTTGTGGGAAGATGGTTTACAAATTAGAGATTCTTACCGTCAAGATACGTTCAATCTACGTGCAATGTTGATTTGGACAATTAATGACTTTCATGCACTTGGCAACCTTTCTGGTTATCCCGTGAGGAGTTCTGTAGGATGTCCAGTCTGTATGAAGGAAACATTCTCTATTCGGTTGAAGAATGGTAAGAAAACCGTTTACCTTGGTCACAGGAGATTCTTGCCATCAAATCATCGATACCGCAAACAAAAGAAGGCTTTTGATGGTAATACCGAAGAAAGATCCGCTCCTCGGATTTTGTCTGGCGAAGCCGTATTTGAGATGGTTAAAGACATGAAAGTAGTTTTGGGAAAGAGAAAACGTAAGGCTCCTGTTGTCGATGGACCGTCGTGGAAAAAGAAGTCAATCTTCTATGAACTTCCATATTGGAAGTCACTTTACGTTCGTCATTGCCTTGATGTTATGCATATTGAGAAAAACGTTTGTGAATCGATTGTGGGCACGTTGCTTGACATCCCAAACAAGACTAAAGATGGTGAAAAAGCACGGTTAGATCTTCAAGAGATGAAGATTAGATCAAATTTGCACCCCGACAAAAGATCGACTGGCACATACTTACCTCCGGCAAAGCACACATTATCCAAACAAGAAAAGAGGAAGCTTTGTGAATGGCTTGCGTCCGTGAAAGTGCCAAGTGGGTACTCTTCTAACTTCAAAAGGTTGGTGTCGATGAAGGATTTAAGGCTCATTGGAATGAAAACTCACGATTGTCATATCTTGATGCAACAATTATTGCCGCTTGCATTGCGGGGAGTTTTAACGAAAGATGTGAGATATGTAATTACGAAGTTATGCTCGTTCTTCAATTCAATTTGCTCCAAGGTAATCGATCCACTTATGCTAGATTCGCTACAATCGGAATTGGTGATGACTTTGTGCATGCTTGAGAAGTTTTTCCCACCAGCCTTTTTTGATATAATGATCCACCTACCGGTACACTTAGTTCGTGAAGTTAAGCTATGTGGACCGGTCCATTTGAGGTGGATGTATCCTTTCGAAAGGTACATGAAGGTTTTAAAGGGTTACGTGAATAACCGAAATAGGCCGGAGGGATGCATCGTGGAAAACTACATAGCCGAGGAGTCAGTTGAATTTTGTTCTGAGTATTTGTCCAATGCGGAGCCAATAGGGTTGCCAACGAGCGGGCCATTTACGTCGAGAGGACTATCCGTCGCCGTTCATTCGCCAGTAAAACAAGATGAATGGGAAAAAGCTTGTCTGTATGTTCTGCACAATGCTAAGGAAGTGGAGTCGTTCGTTAAGGCTCATATGACGGGATTAAGATGCGCGCATCCAAGGAAAACAAGAAGTGAGAAGTGGATTCAAGATGAGCACAATCGGACTTTCAGGGAGTGGATAAGCCGACATTTGCATATGAAGCCTGGTGTTTCCCAAGACTTAATGAAGCTTGCAAGAGGTCCGTCTTCGATTGTCACAACATATACATCGTACTCTGTAAATGGCTACACCTTTTACACTCGCGAAAGAGATGAGAAACATCCAGTCCAAAATAGTGGTGTGAGCCTTCGTGCTGAGTCTATGCATATTTCATCCGCAAAGGACAAGAACCCGGTATACGGCTCCATGAACTACTTTGGGTTCATTGAAGATATCTGGGAGCTTGATTATTCCGGCTTGCGGATAGCACTCTTTAAATGCAAGTGGGCAGACAACAATTGCGTTAAGATCGATAAGGACGGCGTGACAGTGGTTGACTTTAGGCGTATGGGATACAAAAATGATCCTTTCATTCTGGCGTCGCAAGCAGTACAAATCTTTTACACAACGGATCCCGACAATTCCGAGTTATCATTAGTTGTGCCAATGAAGCCAAAATTAATCCGGGATGGCCACGAAGATGTCGAAGATTCCACGGACATTCCATCTATTACGGCGGGTTTGCCATTGGTGGATGAGGTTGATGATTTGGACGATGATTCGTCACACTTGCTTCGTTTAGATGTTGAATGGACACGTGTTGAGAAGTCCAGAAAAAAAAAATTAACAATAGCTTTATCGAATACAAGATCACAATATATATATATATCACAAAGAGATAATTTATAAGAAGTATTATTACAATATATATCGTTTCATATGTGCACATTATAATGCCATATATAGTCTAAACGAATATAAGATCACAAAGAGAGTATGGACGGATTAATGCATATATAACACATGTGTGTGGCCGACTGTGCGATTATATACATATATAGTTGATAAACATGGAGTTTCAAAACGTTTTAATTCCAAAATACGACGACGGTTCAAAACGTTTTAATTCCAAAATACGACGACGGTCTATCACAAAAACCGTCGTCGTATTTTGAATAGTAAGATACCAAAACCGTCGTGGTATCCGTGCCGCGAAAGTTTAAAAATTATCCGGGAAGCGTGCCTTTGTGCAAGTGGCCGAAATTATCATCCTCTATGCATAAGAGCAAAACAAACTCACCATTCACTCCACTTTCTCTCTCATTTTTCGGCAACTCCCTCTATTTCTCTCTAACTTTTTGCCTTTCATCCTCCATTATCTCTCTGTCTTCAAGATCTTGAATCATCCAATATCTCTCATTGCCGTCCATCCTCCTCCATTTTCTACGAATTTTGTTACCATTTCGCCGACCTCCACACGCTCACACCGACGCCGTCGCCAAGGCCGACCCCCAAACTTGCTCGCCGGCGCCAATTTACCCGCCCATACCCACACTAAACGGGTTAGTTTATATTTCCGAAATTTCATTAAACGATTGATAAAACTTTGCTAAGACAATAGTAAACTTTATTTTAAGGCCACGGTGATTGTTGATTGATGCTTGTAATTGTGAAACATTATTTGGGTCATAGGTGAAACGGAAAAAACTTGTCCCTCTTGCATGTTCAAAATACGCCCACTACATGCTCGACCAAATTCCTATTTGAGTGGCTTGGTTTCGGTATGTTGTGAAATGTGACAAGTGGTGGCCGAAATTTGCATTAATTGTTGAATTCCGTAAATTTAATGGCGAAACACCGACCCTAGGCTCGTGTGGGTTGGTTTTATTCCGTGAGTTTGAGTGCTTTAATTTCGATCGATAATATACGGATTGGGCAATTTTCCGGATAAAATGTTAACGCAAGATTTACAAATTTTGTAGATGCCATGTTAGCGTTATTGGTTTTTGGACTTAGACATAATTGTAGCTTGAAATTAAAGGGCTAGAGTAAGGCATGGATTCAACAATTATCCCGTAAAGTGTCGATTTGTGACTTATTGTTAGCGTTTGACATAGTCGATGGTATGCTTATTTGAGTTTGAAACCGTTTTACTTTGAAGTAAATTGATTGGATTAAGATATGCATTTATTATTTTCCGGCAATCGTCGTTGATGATGTGACTTAGATGTTAGCAAATGTCGAGAGCACATGCCGCTTTTATCAAGTTATGTGGACTATCCGTAATTAATTAATTACAAACCTAGATTTACTTGCACGGATTTTTGGTGATTTTATAATGCTTTATTGACAATAATTTTTTGTTTCGTTATGTGTTTGGGTCCGGAGTTATTGTAGATTGATTTAAAATGTCGCAAGAGAACGAGCAGGAACACTCAACTCAAACTCAAATTGGAAAACCACGACGAACCAACTCACCTAGCGTCAATCCCGATGAAGAAGGAAAACGAAGATCAACCCTTATGAGGAGAGTCCACCAAGTTAGGACAAAAGGAGAACGAATGGAAGTTTCATTCGACTCGAAAGGGCAACCAATGGGGAAGGGAGGAGATGCATTACAGAGTTGGATTGGAGTGCTTGCTCGAGAGCATATACCCATTTGGATATCCGACTTTAGAAGTGCCGATATAGCCCAAAATAAAGAAAGAGTGTGGACGGAAATCGCAACTTCTTTCACTGTAGATGCATCGTTTAAAAAACAAGCTTTAAAGTCATGTGGAGAGTCTGCAAAAAATTTTAGACATGATCTTTACCAAGCTTTTGTCAGGGATCATATTGATGAAGAATGTGTTTGGCAACGGCCGGCAAAAGTGATTCACAATTACCCCACCATCACCCAGGATGATTGGGAATCTTTCATTGCCTATCGTCGGTCCCCGGAATTCAGAAGATTATTCGAACAACGAAGTGAGATAAGAAAGAAACTCAAATACGGATCAACAGGAGGCCGAGACGGATATCGGAAACGTGACCAAGCACATGTACGTGAATAGTTTCCTTTTAATTTGTAAATGGTAAATTTTTATGTGGATTTCCATATTATATGTTTACTAACGTTATTATTAAACTGTAGTTTGAGAAGACGGGAACTTACCCAGAGCGGTATGAGAATTGGCTGGAGATGCGCATAAACCCCGATGGATCTTTCAAGAATGAATCATGTAAAGATATTGCAGAAAGAATAGTAAGTATTCGAATCCGATTAAACTATAATGATCTTGCATACTCGTTTATGTTTACGAAGTCATAACATACCCGGTAATTGTTACAGGACGACATCAGTTCACAACAGACACAAGGAAGCTTCGAATCTGTTGGGACAGAGGATATATTGACCAAGGCATTAGGCAATGCCGAGCATCGTGGTCGGATTCGGGGTCAATCGAAGTTTGTCAAGCAGTCGCAATACTTCAACCCGGTGGGAAGTGTCTCGGATAATGCTGAAGTATTGGATATGAAACGGCAGCTGACCGCATTAGAAAGAACCGTGCAGGAACTATGTGCGAAGCACGGTATCAACCGAGAGACAATGGCAGAAGAGCCGACCGCACCGACAGTTGATCAACACAACAGCTTCAAGGCTAGTTGCACTTTGAATGAAAAGGGACCTGCGGCGTCGGACCCGAAGACCATGCCGAACGCAAGTAGGGAATGCCATCTATTTGCGCCTGATTTAATTAACGGAGGAGTTGTTCTTGTTGCAAACGGCAGGGCATACATGGAATGTGTTCCAACGGACACAGTCCATGGGATTCCTTTAGGTGAGGAGAATGTACGAGTGACAATCACAGTTCCAAAACTAAGAGGTGCACTCCTACCAATTCCGACGCACGATGCCACATGTATTGAAGAAGCTGTCGGTGGGTTTGTTGCATGGCCGAAACACTTAGTCGGCATTGAACCAAGTTTGAGCCAGGCAAGCAAAGGTCCCAGTCAGGCTCCTGTCCGAGAACCCGAGGGGAGCAAACGAACCAAAAAGAGAGCGGGGAAGAAGAAAATACAGTCACAACCGGAGGTACAACAACACCCGGCACAAGGACAAATGCCTTCGTTTGACTTTACTTACATGCTCCAGGAATTGAAACCGTTGGCATATTACGCACAGAATTCCATGCATGATGGTACACAAATAATCTTCAACGAAGAACAGATCGCAAATGGCGATGAAATGCCCATATATATTGGGTTTGAAGATGTCTACCATTTCTTAACATTTAAAGAGATCAGTGCAAATAGCATAATGGTTTACATCAGGTAATACATTTTTCTTTAAACTATTTCATTATCGAGCCTTCATAATTTTATGTACATAATTTGTGTAACAAGTCAGCCTAACTATTTTGCAGATACTTAACGGAATGTTGTGCAAGGGCAGGAATGGGCCAACGGTTCGAGTTTATTTCTCCAGTCCTCGTCTCACCAGTTCAACGCGTTACCGATCGCGCCGCCTACGTTCGAGAGAGGGCCGATTGCATTATACGGATCTTAAGAGACGCTCCACAGGGAAAGCTATTTATCATGCCATATAACAGCGGCCAACATTGGATCTTGGCAGTTATTGATCCATGGGATGACTCGGTCCTATATTTTAATCCGCTCGGGAACGGACCGGGTGATGATTTTAAAGACCTCGTTATGACGTAAGTATTTTTTTTATGTTCATATATCTGATTCTATGAATAGAATAATTGTCGTTGTAATATATTGTTGTGAAATTGTTAGGGCACTTAATGATTGGAAGTTGATGGTGGGAGGAGGAGTAAGACAGCGACGGAACTGGGAGACTTTGATTAAGACTGCTCGATGTCCAATACAGGAAGGACATGTAGAGTGCGGTTATTTCGTGTTAGCTTTCATGCGAGAAATAACCCTCACTATTGATGGAATATCTGTTCTTCAGACGAAGGATTTTTATACCGATGATGAAATGAAGATGGTTAGGATTGAGTGGACTCAATTTGTTATGCGGCACATACAATATTAAACCATATGATTTTTGTATTATATGCATATGAATTGAACAAAATGTAGATTGTTGTATTTTTAAAAAAAACATATGATCGGAATCGCTAAATTTTTTTTTTTAAAAAAAACCATAAAACCACGACGGGCATTTACCGTCGTGGTACGTCTAGGTACCACGACGGGCAAATTCCCCGTCGTGATATCTCAAGGTACCACGACGGGCTTGTGCCCGTCGTGGTACTCCAAGGTACCACGACGGGCATTTGACCGTCGTGGTACCTTGGAGTACCACGACGGGGCATTTGCCCGTCGTGGTACCGTGGAGTACCACGACGGGCATAAGCCGGTCGTGGTACGTGAAGTACCACGACGGTAAATGCCCGTCGTGGTACCTCTTTTCTATCACGACGGGCAAAATGCCCGTCGTGGTATCCACAGATATCACGACGGTCTTTGACCGTCGTAGTACGTATGATACCACGACGGTCAAAAGATCGTCGTCGAATCCAAAAACATACCACGACTGTGGATTCCACGACGGTTTAAAAACCGTCGTATAAGTATTAACACGACGGTTTTTAACCGTCGTCGAATCCGGATTCTGTTCTAGTGTTTCCTCATTCCTCTTTTGTTCACATTTTTTCCTTGTTTCTTGAACCAACAAAACCGACCCCCCTTATGCTTCCTTCCTTTTTTTTTTTTTTTCTTTCTTTTAACATCCACCCTTGATCCAAAGTTATCATACTTATTCTCACCCATTGGATCTTCCATCACATCAATCCTTAATCTAAGTTCTCATTGGTCACTTATCCTCCAAGGTTTGGCCATTGATTTGCCTAGGATTCTCTAGCATCAAATCTACACCATTGATTTCAAATCAAGCACAATTCTTGATTAATCTCCCACCTTTGGATTTCCTAAGAGTAAATACTAATAATTAATTTTCTATCCATGTGACACATTAAATCCCCAAACATGCTCTCAAATCTTGACTATTAGTATGCTCAAAATAAATACTAAGATCATTAAATCGATCTACTAATAAAAAAAATCGGGGTCCTTCCGAAAAATTATCGCTATACCTCTAATACGACATAACTAATTTCTTACGTATAAATTTTTATGTCGTTCATCACACGTTTTATGTATCTAAAATTTCTCATTTAAATAGAGAAATTCAACATTATTAAATCATCGATATCATCACACCGAATGATACATATATTATCAGTCATGATCTTGAAATTTGATATTCATCAAAATAATTCACTAAAAGCATATTAATGAATAAAATCCATAATAATAATTCATTAATTAAGCTTATGAATTTTTAAGGCATCACACTTTCTATTTGTGGCAAAAAATTAGCCCAGTCCTGACTTGTTAATTCCTGAACATAAGCCCAGCTTGGACGTGTTGGTTCCACGCTTGGACTTGGACTTGGACTTGTTGGTTCCACGCCTGGACTGGTTGGTTTCCGAAAATAAACCACGCTTGGACTTGTACAAGGAACACTTAAACTTGGTTCAGAAAATCGATACCGAAACCACTTTGGAACTTGTACCCCGGTACAACAAACGCCAATATCTGCTTCATTAGGATGTCCCTGCACCATTTAATTACAGAACAAGTCGTTAACATAATTTTATATTATCTTGTGAAAAACGCTGTAGCTGCTTCAAACACTTGTACCGAGGAAAAAAATAAATTTGTACACGGGATGAGAAAAAATTGACAGAATATTTAAAGAAAGAGACATACATGACTTGTAAATTCTTGCCATGCAATTTTGCTAGAAAGGAATTTAAGCATTCGGGCTGACATCAATTTGTTGTCATGTACTCCTTTCCCATACAATTGTAGGCAATTAAAAAGTAGATATTCCTTCCCATCTTCAAGTTCACCAAATTCAGACACAAGATGCACATACATGTCAATGCCTCGATAAAAACCAACCAGGGGGAGCTTTGGAACACCTTCAAGTTTCAAAAGAGGACGAAGAAAAAATCTAAAATCGCCCTTAACTTTATGCCTATAAGTGCTCAGCTGTGAAACCGTAAATACTTTTTCAATCCACCAGGGAAAAATATCATGGAAATATTTAGAAATCAAAAGAGTTCCTTCAAATGGGACCGCCTTCAAACTTTTCATCTTTGAGATATGGTGTGGAAGACTCTTGACATTTCTGCAAAAATCAAGGCTTAATATCTCAAGACAACAAAGATGCTCAATAGACGAGGCCGGAACTTCATGTATTGATGTTCTGCTCAACGTCAAACAAACAATACTCTTGGCAACCTTTGGAAACTTATGGATGGACGAGCAACCCACAAGGAAGAGAGTTTTAAGCTCGTCCAGATGTTCAAAATAGGACGGAACTTCTGGCAAACTAGTGCAATATTCAAGATATACATGCTCCAACTTTGAAGCACTAGAAAGATCTGGAAATACAGTTAGGTGTTCGGAGTAACTAAGATCAATCTTTTTCAAGCTCCCGAGATGCTGTCAAAAAACAAAGCTAGAAATAATTAGAATAACTTTAGCATCTACGGTATGTATAGCTTTAGATCAATTCACGAAAACTTATACTTACTTGGCTCCCTTCCCAAAGCTTCTTAACTTTGCTGTAAGGTAGGATAAGTTCGACAAGATATTGTGGTCTAAAACCTAACGAAAAAGATTTCCAAGGGTATCCGTCCCAATGGAGATATCTAAGGGAATCAGGAAGAAACAGAAGATCATCATCTCCAGAAGGAATGCACACTTCACACTTCTTGGAACGGAGAATTTTCAGCAACCTTAGCTTATACATATTTTTAAAGGCGGCAGGGTGTACTTTGCTGTCATTCCACGTATCTAAAACTATTCCCTCAATTGCCATAGTGCCCTGACAATTAAGGACAAAATATAATTGAGCAAAAAGTACTAAAACTCAATCTATTCTAAAAAGTAATATGTATAGATCAAATTTGGCCATTGGATAAAGATATGTTTCAACGCTAAAAAAAAAAATACTATCAACACAAGTTTTCTAGAATTTATATTTAGTGCATTCAACCGTACTTACCATATCAGTTTTCAAGATACGGTAGACATCTTCAGCATTCCACAATCTACTGCGCCTTGGAAGCTCTTTGTTGGATTGTTCAATCTCCCATCCCATTTCTTGTACCAAATCATGCATCCAGAGTATGTTATCCTCTTTTATGGTAATGAGGGACTTATCAACAAGATTATCAATTACTAATTTTGCAAACGAACGACAAGCATCCAGCATCCTTTCTGCATAATCTCTACGCAAACCTTTGAAAAAGCATGCGATATCTAAAAATATACATTGTTGCATTTGGTCCAATCCATCAAAGCTTATTCTCAAGATACTTTGAATTTTTGGGTGGGGACATTCTTTCAGCTTGTTCAATTCTTCTTCCCAGTTTTCATGCTTCTTCCCACGAAGAAAAGAACCAAAAACTTTCAGAGCCAACGGAATGCCTTCACTGTAATTAATGACTCTTTCTGAAAGATGTAAAAGTTCTTTCGTGGGAGGGGTTCTTTTAAAAGCATTCGACAGAAAGAGTTGACGAGCTTCCCTGTTATTTAATCTCTCAACTTTGTGTATCTTATCAACTTCTTCCCGTAGCACTTCCATATCTCTTGTTGTAATGATTATTCTACTCCCAGGGCCAAACCAACTGTAATCTTCAGCTAAAAATTCTAACTGCTCCGAATCATTCACGTCATCGAAAACGATAAGCACTTTTTTACTACATAGCCGACCCTTATCATATGTTGGTCCTACAGATAAGGTACCTACATTTGGATCTTTTTCTCTCAACAAGTCAGAAAATAATTTATCCTTTAAGTTGTGTTTGTTGCCTTTGCCCCATTCTTCCCTGATATTAGCAAGAAAACAACAACTTTCAAATTCGTAAGAGATTTGGTCGAAGACAACCCGTGCAAGGGTTGTTTTTCCTATACCACCACTGCCCCAAATGCCTAGTTTCCAAACGTTGTCTAAGGAGCTAGTGCACATCAAGGATTCAATTTGTGCAATACGTTTTGTAATTCCAACTAAACCCTCGATATTGGCTCTTGATTGAGTATGATTCATTTTTCTTAAAATAACTTCGATTATTCTCTCAACTAAATTGGACTCATCCTGGCATGTACGAAGGAAAAGCTATAAGTACAAATTAAAGAAATGTAACAATTTAGGCAAAGAAAATAATGAGATAAAACTAACACAATTGATTATGCGTACATGTAAACTACTCTTTAGATGTTGAAAGAAACCAAAACCCACATTCT
Source organism: Ficus microcarpa (assembly GCA_025413485.1). NCBI lineage: Eukaryota > Viridiplantae > Streptophyta > Magnoliopsida > Rosales > Moraceae > Ficus > Ficus microcarpa. The sequence goes on along the minus strand of CM046377.1, from coordinate 8,877,357 downwards.
TAAAATGTGAAAATAATAATAGACATGTACAGATATTAGATCACATTCACTTAATAAATTGATTGACCTTTTAAAATAGAAGCTTATTTCTTTAGAAGTCACAAATTCAACATCAAAAGAGCAGCCAAAATAATCAAATACATTATTGGTTATTTCAACGAGAGCATCATCTTATGAGGATACATACATATATATATATATGGATATTGAGTCAGTCCACTTAATATATTGATCTTTTAATTTAAAAGCTTAATCCCTTGAAATCAAATATGAGATGAGGTATACAATTCTTACAAAGCGGCACTAAACTAAAAACACGGATTGGAGGATAATAAAAGTTTCAAATGTGCGCACCAACAGAGGGAGGGAGTAGGGAGAGGGGGCCATGGCCCCCCTGGCTTTTTTTCTTTTTAATTTTAATACAATATTTTTTAAATTTTTAATATAGTATGTATGTGTATAAATTAGTCTTGCCCCCCATTAAATTAATAGCTATGTATATTTTATGAATATTTTATTTACACTCATGATATTAATAAATATCACCAAAAAGTCAAATAAAGATTTTTAATATATTTTTACCCTATAAGAAAATTAGTTTAAACCCATTAAGAATGCTCATAACTCTATGTACCTATAAATGAAAATATTTTTTTATAAAATAATTAAAAAACATACACCGCATTAACCATAAATAGAAATAATATTAAAAAAATATTAAAAAATCCTAAGAAATTATTCTAAACTCTAAATTGTTCATTTTATAAACTCTAACTTGTTCCTCATCAATTTCTTTTCTTAAGAAATTTTTATTATTACATGAAAAATTTCAATAGAAGATTCAAGTGAAATAAAAATAAAATAAAGATGTCTATTGGAGAGTCAACAACTTATGAAATATGTATTTTTAATTTTTTAATTCATTAGTATTTTGTGTGTGTGTGTGTGTGTTTTTTTTTTTTTTTTTTTCTGTTTTTCTTTGAAAATGATTGTGTGGTTTTTTGTATGATTATTCTTTTTATTTATTTTTTCATGCTATGTTCATTTACACCATTCTATATTTATGTATATTTTTAAATGTAGTATGATATTCCTTAATTTTTTATTTAGATATTACTTGAGTTTTTCTTCTTTATAATTTCCTTTCTTTTTTTTTAGAGATGATTTTTTTAATAATGAAAATATATCTTTTTTTCTTATTTAGATTATTTAATTTATTTTAACAAAGTAAATTAAAATCAAAATAAAAACGGGTGCATGAGAGGATTAAATGTAGTATTATATAAAAAGTATCTATAAAAGAATAGATTTATTATGTTTATATTAGGAAACATTTTTTAAGTGAGGATATTTATCAACATTGTGGGTGTAAATATAATCACTCATATTTTATTAAACAAATAATTTAAATTTTAAAAAATAAAATAATTTTATTAAATTTATAAACATTAATGGACCTAGTGATTTGATCGAAATATTTTTTTTATCCTCCGTACCAATAAATCCTGACTTGACTCCGGTCCCTGAATGTACAGGTAATAGAATGTTTTCCTTCAAGAGTGTAAACAATCAGTTCAAGTGGAGAGAACATAAAATCAAAGTGAAACATACCTAATGACCTGCGAATCCCATCCAGCTAGATCAGCAGCTGCTGTCAAGGCAACTCTCCACTTTTGCACCTTGTGCATCTCATTTCGAAAACGTTCTTCATGTCTATCAAATGCAGATCTATAACTCGCCCCTTGTCCTCGGACATCTGATGGATCTATACGATAGAAAACCGGAAGAACAGTTCGTTCATAGTTTTCTCGGCATTCGAGTATGTGGACAAGCTCATTCAAGCACCAAGAGGAAGATGCATAGCTTGTTGAGAAAATGATTACATAAAGCATTGACTTCTCTATAGCTTTCTTAAGTGCTTGCGAAATTTCGTCTCCTCTCTCCAGATCCTCATCATCTTTGTAGGTTTTGATTCCTTTATGTTGTAAAGCAGTGTGAAGATGACTAGTAAAACTTTTACGAGTATCTTTACCTCTGAAACTGATGAAAACATCGTACTCGAAAGCAAGAATAGTTGAAGAAGAAGCCATATTATCAGATCCCACCGTGGTGTCCTATCATGATAGATAATAGTACAAAATTGACAAAAACAAAATTAGAAGTAATACTAATGCAGTGAAGAAGAGGTTAATGGCCCTCAAAACAGAAAAAGACGAGATCAAAACCCATTACCTGAGCAGGAGAAAAGGACTTAATTATCTTCACTTGATCAGAAAACTAACCCCCACGTACGGATCAACTCGATCTGAAAATAAAGATTGAAGGTTATACACGAGAATGCAAGAACTGCAATAACATCTATAACAAGAGGAAGACTTGCTATAAGTAAACACCTACAAAGGAAAGGAAAAAAAGGAAATTTCGGAGAAAATAAAAAACAAATGCAAGTTCAATCAATGCTAGCTAGACTAACAACCAGAGAGAGAGAGAGAGAGAAAGAGAGAGAGAGAAGTTTCTTCATAAATGAAGAAGTAGACAAATAATTGCTAAGTAGCGGAGCTAGACATGTCTTTCTTTTTTTTCTTTTTTTTTTTTTCAAATTTTTTTTTCGTTTAATAACTTTTTAGAAAAAAACACATTTGCTTATTTAGCAGAAAAAAAAGGAATATGCAAGGGAGGGAAAATGTCCATGCATATCCGGTTAGGTTATTTTGCCCCTAGTATTAGCTGTCACCCTGCTTTAATGGAAATGTCCGGAAGCTCATCGATTATTCCTCCATGTGACCAACCACTGTGCAAGAGACAAGAGAGAGAAAGAGAGAAGAGAGAGAGAGGCGGTGTTTGGTGGGTCATGTATGAACGAAAAAAAAGGACCTCCCTTCTATATTATTGATAAGAACTGTTTTTAAATCCTTAAATTTAACTTTTAATGAAGTAATTTATAAGTATTTATATTGAAAATTTATAACTTTTAATGAAATAATGTATAAGTGTTTATATTAAAAAATTATAAGGAACGATACAAAACTGTTATAATTATAAATCTTCTAATCATTAAAACATTTATTTAATAGTTAAAATGACAAATTTTTTTGTCAATATTACAGAATAGATGGTATTATTATAAAAACTCACGGAGAATGAAAAGGACAGATGATTCCACACGACTAGCTTTGGGGCCCGAACAGAATCGACCACGCCTGCTAGTTGTCTCGACTGCTAGTGGCAGAGGGCACTTGATGACTCGCAGCGGAGGGGCTCAACAGCTCGCGACGTAGGGGACCCAATGGCCTCATGGTGGAGGGGGGCCGATCGGTGAATGCGAGGAAGAAAAAAAAAACTAGATCCGGTGGTTTTTTGTGTTGGGGGGCGCGGGGGGGGGGGGGGGGGACTGGTGTGTTGAGGAAAAACTTTAATTGATAAAAACATAACCAAATCCAAGATCTCATTTTAAATCATTAAGAAAATTAATCAAAGGCGTACCTGAATCCTTGAAGATAAATTAGAGAAGGATGAAGTCTTGCATAATCAAATCTCTTTAGCTTTCTAAGGTGCTCTATAGATTCTCTCTCGATGAGGAAGGAGGAGAAGAGCAAATATTAGTTATTATGATTCGATTTGGGGACCACAATTCTTATAATGACCCTTATGTACTAATTTAAATTAGATTATCATTAACCCTAATTCAATTAGTATTAGGTTCCTATATATTAAAACCCATACACAATAAATATCTCTAAAGCCAAATTAATAGATCACTTATTTGATATATTAAATCAGATAGCTTGTAATATAATTGTTATTTAATATGTAAGCCCATAATAGAAAATAATAAAATTCCCAACACAACGGACTCCATGATCGGACGACGGACTCCATGAGGACCCGCCCAATCGCTCATCACCCACATCAGCAGCTCATCAGCCTCTCGAGCCACTCATCGTCGAATCGCGAGCTCGCCAGCCTCGCGAGCCACTCAGTGTCGAATCACGACCTTGCCGGACTCGCAAGTCACTAACCGCCCACACGCGAGCTCGCTGGCGAAGAGCATTGCTCACCCAACAGATCCGATCAAATGGAGGCGCTTCATTGATTTTCCAATCCGCCTCTCGCCTATTTCTTAGAAAAGGCTGGGTTTTTTTTTTTTTTTTAATTCTGATAGTAAGTTTTATAAGGTGTAGAAGGTTTCATTTTACTTAGTATCTTTCAACATTTTCACATTAAAATCATCTCATTTTAATTTGAAATGAAAAAATTATAGACTTTTAAAATTTGAGTTTTTAAAAAATTGAAGAAAATTTGATATAGAACTGGAATTTTAAAATCCAAATGGTAAAATACCATTTAAATATTTGACCCCAAAACAGCCCCTAAAAAGGAGTTTTTATGGTAGGGCCCACGTTAGTATCATAGCCGGGAATTAATGTCAATAAATAATATCAAAAAAATTTAATGAGGATTAAAAGAGTAATATTTCTAATTTGTAGCAGAGAGAGTCATCTCTCGTTTTACTTTTTTCATATTTATTTGTAATAAATTTATTATTACTTATTTACCCATTAACAAAATTACATTTTAAGACAAAAAAAGATTTTTTTTTTAAGAAATATTATTCACACACCTATTTTCTATTAACAAAATTACATTTTAAGGCAAAAAAAAAAAAAAAGATTTGTGAAATATTATTCACAAGCGGACAGGTGAGAGAGGATAAAGGAGAGAGGAGAGACCAAGGGTATTTTTAGGTTTTCATATTATAATGTATCTTAAATATGATATTTAGTAAATATGTTATGTGGTAGTAATATTTTAGATTTTACTATAATTTTAAGGGTAAATTATTATAATATTCTATATGAGGATACCAATTGATCCTAAATTTTTTTTTTTTTCTCTAATCAGAAGGTCCTCGTACCTTTAAAAATGGTGCAAATGATAGATATCCTAACTGCCGTTAATCAATATATGGAAAACAACAATAAATGATAGTTGTTGTGTACAATGTCTATACTAACCTTGAAAAAAATCAAATACAAAAAAAAAAAAAAACTAATTTAAATAAAAAAACAAAACTCATTCTTTCTCGTCCCCCCGTCTCTCCCTGTCTCTCTCTGCATTTGAGTTGCTCGATTAAACCATGCTTTTGTTTTATTTATTTATTTATTTATTTTTCTTGTTCTTTCGTAGATCTGAAACCTACAAAAATCTCTTTTCTCTTCATCTCAAAGTTTCTTTTCCGTTTTTCATTATTCCCTTCAAGGAGACAAGAACTCAACTCAATCACCACCCACCACTACCAAAAAATAAAATAAAATAAAATAAAATTCTCTCATAAAAATTCAAGACAAACGGGGTATTATCTTTGTGGGCTTTAATGGTTTTCATTTAATTATTTTTCTTAATGTAATTTTTTTTTTTCCAAATCTCTATTTGTGGTTTCTTCCGATTTTTCCAAAATTTCCAAACCTACAATTACCAGTTACCACCGTGTGAGCCCATCACCTACCCGGTCACATTGTCGGAAACCCGCCGGACCGCCGCCTAAGGCTCTTCGTCGCTAACCATTGCACCGTCGCGTAAGCTGAGCCATTGAGAACCACACACCGTCACGCGAGCCAGATCTGTCGCGAACTCGTCGCGCCGTCGTGCGACCTTACTTTGCAAGCCCCCACCCACCCTGCCGAGCCCCCACCCCGCCCAAGCACCCACAGTCGTCGTATATGGTCCCCCCACCCCCCGACTTGTCTTCTCCGACATCTACAACCTGCAAAAGAGAAATTTTTTTTCTTTTTGTTTTTGTTTTTTTTTTTCACGTTTTAAAATTTGAGTTCTTTTTTTTTTGGTTATATAAAAGTTGAAGGTTTTCTTTAAACTTTAATTTTAATTCTAATATATATATTTTTTAAGTAATAATTTTAATTCTAATAATTGTTTTATCATAATTAAAACTCAATTCGATCCCTAATTCTATTTAATTCCCTTCAAACTTCAATCAATCACATTCTTCTATCAAAATGCCCCAAAATTGAAAACATGTGCCTTGCACATGGGTAAAAAAACGTTATTTTTAAACGGTAGTTAGGGCTTATCCCTCCCATAATTTTTGAAAGTTTGGAGACCTTTTGATACAAATTAAAAAAAAAAATTTAAGAAACCTTCATAAAATATTTAAAAATTATCATAGTAATTTATCCTAATTATTATATATGCTAAATGCAATAACCAATTTTTTAAGAAGTTATGATTTCCTTTTAAGGAATTTAAGTTGTGTCATGTAAGTATTTACGAAATGCTTGATTTGATTTTTATCAGATTTTGTGTGAGTCCCTATAGATTTATAAGACTCAGTAATAGATTGTTTAGCTAAGCATATGGCCTTTTCAGCAAAAAGGTAGAATAAAAATTTATGATCTTATATTGGTCAAAGTTTGACCAGAAAAGTCAAATGTATAAATATGACGGTACTACAGTATAACAAGCAGTATGAAAATTATACTGCGAAAAACTGTTATTACGGATAAGATAGTAAGAATAAGGTTCAAGACCGCTATAGAAAAATCAAGCACATTATTTAGGACAATAAGAGCTAAATAGCTTTAAGTCATAAGAAAAATTAATACGCAATCCAATTATACACAAATGAATTCTAGACTGTAATCCAGTGTAACAGTACTGTTATTAGTTGAGAACATTATTGAAAATATCTGTATTAGCATGAAAATGGACTATATTTTAAGAGAAAAGCCAAACAAGGCCCAAAGGGGAGGACACCTCATCTATTGGATAATTATATGATTTATGGATTTTTAGGAAATTAGGAAAGAATTAGAGACTTGCCCTCCAAGTCACTTCAATGGCCGGCCACCCCAAATGGGTGTTGAGCAAATATTTTGCTCTTAAGAACTAGTATGCAATTCTAGAATTAAAAATAAATCAAAAAAAGAAAATAATTATCACCTATAAATAGGTGATGGGGGGTGCATTTCTTGGTCACTTTATGTATAATCATCCCAAAACTATACCAAATTTTCACCTCACTCCCTCTCCCCCTTAGAAAGTCTGAAACCCCAAAGAGAAAGAAGAACAAAAAAAAAAAAAAAAAAAAAAAAAAAAAAAAGTGAAGAATGAAAAGGAAGTTCGGATTTTACGATTATAATTTATAGGATCCTTCCCTATGTGTAGGAGTTAACCTGTTGTTGCGACCTGACTTGGAGCAACAAAACCTAGGACATAGCAGATAAGTACAACTTCGCCTACAGTATAGGCCATATGTTTTGTTACTTGCATGATTTGTTTCTGAAGAATCTACAATAGAAAAAATATATATATATACATATATATATATATATATATATTCAAAAATGACAAAATTAGACAAGAACATCAGATGGAGGAAAACAATCCCCTCCCAAATCACGAAGAAGGTTAAGTGAGAGTCCACATTATTAACATGAAAGACAAGCTAGTATGGAATCAGCCGCAAAGCAAGAAACTGAAACAAGTCCCACTTAACAATTAGTAGTATACTTTTTCAGCTAAAAAAAAAAAAAACCGAAACACAATTCTCAATAACTGAAGCGTGGCAGCTAGTTAAGCCAGCAACTATAAAACCGTCTTAATGAACCAACAATGAGATGCTCAACTTTAAGTCATTCTAATTTCCAAGTTACAATTTGTGTCCAATGGTGATTACAGAATAATAATCTGATATAAACTACACAACACAGCAGGTAAAAGTACTCCAAGACATGATATTTGAAGGGTTAAAAAAAAAAGGGAAAAAAGAAAAGAAAGGAAGACATTTTATTTTTTCACAAGGAGTTTTCTTTACACAAAGCTTAGGAATTTAAAGCTCCTTTAAAAGATAACTCCTCATCTTGTACAAAACTTAAAAGTAAAAAGATTAAAAAATAGCTAGCAAAACCTTCGAGCTAGATGGACATCCCCGATATGGTCTTCGACTTTGGTATGTGAACGAATTGGATCTTGGGACAGGAACATCAACGGGAGAAGAAAACTGGCACCGGAATATCACGGTTCCTCAAATTCCAATATATATATATAGTTCACACCATCTGAAAATTTCTTGAAAAGCCTCCTGCAAAGTGTTTCAGAATTCACCAACTTTGACTTCTTGTTCTCCACATGTTCCTGCACATCAGAAACATGTTCAAAAGCCATATTCAGCATGTTCCTCCAACTCGTGAATTCTAGAGGAACAATAATGCAGTTCAGCTCATGGAGTTCCATTTCATTCGGTTGGTTACCGAACTTGTCAACATGTTCTTACAATATATGGACGACATTTAATGTGTGCATAAGAAGCATCTTAATGACAGAATAGAAGGATTCATTTCCTCACATCTCAACTCTCGACAAAGAAGCTTACAGAGGAGCTACAATGTTTTCCTCTTTGGACCTCAGGCGATCCAAAACAAGAGTACTCTGCAAAAAGAGGACACAAAATTAAACAAAGAGTATATATGTAGCAAAAAGCATATATAATTGCATTCAATTAATCTTTTTTTGTTCTTTTATCTCAGGTGATCAAATTTAACATTAAATTAGACCTTTAGATGTTGCAAAATAGCATGTACCATCCTGCATTTTGTACCACAAATCAGAATCAGGTCTTCGTTAAACTGCCCCATCTATATCATAGCAATAGCAAAACTACCATTAAATAAAATACGCTTTGTAGACACCATTGTTAAGCAGTGTAGCACAATTCTGCGAGTTACTTGAACAAAAAAAACCGGCCGGGGGGGGATGGGGGTGGGGGTGGGGGTGGGGGTTGGGGGGCGGGGGGGTGGTGGTGTTGGGTGTGGGTAGGGTGGTGTGTGTTGGTTTATGGCTTGATGTGATACCCACCAAACCAGAAAATAATTTCTCCCAGACTCGGAAGCTTTTCGAACAAGTATCAGAAGAAACAAAGGCAAGGAACCGACTAGTGTAAATTTAAGTGCATCTCTGTTCTGTCTGTTCAAGCATTCTTGAGACCTAGAATACCACGAAATAGCAACAAAGTCAGGTAAATGTACACACACACACACACACACACACATATATATATATTGAATGCAGCTCCGGAGTTTATGTATCTTCGGAAGAATCTTAGAAACTCAATCATGGAGGCAATCAAATGTGTTAAAGTTTTATGTGCCGAAAGGAATTTGCATAAGTCTTAAGTCATAGCCAAAAGCAACACCGACTTCTCTAACATAAAGCTAACTCGTAAAACGACATATCCTTGTACAGATTTTCAACTAATACTGAAGTCTTGTATCAATATGAAGTGTCTAGGACGTATACAATATTAAACTGCAATCATTTTGTATCTTGTTAAATATTTCGCTGATTTTTCAGGTAATGGAATAAAACCATGAACAATCGTTTTTGCAGGCTTCAACAAGCGGTAAGCACATTGTCCCCGTGTTAAAGTTTACAGTTAGAATCCCACACCTGAAATTTATGAAAATCGAGGGAAAAAAGAAAAAAAAGGAACATAATTGACTGGGAGACACAGACTTACTTTTATACAAACCCGTGTGAGTTTGCAGTCTTCTTCTTGTTGCATTGTAGTTGAATTGTGTTATAATCAATTCATCTTCTGCATCATAGTAAGGGGTATACACGATTAAGACTTTTCACTAGTCTAATAATCTTCTTCTTCCTCCTCTAGTAGTTGTTACATACTTGGGGGTAAAATCCACACTCAGGTGAATGCTAAAGTTTAGAGTTCGAATCCCCACATCAAGTTATACAAATAAATAAATAAACAAATAAATAAGACAGAATCTTGTACATACCAGCTTCATCATCTCCTGATTAAATACACCAACTTCATTTGCATTTTCCTCATATTCTTCTTCTTCTTCTTCTTCTTCCTCCTCCTCCTCCTCCTCCTCCTCTAGTGCTTTCCAAAATTTGTTTGCATCTTCTTCTTCCTCCTCCTCCTCTAGTGCTTTCCAAAATTTGTTTGCAGCTACCTCCTTATCTTCTTCTTCCTCTAGTGCTTCCCGATCCTCTTGATTCTTCTTCATCTCCTGATTATATACACCAACCTTGTTTGCATTTTCCTCATATTTTTCTTCCACTACTGCCTTGCAAATTCTGGGTGCAAATGTCTCAGTATCTTCTACTTTTTCCCCTAGTGCTTTCATTTGATGAACTACATATGATTTATGTGCTGGTTGCTCATATTCTTCTCCTTCTTCCTCTTCTTCTGGTTCTTTCCAATCCTCTTGATTAAGTACACCAAATTTGTCTGTATCTTCCTCATACAGAAGGTGGATTCCACACTTACTCAACCACCAACGATCAACATCATCTGTATTTCCTAAATGTAACGAGAACCCAAATGCGACTTTGGTGATCTTTTCCCGTACCATGAGCCAATCCTCTTCCAACACTCTTGTCTCCAAAGACGTACAATAATAATTTAGATCCCATGTCAATTTGACGCCATTGTTCATTATAAAATGCGGTTTACATAGAAGTCCTTGCGGAACCACCTTCGTTTCAACAGAAGCACATATGGCAAAACCCAGAAAGCTGGAATTAAGTGAGTTTGGAGGAAGGTCAATCACTATGCTAATCGCCTGATCACTTGAATATTTTTTAGGAAGGCTTTTTATCCCAGGATCACTTGAACTTGTTTCAGAAAATCGATACTGAAACCACTTCGGGATTTCCATCCTTGGTTTCGATTTTTTCATCCTTCCCTGACAAACGCCAATATCCTCTTTAATAGGAAGGCCCTGCACCATTTAATGATTCAAAAACTTGTATAAAGGAAAATAATAAATTTGCACATGGGATAAGAAAAATAATAGAATATAAAAGGAAAGAGACATACAGAACTTCGAAATTCTTCCAATGCAATTTTCCTAGAAAGGAATTTAAGCATTCGGCCAGACGTCAATTTGTTATTGTGTGCTGCTTTCCCATACAATTGTAGGCAATTGTAAAGTAGAAATTCCTTCCCAACATCAATTGGATTTTGTATGTGTAGTTCTTCATCAGAATCTGACATGGTTCCTTGATCATGTTCACCAAATCTTCCCATAATTGACACAAGATGCACATACATGTCAATGCCTCGATAAAAACCAACCAGGGGGAGCTTTGGAACACATTCAAGTTTCAAAAGAGGACGAAGAAAAAATCTAAAATCGCCCTTAAATTCATGTCTATAAGTGCTCAGCTGTGAAAGCGTAAATGCTCTTTCAAACCACCAGGGAAAAAGAGTAAAAGAATATTTAGAAATCAAAAAAGTTCCTTCAAACGAAACCGCCTTTAAACTTTTCATCTTTGAGATGTGGCGTGGAAGACTCTTGACATTTCTGCAAAAATCAAGGCTTAATATCTCAAGACAACAAAGATGCTCAATCGACGAGGCCGGAACTTCATGTATTGATGTTCTGCTCAACGCCAAACAAACAATACTCTTGGCAACCTTTGGAAACTTATGGATGGACGAGCAACCCACAAGGAAGAGAGTTTTAAGCTCGTCCAGATGTTCAAAATAGGACGGAACTTCTGGCAAACTAGTGCAATATTCAAGATATACATGCTCCAACTTTGAAGCACTAGAAAGATCTGGAAATACAGTTAGGTGTTCGGAGTAACTAAGATCAATCTTTTTCAAGCTCCCGAGATGCTGTCAAAAAACAAAGCTAGAAATAATTAGAAAAACTTTAGCATCTACTGTATGTATAGCTTTAGATATTCTATTTGATCAATTCATGAAAACTTATACTTACTTGGCTCCCTTCCCAAAGCTTCTTAACTTTGCTGTAAGGTAGGATAAGTTCGACAAGATCTTGTGGTCGAAAACCTAACGGAAAAGATTTCCAAGGGTATCCGTCCCAATGGAGATATCTAAGGGAATCAGGAAAAAACTTAAGATCATCATCTCCGGAAGGAATGCACACTTCACCCTTCTTGGAATGGAGAATTTTCAGCAACCTTAGCTTAGACATCTTTTTAAAGGCGTCAGGGTGTACTTTGCTGATTTTCCACGTATCTAAAACTATTCCCTCAATTGTCTCAGTGCCCTGACAATCAAGGACAAAATATAATTGAGCAAAAAGTACTAAAACTTAATCTATTTTAAAAAGTAAAATGTATTGATCAAATTTGGCCATTTTGGATAAATATATTTTTCGATGCTAATAAACAAAATACTATCAACACAAGTTTTCTAGAATTTATATTTAGTGCATTCAACCGTACTTACCATATCAGTTTTCAAGATACGGTAGACATCTTCAGCATTCCACAATCTACTGCGCTCTTTGTTGGATTGTTCAATCTCCCATCCCATTTCTTGTACCAAATCATGCATCCAGAGTATGTTATCCTCTTTTATAGTAACGAGGGACCTATCAACAAGATTATCAATTATTGATTTTGCAAACGAACGACAAGCATACAGCACCCTTTCTGCATAATCTCTACGCAAACCTTTGAAAAAGCATGCGATATCTAAAAATATACATTGTTGCATCTGGTCCAATCCATCAAAACTTATTCTCAAGATACTTTGAACTTTTGGGTGGGGACATTCTTTCAGCTTGTTCAATTCTTCTACCCAGTTTTCTTGTTTCTTCCCGCGAAGAAAAGAACCAAAAACTTTCAGAGCTAATGGAATGCCTTCACTGTAGTTAATGACTCTTTCTGAAAGATGTAAAAGTTCTTCTGTGGGAGGGGTTCTTTTAAAAGCATTCGACAGAAAGAGTTGACGAGCTTCCCCGTCATTTAATCTCTCAACTTTGTGTATCTCCTCAACTTCTTCCCGTAGCACTTCCATATCCCTTGTTGTAATGATTATTCTACTCCCAGGGCCAAACCAACTATAGTCTTCAGCTAAAAATTCTAACTGCTCCGAATCAACCACGTCATCGAAAACGATAAGCACTTTTTTACTACATAGCCGACCCTTATCATATGTTGGTCCTACAGATAAGGTACCTATATTTGGGTCTTTTTCTCTCAACAAATCAGAAAATAATTTTTCCTTTAAGTTCTGTTTGTTGCCTTTGCCCCATTCTTCCCTGATATTAGCAAGAAAACAACAACTTCCAAATTCATAAGAGATTTGGTCAAATACAACCCGTGCAAGGGTTGTTTTTCCTATACCACCACAGCCCCAGATGCCTAGTTTCCAAACGTTGTCTAAGGAGCTATTGCACATTAAGGATTCAATTTTTGAGATGCGTTTTGCAATTCCTACTAAACCCTTGAAATTGGCACTTGATCGAATACGATTCATTTTTCTTAAAATAACTTCGATTATTCTCTCAACTAAATCGGACTCATCCCTGGCATGTATAACGGAAAAGCTATTAGTACAAATTAAAGAAATGTGACAAATCGGCAAAGAAAATAATGAGGTAAAACTAATATAATTAATTATGCGTACGTGTAAACTACTCTTTAGATGTTGAAAGAAACCAAAACCCACATCCTCAAAATGTGAAAATAATAATAGACATGTACAGATATTAGATCACTTCACTTAACAAATTGATTGACCTTTTAAAATGGAAGCTCATTTCTTTAGAAGTCACAAATTCAGCATCAAACGAGCAACCAGAATAATCAAATACATTATTGGTTACTTCAACGAGAGCATCATCTTACAAGGATACATACATATATATATATATTGAATCAGTCCACTTGACATATTGATCTTTTAATTTGAAAGCTTAATCCCATAAAATCAAATATGAGATGAGGTACACAATTCTTACAAAGAAGCACTAAACTAAAATCTGGGATTGGAGGATAATAAAAGTTTCAAATGTGCACATTAACAGGAGGGAAGGGGGGGGTAGGGAGAGGGGGCCCTGCCCCCTGAGCTTTTTTTCTTTTTAATTTAATATAATGTTTTTTAAAATTTTAATATAGTGTGTATGTGTATAAATTAGTCTTGTCCCCCATTAAATGAATAACTAAATATATTTTATGGATATTTTTTTTACACTCATAATATTAATAAATATCACCAGAAAGTCAAATAAAGATATTTAATATATTTTTGTCCTATAAGAAAATTATCTTAAAACCGCTAAGAATACTCATAATCCTATGTAACTATAAATGAAAATATTTTCTAATAAAATAATTAAAAGAGACATGCACCGCATTAACCATAAATAGAAATAGTATTAAAAAATATTTAAAAAAATCCTAAATCCTAACTCCGGTCACTGAATGTACAGGTAATAGAATGTTTTCTTTCTAGAGTGTAAACAATCAGTTCAAGTGGAGAGAATATAAAATCAAAGTGAAACATACCTAATGACCTGCGAATCCCATCCAGCTAGACCGGCAGCTGTTTCCAAGGCTTCTCTCCAACTTTGCACCTTGTTCGCCCCTTGTCCTCGGACATCTGATGGATGTATACCATAGAAAACCGGAAGAACAGTTCGTTCATAGTTTTCTCGGCATTCGAGAATGTGGACAAGCTCATTCAAGCACCAAGAGGAAGATGCATAGTTTGTTGAGAAAATGATTACATAAAGCTTTGACTTCTCTATAGCTTCCTTAAGTGCTTGCGAAATTTCGTCTCCTCTCTCCATATTCACATCATCTTTGTAGGTTTTGATTCCTTCACGTTGTAAAGTAGTGTGAAGATGACTAGTAAAACCTTTACGAGTATCTTTACCTCTGAAACTGATGAAAACATCATACTGGAAAGCAGGAATAGTTGAAGAAGAAGCCATATTATCAGCTCCCACCGTGGCGTCCTATCATGATAGATAATAGATAATAGTACAAAATTGCCAATAACAAAATCAGAAGTAATACTAATGCAGTGAAGAAGGGGTTAATGGCCCTCAAAACATAAAGGACGAGATCAAAACCCATTACCTAAGCAGGAGAAAAGGACTTAATTATCTTCACTTGATCAGAAAACTAACCCCCACGTACGGATCAACTCGATCTGAGAATAAAGATTGAAGGTTATACACAAGAAGGCAAGAACTGCAATAACATCTATAACAAGAGGAAGACTTGTAAGTCAACACCTACAAATGAAAAGTAAAAAAAGGAAATTTCGGAGAAAATGAAAAACAAATGAAAGTTCAATGCTAGCTAGACTAACAAACCAGAGAGAGAGTGAGAAGTTTCTTCGTAAACTAAGAAGTCAAACAAATTATAAATATATTAAAGAAATGTAAAGTTTTACCTTTTTTCTACATTATTATGACTTTTTTGTCTTTCATTATCAGTTTTATTATTATTCATGTTTTACCTTTTCTTTTTTGGTCGATTGTTCTACAGTGTTATGACGTTTTTGCCCTTCATTACTAGTTTTTTTCTTTACTACAGTGTTATGTCGGCTTTACTTTTTCTTTTTTTGGTTAATTGACAATTTTACCTTTGAATTTTAGTTACTTTTACAGTTTGATATAATTTTGGAACAACTTTTTCCTTCTAAAATTGTTTATGGATGATTTTACCCTTCCTTTGTAATTGGTTTTTCCGATAACTATAGTCAATGGACATTGTTACTCTTTTAATGTATATTTTCGATTTTGTCTTTTGAAGATGTGTTAAATTACAATATTTGTATAGTGTATGGACTATTATATCCTCAAACCCTAGCACATCTCTTTCTCTTCATCTCTCATTCCAGATTTTTTCTTCTTTCTCTACTTTGGCTCATTCTCGCACTACTCTCTCTCTCTCTATCCTTCATTACAAATTTTTTTTCCTTTCTTTACGTCACTTTCTTTCTATACTGTTCATCTTCTATTTTTCTTCTGATTCTAATATTTTTTCTGATCTTTGATTTAGATTTTTATTTTTTTTGAGATTTGTATTTTTTGTTTGATTTTTGCACTTTGTTGTTGGTTTTTTTTTTTTTCCGAACCCCATTTTTTTCCTTGTTTATGTTTTTTTTTTTTTTGAAATTTGACTTTGTATTTTTTGTCTTGTTTCCCTTTTTTTTTTTTTTTTCAATTTTGATTTAGGGTTTTTCTTTTCAGATTAAATTTCTGTTTAGTTTTTGCTCTGCATTGTTCATATTTTTTCTTTGAACCATAATTTATTTATTTTCTACTTATTGGGATTTAAATTTTAAAGTCCATTTTTTATTCATCTTTTCTTTGTATTTTTGTTATTTTTATAATTTTTAGTGATTTTTAGTGACCACATTTCCGATTTTCAATTTCCGTTTTTTTATTCTCTTTTTCGATTTGTGCTTTGTTTTTTTGACTTTTTCATTTGTTGTGTTTTGTTTTTTAGATGTTATAATTAATTTTTGTGTTTTGCATGTATATAATCTAACTGATATTTATTTCTTTTTTTTTTGGTAAAAAACAATAAATAAAAAAATAATAGAATCTGTTTTTGATTTTATTATTTTTTTAATCTTTTTTTCCCTTTTGAGTTTTTTTTTTCTTTTGTTTTTTGTTTTTTTTTTTCATGCTTTCTGAGATTTAAATTTTATTCCTAAACTCAGTTTGATTCCTAAACTCAATTAGTAGTACTTCTAGAGTCCACTTCTTCCCCATACTACGAGTGAAAGGGAAAATGTAAAGACTACCATTAAAGCAGCCCAAGCGAGACTTACTATATCCATGTAAATTATGTCCTCGATCTCTATGAAGGAATTATTCAATTATTGTTCACTAATAATAGTAGAATTACCAGCGAAGAGTCAAAAGGGAGTTCTGATCCAACACCATTGATGAAACAATCCAATAAATCCAATTAGGCCAAGTTCTAATGATTATACTCGAAGATTTCTAGTATAATCGGAAAACATTAAGTACAAGCAAAATACGTCGAGACAACCTTTGACGTCTCAGAAGTATCAAAGGAATGTTATGTTAATAATATGTCAGAATAATAAGACCCGTTCTTTCTTTTGTCGCCTGAATTATTTTGATTCAACCATCTCTTTTTCGACTTGCCCACTTGAATTGTATAGTTTGAATATCAACTAATCACATAATAGCCTCAGTTATTTTTATCTCTTTTGTGCGATTCAGGAATAGTAACTGATTCAATAAATCTATTCTATAGAGTTCCAAAAATAATTTACTTATCTTATTATTATATTAATCAAGAATTTCGTATATAGCTAGAACCCATGGACCATATTCTTCTCCAATCTGAGTTCTGCTCACGTCTCGAATGAATTCAAGGACATATTCAAAGAAATTCTGACCGTCAGTAGGAATTGTTTGTGGATTACGAACAGCTATAATGGATGAACCTAATAAGATAGCAATTACAACCCAAGAAGTAATAAGTACTTGGGCATGAACTTGGAAACCCCCTATTTTCCAATAGAGATGTTGGCCTACTTCCACGCCGGATATATCGTATAACCCTTTTAGTGTGTTGATGGAACATAATAAAACATTCATATTACCCTCTGAAAGAAATAGAACTTTAAAAGGAATTATTTTGATTCAACCATCTCTTTTTCGACTTGCCCACTTGA
>CM046377.1:8819869-8859725 GCA_025413485.1 Ficus microcarpa | reverse complement strand
ATTAGATTTGTTGCTAAAATATCGGTATTAAACCCGAAACTTCCGGCGGATGGCCAATGACCCAAGGAAAGGAAAGGATCGGTTACATTTTTCATAAGATCTCCTCTTTCTGATTCTTATAGATAGACTAATTATCTATATTTTTTATATTTATTCTAGTATTTTTCTTATTATTTTTCGAAATACTCCTAATACTAAATAGAATAAAAAATAATATTGATTTTTAAATGTAAATTTATTTATTTATTGTTTTCAATTGTAAATTTCAAATAAGAATGATATTTATTAGAATTAGGTATCGGATCTATTTATATTTTATTCATATTTTTGTTATTTTTATAATTTTTAACGATTTTTGTTTTCACATTTTTATCTTTCAATTTTTATTTTGAATTCTCTTTTTTCGATGTGTGCTTGGCTTTTTTGGCCTTTTAATTTATTGGTAGATGTTGTAGTTAATTTTTGGGTTTTGCATGTATATAATCAAACTAGAATTTATTTCTTTTCTTTTTTCTTTTTGTAAAAAATAGTAAATAAAAAAAATAATAGAATCTGTTTTTTTGTTTCTGTTTTTAATTATCATGATAATTTTATTTCTCTATCTCTACATCATCGGAGAACAGTTTTTTATATTATTATTATTATTATTATTATTAGTTTATATTTTTATGACTGAGGGAGATCTTAGAAAAAAAAAAATTAAAGACAAAAAAGATAGAGTAAAATATAGATATATTCTGCTTTCTTGCTGTTTTTTGTTCTCTATATTTATATATATTGTTTTTCGTTTTTTAATTATGTTAATTTGTTTTTTTAACTTATAGTGATTATGGTTCAAAATAAAATACAAAAAGAATTATTGAAGACCTTTTTTTTAATTTTTTTAATTTATATTTTTAAAATTTTATTATAATTATATTATTTATCATAATCAATTATCTTTATTAAATTTTATTAAATTTTCTTATTTATTTATGTATTTTATTTTCCTCCTGTGCGCTACACGTCATTAAACTTGTAATTGCTAGGAAGCGGTGCTAGACAACCTCCTTCTTTTTTTGTTTTTTTTGAATGCGATAAGTTAAACAATGGGGTAAAGTTATTTTACCCATTGAGGACGTAAAATTTGTACACCTTTAACTAAAATCAGGAGTTCGAAAGGCCTCAAGATCACCTGGAGAAAATAAGACCTCCCACGCAATATCCACCCCTGCCAACCAGAAAGGAAGGAAACAAAAAAGAAAATCCTCCCGGCCCGTCTTCCCCAACTCCGACACCTCCCCGCCGCCGCATCGTCGGAGTAAGATAGGTCTCGACGGCTAGCGGCAGAGGGCCCTCGACGACTCGCGGCGGAAGGGCTCGACAGCTCGCGACGTAGGGGACCCGATGGACGCGTGGTGGAGGCGGCAGGCGGCCCGATCGGTGAACGTGCGGGAGAAAAAACATTAGATCCGGCGGTTTTGTGTGTGTGTGTGTGTGGGGCGGGGGGGGGGGGGGGGGGCGCGGACTCCACGAGGACTCGCCCAATCGCATCGCCCACATCGGCAGCTCGCCGGCCTCGCGAGCCACTCGCAGTCGAATCGCGAGCTCGCCGGCCTCGCGAGCCACTTACCGCCGAATCGCGACCTCGCCGGACTCGCAAGTCACTAAACGCCCACACGCGAGCTCCCCCGCGGAGAGCATCGCTCACCCAACAGATCCTTCCGAATGGAGGCGCTTCGTTGATTTTCCGATGCGCCTCTCGCCGGCTTCTCAGCAGAGGCTGGGTTTTGTTTTTTATTTTTAATTTTTTTAATTTTTATTTTTATTTTTTATATCTGACAAGTAAGTTTTTATAAGGTGTTGGAGGTTTCATTTTACTTGGTCATGATTTATGTCTTGTTTGTCTCTTTATCTCGTTTCAACTCAAATTATATTTTTTTTTGTTTTTTTTCAAAAATTTTTTTATTTTTTCTGAAAATTCAAAAAAATTTACTATTACAATTAAAATATTTCAACTCAAACTAACTAATCAAACGGACCATTAATATTTCGATATAAAATTATTTTATTTTAATTTAAAATGAAAACATTACTAATTTTTAAATTTTAAATTTTTAAAAAATTAAAGAAAAAATTTAATATAAAACTGAAATTTAAAAATTTAATAGGGTGTTTGGTGGAGTAGTTTGAGTTGAGATTTTTAAGTTTCAATAATAAATTTTTTTGAATTTTCAGAAAAGACGAAAATTTTTTTGGGAAAAAGACAAAAAAAAGTTTGAATTTAGTGGTTTGAATGGCGATGTCAAAAACCCTTTAAAAGTTTGTTTGGTGAATGAGTTTGAGTTGAAAAAGTAAAGTTTGAGTTAAAAATTTTTATTGACTTTTCAAAAAAATAAAAAAAATTTTCAAAAAAAGACAAATTTTTTTAAAAAAAGATAAAAATTGAGATGAAAAAATACGGTTTAAGTTAAATTGTCAAACGAAGTCTAAATGATAAAATATCACCTAGATATTTGATCCCAAAACAACCCCTAAAAAGGAGTTTTTATGATAATGCCGGGAATTAGCATCAATAAATAATATCAAACTAATTTAATGAGGATTAAAAGAATAATGTTTCCAGATTTAGTAGCCAGAGTTTATTGACATTTTTAATTTTTTCATATTTATTTTTAATAAATTTATTATTACTTATTTTCCCATTAACAAAATTACATTTTAAGACAAAAAAAAAGGATTTTTTTAAGAAATACTATTCACAAACCTATTTCCTATAGGCACCGTAATCTACCGCACCCCCCCTCCCCCCCCCCCCCCCTTTTTTTTTTTTTTTTTCTCTCTTTCCTTTTAAGGGAAACTCTAATGCCACCGTAAACTCTATTTTCGTTTACTCTCCCACACCAATAATAGTTTGTATGATGATTTTTTATCACAAAGAAGTATTAAAAAGTAAAGAAACAAATTAACACACGCACACCACATATAAAGACCTTTTTATTGAGCGATGATTGTTGTATAGTCATCTTAAACATTTACCGCAAATTTCAAATCAGTAAACGAAAATATGTTTTTCTTTTTCTTACAAGAGCAAAAATAAAACAGATAAAGAACATAAATTGGTGGGGACAAAACGAAAGGAAAGAACTATCCATAATTCAAATTCTTCCGGTATGATTATAATAAACAGGAGGGAACCTTTCTGAGCAGATCGAAAAAATTCCACAAGAAAATCGAGATTTGATTTAGATTTTTCTTAATGAATTTATCTTATTGATTCTCTTATATCTACATTATATATAAAAGAGAATACTTTTTGCTGTTTCTGTCCAAAACGTGTATTTTGGACAAAACTTGAGAGAGAGACTCCGGCCTGTTTGTCCATATTCTCATTTTTCAATTTTTAGAATTGTATTTCCAAATATGAGAACAAAAACTATTCTCACATATTCTCAAAATCTTACGATGTTTAGCAATTATTTTGATAAAATAGATTTATGAAATGAAAACAGAATATACATTTTTGAATAAAAAATTTTAAAAACTTTTTTCTATTATTATTATTTTTTAAATTGAACTTCTATAGTTTATCAGGGTCGGGGTTGGAGTCAGATTTCAGGATGAGGATTAGGGTTGGGTTTCGGGATAGGAGTCCAAGTTGGGTTTTGATATCGAGGGTCGGGGTTGGATTTCTGGACGAGGGGCAAGTTTGGGTTTTGGGACCAAATGAGGGTCAGGTTTTAGGACCAAAATCGGGTTCGGGTTTTGGATCGAGGTCAGGGTTGGGGTTAGAGTTGGGGTTGGGTTTCAATATTAGGGGTCGAGGTCGGGGTTTTGGACGAAGTCGGGTTCAGGTTTGGGTTTCATGACCAAATTCGAAGTTAGATTTCGGGGTCGGGTTCAAGTTTCGGGATCGAATTTCGATGTCGGGGTCAAGTTTTGGAACAGAGGTCAAGGTCAGGGTCAGGTTTTTGGACGAGAGTCGAGGTCTGGTTTTGGGACCGGGTCGAGGTTGGGGTTGGATTTTTTGGACAGGAACAGGTTTGGATTTCAGGACTAAGGTATCGGTCAAGTTTCGGGACAAGGCCGAGATCAGGTTTTGGGATTGGGGTCGAAGTCGAGTTTCAAGCTTGTAAATGGATCATAGATCGGGTTTGACGCTATAAATTTTCTATGAGCACAACATGGCATGACGCGTTTATTAAATGGGCTGGTACGAGTATGGCACAAAGCATTAATAAGCTCAAAATAAAATTGGTCGGGCTGGACCATTTGACATAACTAGTTGTGATTAAAAAAAAGAAAAAATTAAGCTTGCATTTGGCTTGTTGGTTAGAGATGAATTTTTTAAATTAGAGTTGATTAATTTTTCAAAAACTAGTTATAATTTTTATTGACTTTTCATAAAAAGACAAAAACTAATATGAAAAAGTACAATTTAATTGAAATTGAAACAAAATGTCAAAGGAAGCATAAGACACCAATCAACAGTTAAACCAAAAGTTAAATTTAACATTAAAGAAAATTAGGTTGAGTGATCCATTTTAGTTACATAATAAAATAGATAGCCCAACTTTTGTTTTTTTAGATCGATGACCTAATATGATAGTTTGATCATTTTTCTCTCTCCCTTTGTATCTCTCGCTTGTTTCCCCAGGATGTTTCCGTCACTGGAGAAGGCGGTGGTGGAAGTTAGATGGGAGCAAATCACTTTTGATCATTAGTTTTCTCTTCAATTCTCATTCTTTTGTTCAGTTTAATTATGGTTAATTTTTCCACCATTTAATTTTCCAACATTTTATGTGCCGAAGGTTTTTTCTATTTTTTATTTTTGGAAGATGATTATGAAGCCCAGCAACCTAGATTGTCCTGGGGCAGCCTTGTGCGAGCAAGAGAGAGGAAACAAAAAGAGAGAGAGAGAGAGATCTGGGAAGGTGTTGAATGGGTTGATGTTGTTTTAATTATTTTTAATGGTAAATCAATTATTTATTAATTATTAATCACTGATTGATCGAAAAATTATTGATATTATTTATGGTCAATCAATAATTGACTACATGTTAATTAATGATTGACTATAAAAATTAGTGAGTAATGTTATGATCAATCAGTGATTA
This sequence comes from Ficus microcarpa, assembly GCA_025413485.1. NCBI lineage: Eukaryota > Viridiplantae > Streptophyta > Magnoliopsida > Rosales > Moraceae > Ficus > Ficus microcarpa. Next base: position 8,854,629 of record CM046377.1, on the reverse strand, counting down.
ACCAACGATCAATCAGTGATTAATCAATGATCAATTAGTGATTAATTAACAGTGAATCAATGATTAATTGTACAATACGGTCAATCAGTGATTCACCATAGTCAAACTAGTGATTAACCAATGGTCAATTAACAATTAATTAATGATCAATTACTAACTAACCAATAGTCAATCCGTGATTAATCAATAGTCAATTAATGATTTACTCTACAACATGATCAATCATTGATTGACCATTTACAAAATTGATTAACCATTCTAAGGGAGGGGGAAAAGGGTCTTTAGCTAATTTTTTGAAAACTTAGGCTTTTAAGACTAATTTTTAAAAACTTGGACCATTTATTAAAAAAACTTAAAAAAAAAAAAAGGTCATTTCTATAAAACCCCTAACATTAATTATATTTGATGTCAAATTCATGACAATTTATGTTGTGGTAGATTTAACATTACAAATAGTACACTATTTAGTTTATCAGAGAATATATTTTTTTTAAGAGAAATCATACTAAACAACATAACTTTCATGTCTATTTTAAATTTATAGCATAATTTATTATTCTTGTTAAATTATAGCATATTCACATTTCTAAAAACTATTTAATTCCTTTTTTACCCTTAATGCTTAGTCTCCTCGTCTCTCTCCTTTCCCTCACTTATCTCTCTATCCCCTCTCTTTCTCTGGCTCTCGCTCTCCTCTGTATCTCTGCCTCCTCTGTCTCTTCCTCTCTCTTTTGTTGACCGGAGATAGAAGCCGTCGGTATTATCGCAACGCACTCATGACGACGACAATAGTTTTTGCGACTCTCTAACGACAAAGAAGATCCGACGATATTGTTGAGCCGCCTGGGTTTGTGATTTTTTTGTAGGTTGACTTCTAATCGTGGTTGATAGCTTCAGTAGGCGATTCAATTATGATAGAGATGGAAACCGATGGCACCGTCACGACCTCCATGGTGATCTGGTGGTCTCAGATCTCCATGGCGATTCCATTGCCCTCCCTCTTTTTGCTTTTTTGGGTTTGAATTTTTTTTACAGATCGACTTTCGATTGTGGCTGATAGCTCTGGCAGAATCTTCGGTCGTGAAGAGCAAGTCCTCCTTGGGCTGGCGATCTCCCTCATGTCCGGCACCAGAGCTATTGTCTTCTTCGATGGCGCGTAATGGTGACTTAGTGTTAGGTTTGATTTTTGGTATATTTTGGGGGCTGATTTTAAAATTATTTAGTTTTGAGGGATTTATTGTAAAATTATAAAATAATGAATAGTTTTTGTAATTTTCATGTACTTACCACTTTTAGTGAATGCTGAATTTTTAGTAAATAATTTACCGATTAAATTATTATATTATAAATTTATGTCAAACAGTAAATAAATATATTTACTTAGAAATAAAAAGAGATTAACAAAGGTTTTACTTGGAAATATATTTATTTACCCATATATTACTACAATAATTTAGTAAACGTTAATCTAATATTTTCAACAAGTAAATATATATATATATATATTTCCTAGTATATGATCTTGTAAATCTTTCTAGTGTACCCAGTAAATATTCATATTTACCATTAAATATCAGATTTATTAGTATTTTCTAGTGGTAAGAATACCATATTATCATATTTACTAAAAATATTGATATTTACAAGTAAATAATAAATTTCTTAAATAATTTATGAAAAAATTAGTAAAACTGGTAAAATTGGTAAATTTTATATAATTGTTAATAATATTGTTTTACCAAATCAAATCAATTACTAAATTTAAGGAGAAACATCAGATTTATCAAGTAAATATCAAATTTATTGACAAACAAATCATGTAAATATCATTATTTACAGATAAATATCATTATTTATAGTTTTTTAGTTAATAAGTAAATATCATAATTATCAAGTAAATATCAGATTTAGACAAATAAATCACGTAAATATCATTATTTACTACTTTCTATTCACCAAGCAAAAATCAGATATAATGATAAAAGATCAGGTAAATATCATATTTACAAGTAAATATTTTATGCTTTATATTTACAAATTAATATGTTAATATTACATACTTAACAATTATATTGAAAAATTAAAAATTGTTATAAGATCTTTAGTTATTTAACTTTTATTTTCCAGATGCATGGATTAGAGTGGTCACGGATTATATTACCACTTCTACTCTCTCTTTTTATGGTTAATGGGGACCCTTGTAGTCAACTAGAACCTTCCCGTGGTTTGAGGTAAGGGTGTCCACTTTTCCCTTATCTCTTTTTGTTATGTGCTGAAGGTCTATCGGGTCTCCTTTTGACTGCAGAAAATGAGTCTTCTATTTTTGGGTTCTCTTGTTCGCGGAACGGACTGAAGGTTAGTCACCTCTTTTTCGTAGATGACAGCCTGCTGTTTTGTCGTGCTTCTCTTGACGAGAGCTTGTATATTAGAGAGATATTGGCGATCTATGAAAAGGCCTCAGGGCTATTTATTAATATGCAAAAATCTGCCATTATGTTTAGCAAGAATGTTCAGGATGAATTGCGCACTTCTATCCTTGGTATACTGGGCTTGGGGCAAACACAACCCCACGATAAATAATTGGGTCTTCCTACGTTGGTGGGTAAGGGTAGAAGAGAAGCATTTAGAACAATTAGGGAGAGAGTTTGGAGCAAAATGCAATTATGGCGTGGGAAACTATTCTCTATGGGGGGTCAGGAACTCTTTATTAAATCATTGGCGCAATCGGTTCCAACTTATACCATGAATGTCTTTCGCCTTCTAGTAGCTCTTTGTGATGATTTTCAAGCCATGATGACTAGGTTCTGGTAGGGTAGTGAAGCTGAGTCGAGGAAACTACATTGGTGGAGATGGGAGAAATTATGTTGGAGGAAGGAGGAAGGTGATCTGGGTTTTCGGAATGTTTCAGCTTTTAATCAAGCATTAGTAGCAAAGCAGTCTTGGATAATTCTATAAAATCCAGATTCTTTGGTTGCTCGTGTTTTAAAAGATAAGTATTTTAGAGGTGTTAATTTTCTTGAGGCAAAAGCAAGGAGTGGTGCATCATATATTTGGAAGAGCATTTTATGGGGACGTGATGCTATTAAACTTGGGCTTCGACGTCGTATTGGGGATGGGCTTTCTACACGGGTTTTTGGTGATCCATAGCTACCTAGTCCTTCATCTTTTCGAGTAATAACTAAGATGCTAGTAAGAGGTGAATCCTTGAGGGTTGCTGATTTGATGTTGGAAGGGAATCATGCCTGGGATAAGGGTAAGATTAGGAATACTCTTTGGCCGGTTAACCAAGAGCTTATTATGAGTATCCCTCTAGGAAATGGCGGAGGAAGCGATAAATGGGCCCGGCACTTTGATCTTAAAGGACTTTATAAGGTTCGTTCTGGGTATAGGGCAATCATGGAGTCTAGGCAAAGTGAATCTTTTTCCATTGTCAATTCAGATATTTCATGGTAGAGGAAGATGTGGAGTTTACCAATTCCTCCCAAAGTCCGGTTGTTTGTATGGCTTGCTTTCCATGAGATTCTTCTGACGATGGTTTCTTTGAGGTGTAGAGGTATTGATTGCAATACTGCTTGCCCAAGATGTCATGGAATCCTTATCCCACACAATCTTTGAATGCCCGATATCGCAAGCAGTGTGGAAGATCTCTCGGTATTGGAAGGTGATTGAGAAGAGGAGGGCTATCCCATTTGCAGACTTTTTAATAATTGTGCAGTTAGAAGTTCCTATGGAGGAGTTTGCTTTGATGCGCTGGTTAGCTTGGAAGCTATGGTGCAAGAGAAACAAGGTTGTTCATGGGGGAGACGTTGGAGATCCGCAAGTTATTTTGGACTTCAGTATTACTAGTTATGGCGAATGGCAGACTTTGAATAGGGTACTGGTCCAATTACAAGCTGTAGGATCAGATGTTTGGCTGCCACCTAAACCAGGTTATCTCAAGCTAAATATCGATGCATCGGTCTTATCGAGTTCGGCTTACATTGGTATAGGAGCTGCCCTTCGTGACGTGAAGGGATCTATTTTAGGTGCTGTGGCAGAATCAGTAGAGGGGTTTTTTTCTCTTTTTGTGGCTGAGTGCATAGCACTTCGTGAAGGTTTGAGATTTGCAAAGGAAATAGAGTGTGTTAATCTTGAGGTAGAAACTGATGCAACCAATGTCGTTTCAGCTGTGGTAGATAATCGGGAGCTTTCTATGGAAGGTCCGATTTTTGAGGAAGTTAAACAATTGTTTGTCCAATTGCGGAGTACAGGTATTCATCATATTCATCGAAGTGCTAATCATGTTGCTTATCTTTTAGCTAAATTTGGTTTTAATTCTAATTGTACGAATATATGGATTAGTGAGACTCCCACTGTAGTCTCTAATACTGTTTCTATTGAAACTATTGCTTAATAAAGTGAGTCTTATTCAAAAAAAAAAAAATGTTATAAGATCTTTAGTTATTTAACTTTTATTTTCAAAAGTTTTGGATATTACAAAAAAAAAAAAAAAAAAAACCCCAATATTAAGCCCCAAATTTAGCCCTAGCCCTAACCTTAAAAATTAATTTTTATTAATTATTAAGTGTTAAAATAAATTTATACTAATTATTATTTAATTAATTAAGTAATATTTAATTATTACTTTATTTAATTGAGTAATTATAATTAAATTATATAATTTTAATTAACTTATTATCTTGTTAATAATTTAATTATGTTATTTAAATATTATATCTCATGTACTAATTATTAATTCTAATATTAATAATTGAATTTAATTAAATATTTGATTAATTTCTAGTTAATCATTCCTAATTATTTTGATGATTATATCAATAATTAATGATTAATGATTAATGATTAATTAATTTATAATTAATCATGTATTATAATTATGTAATTATTTAACATAATAATCTTGATTATCATATGTTAACTCTTATAATTAATTAATAATCAATTAATTAATTAATTCCTTTATTAAATTACATTTGATTATGAATTAATTAATTAATAAATTAATTAATAAATCAATCAAGGTGACAAGGAGTCACCTAAGGATATACCTCTTTTTTATTGTTGGGTTAGTCCAAACCCCTTAGTTATGTTCATTTAGTTGGGTTAAGGTAGTCTCTTGGTATATGTCTAGTAATCTTCTAATGTACTTTATCGAAGCCCATTAAAACTTGTTATTCAACTTTATAAAGTTAGAGTTTTTCACATTATTTGATCATACACTTAAAATCAACTCATTTCATAACTAAATATATTCATATGTTATAATTTACCATTATGTCACATTTTAACGTTCATTTTATCGGTGTAGGATTTGAATTTGTAAGATTTCGAGTATAATTCTATTTTGGACACTTGATGACTTGTTGGAAAGCTTGAAACATATAGTTTTTGTCTTTATAATTTGTCCAAGATTTCAAGCATTTCAAACATTAATGCGGATATTTTTCTAAGTGTCTTATGATAAAATTTCGGATTTCAATACAATTTTAAGGGATTTATTAAAATTCATGTACATATCCGTTTTAAACACATGATATCTCATTTTGAAGCTTGCGATATCTACTTTACAGTAGTAAAGTTATTTTCTTTAGTACTTAAGCATTTCACACCATAAACTTAGGTTTTGTCACTGTTGGTCCCACCACAAATCCAGATTCATGAGTAAGATTAGAAAATCCATAATAATTTACTTACAAGTCCAAATAAGACAAAAGATATGTCATTAGAAAGCTTATAATGTCTATTTTGTATGATAAAAACAGTTTTATAAAACGTTATGGTTTGCTAAGTCAAAATCAACAAAACCCGTGGCTAGTACCGGATTCCAGCAAGGATTTTCGGTTCGTAGACCAAACTTGTAAAATTCACCAAAAATTGCATATTTATCCATTCAAGGCGTGTGATACCTTGTTGGAAAGCTCAAAGAATCTAGTTTTTATTTCTCTAACTTAGAATCCAAAATTTTGAGTCTAAAGGGTTCGGAGTATAATAAACCCGTGACTGGTCCGTGTCTCAGAGGTTCATTCTTTCTCTATTTTTGTGTCACAACTTCAAATGTACATAACTTTAGACATATAAAAGCAAATCAAGTAATTCCAAAGCCTAAAATGAAGCTTATCCTATGTAGAATCTTAATACATAACTTATTTTTCATACCAAAGCATCTAATGCATGCTATATCACCACAACAACTACAACCTTCAAAAAGTTCATAAATCTTACCGAAATGTTCCGGAGATCCTTTAAGATCTCGAACCTCCCAAGTTCTTCTCAAAATTTTTTCTTAGGTAAGAAAAGTCTAATATTAAGATCATAACTAAATATCATGCTTTAATTCTAAAAAAAAAATGACTAAAACACGAAGAATACCACTAAGTTACCTCTAGTAAAACGTCATCTAACTCCGTCTCACACTTCTTCGATCTTGGTGGCGGGGTTCCTTAGAGCTTGAAAATGGAAGGAGGAGGGTGCTAGAGGTGTGTTGGAGGTGGAGAGTAGTGTTAGTGGTTTTTGGTTTTGCTTAAAGCTTGGTGGTGGTTAGAGAAGCTAGGTTTTTTAGTTTGATTTGTGTGAGAAAGAAAATGAGACGTTAGGGGTTTGTGCTTAGCCAACTTTGACCTTGAGAGAGTTGTCTTTTGAGGGATGAAATTTGAAAAATATTTGGCTGAATCAACCCTTCAATGGCCAGCACTTTTGGGAAGGTTTTTGGGGTGAAACTTGGTTCAACAAAGTTGAGATGAGGGGTCACTTTAACTTGCCTCTTCCTTAGGTCAAATTGCCAAAAGAAACCATGCCATTCTCTTACATGAAGTTGCATGGATGCACCACTTTCCCTTTCACTCATTTGTTACAAAGCAAGGAGAAATGTGAACAAATGAGAAAGGAAGAAAGTGGTGCATGCATGTAACCATATGTAAGAAATGACATGGTTTATTTTGACAAGTTGAACCAAGGAAGAGACAAGTGAAAGTAAGCCCTTGTCTCCACCTTGTTGAACCAAATCTTCACCCCAAAACCCACCCTTGAAGTGGCAGCAATGAAGGGGAAATCAGCCAAAAATTTTTCAATTTTACCTTTCAAAATACAGCTCTCTTAAGGTGAAAATCGGCTGAGCACAAACCCCTAACACCTCATTTTATTCTCACACAAGTTAAACTCAAAAATCCTAGCTTCTCTAACCACCACCAAGCTCAAAACAAAAACAAGAACCACCAACACTATTCTCCATCTCCAACACCTCTAGCACCCTCCTTCATCCATTTTCAAGCTCTAAAAAACCCCATCACCAAGATCGAAGAAGTGTGAGACGGAGTTAGATGACGTTTTACTAGAGGTATCATAGTGGTTCTTTGTGTTTTAGTCATTTTTAGTAAATTAAAGCATGATGTTTAGTTATGATCTTAATGTTAGACTTCTTCTTACCTAGGAAAAAGTTTTGAGAAAAACTTTTGAGATCCAAGATCTTAAATGATCCACAGAGTATTTCAATAAGATCTAAAAACCTTGTTAGAGTTTGTGGTTGTTGTGGTAATATAGCATGCATTAAAAACTTTGGTATGAAAAATAAATTATCTGTTAAGATTCGACATACGATAAACTTCATTTTAGGCTTTGGAATCACTTGATATACTTTTATATGTCCAAAGTTACGTGCATTTGAAGTTGTAACACAAAACTAGGGAGAAAATGGATCTCTAGGGTACAAACTAGCCACGAGTTTATTGTACTCCAAATCCTTTAGACTCGAAATTTTGCATTATAAGTTAGAGAAATAAAAACTAGATTCTTTAAGTTTTCCAACAAGATATTATATGCCTTGAACGGATATATGTGCAATTTTTGGTGAATTTTACAAGTTTAAACTACGAACCGAAAATCCTTACTGGAACCCTGTACTAGCCACTGGTTTTGTAGATTTTGAGTTAGTAAACCACAACTTTTTATAAAACTGTTTTCATCATAAAAAATAGACATTATAAGCTTTCTAATGACGTATCTTTTGTCCCATTTAGACGTGTAAGTAAATTATTATAATTTTTATAATCTTACCTATGAATTTGGATTTGTGGTTCAAATGTGAAACTAACAGTAACAAAACCCAAGTTAATGGTACGAAACACTCAAGTAATAAAGGAAATACTTTACTACTATAAAGTACACATCTTAAGTTTCAAATTGAGATATCATGCGTTTAAAACGGATATGTACGTAAATTTTAATAAATCTCTTAAGATTGTAATATAATCTGGTAAACTGAGATTTTAATATAAGACACTTAGAAAATTGTCCACATTAATGTTTGAATGCTTGAAATCTTGGAAAACAAATTATAAAGTCAGAAACTAGATGTTCAAGCTTTCCAACAAGTTATCAAGTGTCTAAAACAGAATTATACTCAAATCTAAATAAATCTTACAAGTTAAAATCCTACACCGATAAAACGATTAAACATTAAAATGGGACATAAGGGTAAGTCATAACATATGAACATATTTAGTTATGAAATGAGTTGATTTTAAGTGTATAATCAAATAATGTGAAAAATCCTAACCTTATAAAGTTGAATCACAAATTTTAACAGGCTAAGATAAAGTACACTAGAGCATTACGAGGCATAACTAAGGGAACATAACTAAATATGAAGCCAATACTCCAGGTCGATGCACAATCCGGTCAGGCTTCACATACCAAAAAGTAAATAGCTATAAAAGAAACTTGCTTGTTGAAGGTCCAGATAAAGGAAAATATTAACCAAGCATAATTTCCCACTAAGAAGTTCGCATATTGCCCGAACTTATTGCCAGAACAACTCCTAAGCAAAAGTATTTAGTAGCATCCTAGCAAAGAATGTATCCTAAATGGAAATGCTAGTGCATGTACTTATGATCACATGGAGAATTTTCAAGGCTTAAATATGAATAAATAATTAAAGCTAACAAAGAAGCGTTGTAACAAACGGATTTACATATTAGAAGTATGTTAAAGAAATATAAAAAGGATGAAAGCCACATGCAGACACACGCACAGAGTCTAACAAGACAGCAACAGATTCTTCTTTTAACATGTCGATTCTCATTTCCTTCCGTACATACTTGTACACTAACAGAAGTAAATTGTTAGAGTGCCAATTTTACCTCCAATGTGAGAAAGACACAATCTTAGTTTGCGATCTTTATACGAGATTTGGAAGTGGTAACCAAAGTTGTAAATCCTAACTTCCCCGAATAACCGTGAGCGGATCGGTATATGTGCTAAGTACTTTTGGATGCTTTACCAAACACACCGGTTGCAATGTGTTATGTGCAAAGCACTTTTGGGGACTTCAAAAGCACTACCACTACTTGCCCACGAAAGGGTTCATGGGAATTTCGGATTGCAAAATTTCTAAACTACGTTTTCTTATCTTAAAAAAATTATTAAAAAAAAAAAAAAAAAACTCTGTCTCACGCAATAACAAATGTCAATGAAAAATAATCGCTATATTAAGAGCTAATTCAAGAACGCTGAAGGCACTCGGGTGAACAAAATTTAACAAAAATAATATTGATAATAATTGGTCTGAAAGAATTACGAAATGAATAAAATAAGAGAGCAGAGGGAGTTTTCTAACCCGATTTTTTTTTTTTTTGGAATTTTCCCGGCTGAATCGTCTTTACACTGCGGGTTTAAGCTGAAGATGGGGCGTTGATTCGGTTTCGTAGTTAGATTTTTTGAGGATTTTCGCTCTGAGATGGTGTAAAACCTCCCGATATCGTGTGTTTTAATAGGTTTCTCTCTCTGTAAAATGGAAGATGCGGAAAGACAGAGAGAGAGAGTGATATATACGAAGAACAATAGAGGATTTTGCAGAAAAACTAAAAATTAAAAAGAGATATTTACAAAAATAGCCCATGAAATAAAACTTATTTTAAAAACTCATTCTTCTTCTTTTAGTATTACAAGTTAATCCTTCATACTTTGAGTAGCGTTGGAATTATCTTTGGCTCACATTGGACCAAAGTAAATTTTTTTTTTTTTGTACTTCAGTCAAAGATATTTTGCAAACTGAAAAATATTAGTAGAAACATCCGGAATCCCCGGAAATATATCAAACAAATACCAAGAAAATATCATAAACTTTCAGAAAATTTTAGAAAGACAGTCTATATATTTTTATTTTCTTAATTTATTGTTGCTTTATTTGCTAAAAACTATTTATTTTTTATCACCCAGCATATTTGTCCACTTTGTAAATTAATATATTGTGATTTTATTTTGCTTGAATCGTGACAAACTCCATATTTGAGCTTTACAATAACTTTTTTTTTTTGGGTCCATAATGAGATTTTTATCATATGTATTAAATTTTGTATAAACCTTGTTTATGCTTTGCACTAATCGATGAGTTAATCTTTAGTTTTAACACAAACATCCACACTTCCAATTATTTTTACTTGGTATTTCTAAATTATTAATATCTTTTTTTAAAATTTCTTTAAATCTAAGATAGTGATATTTTCATCAATATTGATATTTTTATCTTTGATCATAATGCTAAAATAATAATAATAATAATAATAATAATAAAACCTTATAAAATCCCTTTATTACGCTTTACATGTAGGTCGAATAATGAACTCAAATTAAAGATAAAAATGTTAACTACGGTCGAAATGCTAAATCTCAAACGTCACCCAAAAGTACTTACCCTATTTGTAGTGAATTTCACCATCATTTCAATAAGAAAAATGCTAAGAACACAAATTTTATTTTTATAAACTATATAACATATGAGTTGTTATTCTTTTACTAATAGATCTTTAAACAATGGTCATATTGTTTTATTTTATTTATAATTTATCAATAAAAAAATGACAACTTACACATGAGTTGATGTTGTAACATGAGTTAGTACGATCCTGCTACAATATAATCTTTTGAGAATGTTGTAACATTAGTTGGTACTCAATTTCATTCCATACAAGTTGGTAGGAGAATGTTGTAATAGAATCAACATGCCAAGAAAGGAAGAATTCACTAATTCCTTCCGAAATAACATTAGAAAAATAGTAATGACACCAACTCTAATCCTAGCTTTTGATTATCAACTTATGTAATATATAAGTTGTCATTATTTTATTGATAAGTATTTAAAATATTGTCACATTAATTGATTATATCCAACAATGAAAATATAACATATGAGTTGGTACTAAAAAAGTTGGGATTAAAGTTGGTGTTCATAACACTACTCATACGATTATCCCAAGACAAAAATAGTGCCTTGGCCCGAGTATGGATCGAAGACGAAAAGAAAACAAAATCGAGGTAAGCGAGAAGCTACCTAGTCCAAAAGAAATGCGAAATCTCAAGTTTCGCCTCTTCCATCAAAGTTGAACCATGCTTCATCAGACAATTATGTTCTCTGAATAATCTACAATAGAAAAAAAAATCCAAAAATGACAAAATTAGACAGAACAACAGATGGATGAAAACAATCCCCTTCCAAATCACGAAGAAGGTTAAGTGAGAGTCCACATTATTTACATGAAAGACAAGCTACCATGGAATCAGCCACAAAGCAAGAAACTGAAACAAGTCCCACTTAACAATAAGTACAGTAGACTTTTTCAGCCAAAAAAAAAAAAAAACCGAAACACAATTCTCAATGACTGAAACGTGACAGCTAGTTAAGCCAGCAACTATAAAACCGTCTTAATGAACCAACAATGAGATGCTCAACTTTAAGTCAATCTAATTTCCAAGTTACAATTTGTGTCCAATGGTGATTGAAGAATAATAATCTGATATAAACTACACAACACAGCAGGTAAAAGTACTCCAAGACATGATATTTGAAGGGTTAAAAAAAAAAGGGAAAAAAGAAAAGAAAAGAAAAGAAAGGAAGACATTTTATTTTTTCACAAGGAGTTTTCTTTACACAAAGCTTAGGAATTTAAAGCTCCTTTAAAAGATAACTCCTCATCTTGTACAAAACTTAAAGGTAAAAAGATTAAAAAATAGCTAGCAAAACCTTCGAGCTAGATGGACATCCCCGATATGATCTTCGACTTTGGTATGTCAACGAATTGGATCTTGGGACAGGAACATCAACGGGAGAAGAAAACTGGCACCGGAATATCACGGTTCCTCAAATTCCAATATATATATAGTTCACGCCGTCTGAAAATTTCTTGAAAAGCCTCCTGCAAAGTGTTTCAGAATTCACCAACTTTGACTTCTCGTTCTCCACATGTTCCTGCACATCAGAAACATGTTCAAAAGCCATATTCAGCATGTTCCTCCAACTCGTGAATTCTAGAGGAACAATAATGCAGTTCAGCTCATGGAGTTCCATTTCATTCGGTTGGTTACCGAACTTGTCAACATGTTCTTACAATATATGGACGACATTTAATGTGTGCATAAGAAGCATCTTAAAGACGGAATAGAAGAATTCATTTCCTCACATCTCAACTCTCGACAAAGAAGCTTACAGAGGAGCTACAATGTTTTCCTCTTTGGACCTCAGGCAATCCAAAACAAGAGTACTCTGCAAAAAGAGGACACAAAATTAAACAAAGAGTATATATGTAGCAAAAAGCATATATAATTGCATTCAATTAATCTTTTTTTGTTCTTTTATCTCAGGTGATTGTACCATCCTGCATTTTGTACCACAAATCAGAATCAGGTCTTCGTTAAACTGCCCCATCTATATCATAGCAATAGCAAAACTACCATTAAATAAAATACGCTTTGTAGACACCATTGTTAAGCAGTGTAGCACAATTCTGCGAGTTACTTGAACAAAAAAAACCGGCCGGGGGGGGGGTGTGTGGGGGTGGGGGTGGGGGGGTGGTGGTGTTGGGTGTGGGTAGGGTGGTGTGTGTTGGTTTATGGCTTGATGTGATACCCACCAAACCAGAAAATAATTTCTAACAGACTCGGAAGCTCTTCGAACAAGTATCAGAAGAAACAAAGGCAAGGAACCGACTAGTGTAAATTTAAGTGCATCTCTGTTCTGTCTGTTCAAGCATTCTTGAGACCTAGAATACCACGAAATAGCAACAAAGTCAGGTAAATGTACACACACACACACACACACACACATGTATATATTGAATGCAGCACCAGAGTTTATGTATCTTTGGAAGAATCTTAGAAACTCAGTCATGGAGGCAATCAAATGTGTTAAAGTTTTATGTGCCGAAAGGAATTTGCATAAGTCTTAAGTCATAGCCAAAAGCAACACCGACTTCTCTAACATAAAGCTAACTCGTAAAACGACATATCCTTGTACAGATTTTCAACTAATACTGAAGTCTTGTATCAATATGAAGTGTCTAGGACGTATACAATATTAAACTGCAATCATTTTGTATCTTGTTAAATATTTCGCTGATTTTTCAGGTAATGGAATAAAACCATGACCAATCGTTTTTGCAGGCTTCAACAAGCGGTAAGCACATTGTCCCCGTGTTAAAGTTTACAGTTAGAATCCCACACCTGAAATTTATGAAAATCGAGGGAAAAAAAAAAAAAAAAAGAAGAACATAATTGACTGGGAGACACAGACTTACTTTTATACAAACCCGTGTGAGTTTGCAGTCTTCTTCTTGTTGCATTGTAGTTGAATTGTGTTATAATCAATTCATCTTCTGCATCATGGTAAGGGGTATACACGATTAAGACTTTTCACTAGTCTAATAATCTTCTTCTTCCTCCTCTAGTAGTTGTTACATACTTGGGGGTAAAATCCACACTCAGGTGAATGCTAAAGTTTAGAGTTCGAATCCCCACATCAAGTTATACAAATAAATAAATAAATAAGACAGAATCTTGTACATACCAGCTTCATCATCTCCTGATTAAATACACCAACTTCATTTGCATTTTCCTTATATTCTTCTTCTTCTTCTTCCTCCTCCTCCTCCTCCTCCTCCTCCTCCTCCTCAAGTGCTTTCCAAAATTTGATTGCATCTTCTTCTTCCTCCTCCTCTAGTGCTTTCCAAAATTTGTTTGCAGCTACCTCCTTATCTTCTTCTTCCTCTAGTGCTTCCCGATCCTCTTGATTCTTCTTCATCTCCTGATTATATACACCAACCTTGTTTGCATTTTCCTCATATTTTTCTTCCACTACCGCCTTGCAAATTCTGGGTGCAAATGTCTCAGTATCTTCTACTTTTTCCCCTAGTGCTTTCATTTGATGAACTACATATGATTTATGTGCAGGTTGCTCATATTCTTCTTCTTCTTCCTCTTCTTCTGGTTCTTTCCAATCCTCTTGATTAAGTACACCAAATTTGTCTGTATCTTCCTCATACAGAAGGTGGATTCCACACTTACTCAACCACCAACGATAGTCGTCATCTGTATTTCCTAAATATAACGAGAACTCAAATGCGACTTTGGTGATCTTTTCCCGTACCATGAGCCAATCCTCTTCCAACACTCTTGTCTCCAAAGACGTACAATAATAATTTAGATCCCATGTCAATTTGACGCCATTGTTCATTATAAAATGCGGTTTACATAGAAGTCCTTGCGGAACCACCTTCGTTTCAACAGAAGCACATATGGCAAAACCCAGAAAGCTGGAATTAAGTGAGTTTGGAGGAAGGTCAATCACTATGCTAATCGCCTGATCACTTGAATATTTTTTAGGAAGGCTTTTTATCCCAGGATCACTTGAACTTGTTTCAGAAAATCGATACTGAAACCACTTCGGGATTTCCATCCTTCTTTTCGATTTTTTCATCCTTCTCCGACAAACGCCAATATCCGCTTTAATAGAAAGGCCCTGCTCCATTTAATGATTCAAAAACTTGCATAAAGGAAAATAATAAATTTGCACATGGGATAAGAAAAATAATAGAATATAAAAGGAAAGAGACATACAAAACTTCGAAATTCTTCCAATGCAATTTTCCTAGAAAGGAATTTAAGCATTCGGCCAGACGTCAATTTGTTGTTGTGTGCTGCTTTCCCATACAATTGTAGGCAATTGTAAAGTAGAAATTCCTTCCCAACATCAATTGGATTTTGTATGTGTAGTTCTTCATCAGAATCTGACATGGTTCCTTGATCATGTTCACCAAATCTTCCCATAATTGACACAAGATGCACATACATGTCAATGCCTCGATAAAAACCAACCAGGGGGAGCTTTGGAACACATTCAAGTTTCAAAAGAGGACGAAGAAAAAATCTAAAATCGCCCTTAACTTCATCTCTATAAGTGCTCAGCTGTGAAAGCGTAAATACTTTTTCAATCCACCAGGGAAAATTATCATGGAAATATTTATAAAGCAAAAGAGTTCCTTCAAACGAAACCGCCTTTAAACTTTTCATCTTTGAGATGTGGTGTGGAAGACTCTTGACATTTCTGCAAAAACCAAGGCTTAATATCTCAAGACAACAAAGATGCTCAATCGACGAGGCCGGAACTTCATGTATTGATGTTCTGCTCAACGCCAAACAAACAATACTCTTGGCAACCTTTGGAAACTTATGGATGGACGAGCAACCCACAAGGAAGAGAGTTTTAAGCTCGTCCAGATGTTCAAAATAGGACGGAACTTCTGGCAAACTAGTGCAATATTCAAGATATACATGCTCCAACTTTGAAGCACTAGAAAGATCTGGAAATACAGTTAGGTGTTCAGAGTAACTAAGATCAATCTTTTTCAAGCTCCCAAGATGCTGTCAAAAAACAAAGCTACAAATAATTAGAAAAACTTTAGCATCTACTGTATGTATAGCTTTAGATATTCTATTTGATCAATTCATGAAAACTTATACTTACTTGGCTCCCTTCCCAAAGCTTCTTAACTTTGCTGTAAGGTAGGATAAGTTCGACAAGATCTTGTGGTCGAAAACCTAACGGAAAAGATTTCCAAGGGTATCCGTCCCAATGTAGATATCTAAGGTAATCAGGAAAAAACTTAAGATCATCATCTCCGGAAGGAATGCACACTTCACCCTTCTTGGAATGGAGAATTTTCAGCAACCTTAGCTTAGACATCTTTTTAAAGGCGTCAGGGTGTACTTTGCTGATTTTCCACGTATCTAAAACTATTCCCTCAATTGTCTCAGTGCCCTGACAATCAAGGACAAACTATAATTGAGCAAAAAGTACTAAAACTTAATCTATTTTAAAAAGTAAAATGTATAGATCAAATTTGGCCATTTTGGATAAATATATTTTTCTTTGCTAATAAACAAAATACTATCAACACAAGTTTTCTAGAATTTATATTTAGTGCATTCAACCGTACTTACCATATCAGTTTTCAAGATACGGTAGACATCTTCAGCATTCCACAATCTACTGCGCTCTTTGTTGGATTGTTCAATCTCCCATCCCATTTCTTGTACCAAATCATGCATCCAGAGTATGTTATCCTCTTTTATAGTAATGAGGGACCTATCAACAAGATTATCAATTATTGATTTTGCAAACGAACGACAAGCATACAGCACCCTTTCTGCATAATCTCTACGCAAACCTTTGAAAAAGCATGCGATATCTAAAAATATACATTGTTGCATTTGGTCCAATCCATCAAAACTTATTCTCAAGATACTTTGAACTTTTGGGTGGGGACATTCTTTCAGCTTGTTCAATTCTTCTACCCAGTTTTCTTGTTTCTTCCCGCGAAGAAAAGAACCAAAAACTTTCAGAGCTAATGGAATGCCTTCACTGTAGTTAATGACTCTTTCTGAAAGATGTAAAAGTTCTTCTGTGGGAGGGGTTCTTTTAAAAGTATTCGACAGAAAGAGTTGAAGAGCTTCCTCGTTGTTTAATCTCTCAACTTTGTGTATCTTGTCAGCTTCTTCCCGTAGCACTTCCATATCTCTTGTTGTAATGATTATTCTACTCCCAGGGCCAAACCAACGGTAGACTTCAGCTAAAAATTCTAACTGCTCTGAATCAACCACGTCATCGAAAACGATAAGCACTTTTTTACTACATAGCCGACCCTTATCATACGTTGGTCCTACAGATAAGGTACCTATATTTGGATCTTTTTCTCTCAACAAATCAGAAAATAATTTTTCCTTTAAGTAGTGTTTGTTGCCTTTGCCCCATTCTTCCCTGATATTAGCAAGAAAGCAACAACTTTCAAATTCATAAGAGATTTGGTCGAATACTACCCGTGCAAGGGTTGTTTTTCCTATACCACCACAGCCCCAAATGCCTAGTTTCCAAACGTTGTCTAAGGAGCTAGTGCACATCAAGGATTCAATTTGTGCAATACGTTTTGTAATTCCAACTAAACCCTCGATGTTGGCTCTTGACTGAGTATGATTCATTTTTCTTAAAATAACTTCGATTATTCTCTCAACTAATTTGGACTCATCCCTGGCATGTACGAAGGAAAAGCTATTAGTACAAATTAAAGAAATGTAACAATTAGGCAAAGAAAATAATGAGATAAAACTAACACAATTGATTATGCGTACATGTAAACTACTCTTTAGATGTTGAAAGAAACCAAAACCCACATCCTCAAAATGTGAAAATAATAATAGACATGTACAGATATTAGATCACTTCACTTAACAAATTGATTGACCTTTTAAAATGAAAGCTCATTTATTTAGAAGTCACAAATTCAACATCAAACGAGCAGCCAGAATAATCAAATACATTATTGGTTACTTCAACGAGAGCATCATCTTACGGGGATACATATATATATATATATATGGATATTGAGTCAGTCTACTTAATATATGAGGCCCCCCTAGCTTTTTTTCTTTTTAATCTTAATATAATATTTTTTAAAATTTTAATATAGTGTATACGTGTATAAATTAGTCTTGTCTCCCATTAAATTAATAGCTATATATATTTTATGAATATTTTATTTACATTCATAATATTAATAAATATCACCAGAAAGTCAAATAAAGATTTTTAATATATTTTTACCCTATAAGAAAATTATCTTAAAACTGTTAAAAATACTCATAACCCTATGTACTTATAAATGAAAATATTTTTTAATAAAATAATTAAAAAACATGCACCACATTAACCATAAATAGAAATAGTACTAAAAAATATTTAAAAAAAATCCTAAATCCTGACTCCGGTCCCTGAATGTACAGGTAATAGAATGTTTTCTTTCTAGAGTGTAAACAATCAGTTCAAGTGGAGAGAATATAAAATCAAAAGTGAAACATACCTAATGACCTGCGAATCCCATCCAGCTAGACCGGCAGCTGTTTCCAAGGCTTCTCTCCAATTTTGCACTTTGTTCGCCCCTTGTCCTCGGACATCTGATGGATGTATACCATAGAAAACCGGAAGAACAGTTCGTTCATAGTTTTTTCGGCATTCGAGTATGTGGACAAGCTCATTCAAGCACCAAGAGGAAGATGCATAGTTTGTTGAGAAAATGATTACATAAAGCTTTGACTTCTCTATAGCATTCTTAAGTGCTTGCGAAATTTCGTCTCCTCTCTCCATATTCACATCATCTTTGTAGGTTTTGATTCCTTTATGTTGTAAAGCTGTGTGAAGATGACTAGTAAAACTTTTACGAGTATTTTCACCTCTGAAACTGATGAAAACATCGTACTCGAAAGCAGGAATAGTTGAAGAAGAAGCCATATTATCAGATCCCACAGTGGTGTCCTATCATGATAGATAATAGTACAAATTTGACAATAACAAAATTAGAAGTAATACTAATGCAGTGAAGAAGAGGTTAATGGCCCTCAAAACAGAAAAGACGAGATCAAAACCCATTACCTGAGCAGGAGAAAAGGACTTAATTATCTTCACTTGATCAGAAAACTAACCCCCACGTACGGATCAACTCGATCTGAAAATAAAGATTGAAGGTTATACACGAGAAGGCAAGAACTGCAATAACATCTATAACAAGAGGAAGACTTGCTATAGGTCAACACCTACAAATGAAAGGAAAAAAAGGAAATTTCGGAGAAAATGAAAAACAAATGCAAGTTCAATCAATGCTAGCTAGACTAACAACCAGAGAGAGAGAGAGAAGTTTCTTCATAAATGAAAAAGTCAGACAAATAATTGCTAAGAAGCGGAGCTAGACACGTCTTTTTTTTTTTTTTTTTTTTTTTCAAATATGATAAGTTAGAAAAGGGGTCAAAGTTGTTTTACCCGCTGACCTAAAATTTCTACACCTTTAAAGTAAAGTCAAGAGTTCAAAAGGCGGTTAGATCACCTAGGGAGAATAAGACCTCCCACACAATATCCACCCCTGCCTACCAGAAAGAAAGAAAGGAAAAAATAAATAAATAAATCCTCCCAGCCCGTCTTCCTCAACTCCGACACCTCCCCGCCGCCACATCATTGGAGTAAGATAGGGTCTCGACTGCTAGTGGCAGAGGGCGCTTGACGACTTGCAGCGGAGGGGCTCGACAGCTCGCGACGTAGGGGACCCAATGGCCACATGGTGGAGGGGGCCCGATCGGTGAATGCGAGGAAGAAAAAAAAAACAAACTAGATCCGGCAGTTTTGTGTGTGTGTGTGTGTGTGTGGGTGGGGTGGGGGGACCGGTGTGTTGAGGAAAAACTTTAATCGATAAAAACGTAATCAAATTTAAGATCTCACGTTAAATCATCAAGAAAATTAATCAAAAGTGTATCTAAATTCTTGAAGATAAATTAGAAAATGATGGAGTCTTGCACAATCAAATCTCTTTAGTTTCCTAAGATGCTCTGTAGATTCTCTCTCAATCGGGAAGGAGGGGAGAGCAAATATTAATTATTATGATTCGACTTGGAGACCACAATTCTTATAATGACCATTATTTATTAACTTAAATTAGATTATCATAAATCCTAATTCAATTAGTATTAGGTTTCTATACATTAAAACTCATATCCAATAAATATCTCTAGAGTCCAATTATAAATCACTTATTTGGTCATATTAAATTAGATAACTTGTAATATAATTGTTATTTAATATATAAGCCTATAATAGGAAATAATAAAATTCCCAACACAGCAGACTCCATGATCGGACAACGAACTCCATGAGGACTCGC
Organism: Ficus microcarpa; assembly: GCA_025413485.1. Taxonomy (NCBI): domain Eukaryota; kingdom Viridiplantae; phylum Streptophyta; class Magnoliopsida; order Rosales; family Moraceae; genus Ficus; species Ficus microcarpa. The sequence continues at coordinate 8,834,608 of CM046377.1, read as the reverse complement.
CCAATCGCCCATTGCCCACATCGGTAGCTCGTCGGCCTCTTGAGCCACTCACCGTCGAATCGTGAGCTCGCCAGCCTCGCAAGCCACTTAGTGCTGAATTGCGAACTTGCCGAACTCGCAAGTCACTAACCGCCCACACGCGAGCTCGCTGGTGGAGAGCATTGCTCACCCAACAGATTCGATCGAATGGAGGCACTTCATTGATTTTCCGATCCACTTCTCGCCTATTTCTTAATAGAGGCTGGGTTTTTTTTTTTTTTTTTTTTTAAATTCTGATAAGTAAGTTTTATAAGGTGTAGAAGGTTTCATTTTACTTGAGTACCTTTCAACATTTTAACATAAAAATCATCTCATTTTAATTTAAAATAAGAAAATTATAGATTTTAAATTTTGAGTTTTTAAAAAATTAAAGAAAATTTGATATAGAACTGAAATTTTAAAATCCAAATAGTAAAATACCATCTAAATATTTGACCCCAAATCAGCCCCTAAAAAGGAGTTTTTATGATAGGGCCCACGTTAGTATCATAGTTGGGAATTAGCATCAATAAATAATATCAAAATAATTTAATGAGGATTAAAAGAGTAATATTTCTAATTTGTAGTAGGGAGAGTTTATTGACATCTCTCGTTTTCCTTTTTCCATGTTTATTTTTTATAAATTTATTATTATTTATTTACCCATTAACAAAATTACATTTTAAGACAAAAAAAAAGATTTTTTTTAAGAAATATTATTCGCACACCTATTTTCTATTAACAAAATTACATTTTAAGAACAAAAAAAAAAAAAAAAGATTTGTGAAATGTTATTCACAAATGGTCAGGTGAGAGAGGATAAAGGAGAGAGGAGAGACCAAGGGTATTTTTGGGTTTTCATATTATAATGTATCTTAAATATGATATTTAGTAAATATGTTATGTGGTAGTAATATTTTAGATTTTACTATAATTTTAAGGGTAAATTATTATAATATTCTTTATGAGGATACCAATTGATCCTAAATTTTTTTTTTTTGTTCTCTAATCAAAAGGTCCTCGTACCTTTAAAAATCGTGCAAATGATGGATATCCTAACTGCCGTTAATCAATATACGGAAAACAACAATAAATGATAGTTGTTGTGTACAATGTCTATACTAACCTTGAAAAAAATCAAATACAAAAACTAATTTAAATAAATAAACAACAAAACTCATTCTTTCTCTTCCCCCGTCTCTCCCTCTCCCTCTCCCTCTCTCTCTCTCTCTGCATTTGAGTTGCTCGATTAAACCATGCTTTCTCTCTTCTTTTATTTATTTATTTTTTTTTTCTTTTCTTGTTCTTTCGTAGATCCGAAACCTACAAAAATCTCTGTTCTCTTCATCTCAAAGTTTCTTTTCCATTTTTCATTACTCCCTTCAAGGAGACAAGAACTCAACCCAATCACCACCCATCACTACCAAAAAAAAAAAAAAAACATTCTCATAAAAATTCAAGACAAACGGGTATTATCTTTGTGGGTTTTAATGGTTTTCATTTAATTATTTTTCTTAATGTAATTTTTTTTTTCCAAATCTCTATTTGTGGTTTCTTCCGATTTTTCCAAAATTTCGAAACCTACAATTACCAGTTACCACCGTGTGAGCCCCTCACCTACCCGGTCACATTGTCGGAAACCCATCGGACCGCCGCCTAAGGCTCTTCGTCGCTAACCATTGCACCGTTGCGCAAGCTAAGCCGTTGAGAACCACGCACCGTCACGCGAGTCAGATCTGTCGCGAACTCGTCGCGCCGTCGTGCGACCTTACTTTGCAAGCCCCCACCCACCCTGCCGAGCCCCCACCCCCCCAAGCACCAACCGTCAACGTATCTGGTCCCCCCACCCCGGACTTGTCTTCTCCGACATCTACAACCTGCAAAAGAGAAATTTTTTTTTGTTTTTGTTTTTGTTTTTTTTTTCCACGTTTTAAAATTTGTGTTTTTTTTTTTTTTTTTTGGTTAAAGAAAAGTTGAAGTTTTTCTTTGAACTTTAATTTTAATTCTAATATATATTTTTTAAGTAATAATTTTAATTCTAATAATCGTTTTATCATAATTAAAACACAATTTGATCCCTAATTCTATTTAATTCCTTCCAAACTTTAGGGGGTGTTTGGGGTGTTAGTTTGAGTTGAAATATTTTAGTTTAGTTTGAGTTAAAATAAGTTTAGTTTAAAAGTTGAGTGTTTGGTAAAAAGTTTGAGTTGAAAAGTTTGAGTTGAGTTGAGTGTTTGGTAAAAAAAGTTTGAGTTAAAAAGTTGGGGAAAAACAAGTGCCCTGTTTGGATGTTAAAAAATTGAGTTAACCAATTTTTTTGAGTTTCGCCCTCAGTAACTTATCTTAACTCCAACTAAATGGTACTTTCTCACTTCAATTTTTTTCCTTTACTGAAAATACAACAAAATTTATATCCAATATAAATTTATTGGAACCATTCGAACTTTAACAAAATTTTTGTGATACAAAAAAGGTCAATCTCTCTCTCTCTCTCTCTCTCTGCCAAACAAAAAAACCATCTGCAAAACCCCTTTCCATTTCCGTAAGAGGTATTGGCAAAAACAAGAGGCTATCTATCTAGTTCTGTTTGTTTCCAAGCAAAAAAAAAAAAAAAAAAAAAAAAGTAACTACAGAGTCAACACAATATTGCCAAAATAGTGCTCTCTCTCTATCTCTCATCTTTCTCTCTCTCCCTATCTTAACTTATCTGGCGTGTTAAAGGACACGCTCTCTCTCTGTCTCTCTATCTCTCTCAGATCAACAAAAAAACCACTTCCAAATAGATCTCTTTCCCTCGCCGTATACAATCTTGGCAGAAAGATAGCTATGGATCCGAAACTCTGTTTGTTTCCCAAGAAAAAAAAAAAAAAAAGGCTTACAGATTGAGACCCATATAGCCAAAATCGGAAATTTCTACCATATCTCATCTATAATCTCTCATCTCTCTCTCTCTCTCTTGCTGTCGTCTGCACCAAGGAAGAGCGAACAAATGAGCTAAGAAGCGGGGACGACGCCGGCAACTCCCCCCTCCGTCGACGGCGCAGTCACCGTCACCGCGGGCAGGTAAGTGGAGCCCAGGCGGAGCCCCACCACCAGACACCACGGGGATCGGCCTCCCTCTCTCTCTGGCGTTGGTCTCTCGGTCTCGCTACAGAGAATGGAGCTCAGCAACTGTATAACGGTTCAATGCCAAGTTTAAACTGAACTAAGACACCAAACTGAACAAGCTCAGTTTGAACTAAAATCCACCAGTTCAAACTGAGGCCCCAAACGGGCCCTTAATCAATCACATTCTTTTACCAAAATGCCCCTAAATTGAAAACATGTGCCTTGCACATGGGTAAAAAACTTTATTTTTAAACGGTAGTTAAGTTTTATCCATCCCACATTTTTTAAAAGTTTGGGGACCTTTTGATACAAATTTTAAAAAAAAAAAAATTTAAGAAACCTTCGTAAATATTTGAACAAGTATAATTTAAAAAAAATATTTGAAAATTATCATAGTAATTTATCCTAATTTTAAACTAGTATAATTCATTATGCTGTTTTGATCCTTCACTCTTTTTTTTTAAATCCAGCCTGTCAAAATTTACGTTGACACGTTAGTTTAACAATTTATTTTGATTCGGAGATGTTCACTTGAAGCCAAAAATGCCAAACACCCCAAACTCTGTGTCCAACCACAAATTGCAACCACACCCATAAAGCCCCGCTGTAGGGTTTATCAACAACAAACTTCACTTCCCAATTCCCACTCTCCAAAAACCACCACCAACCACCGTCGTATTCCCATTTACCCCATGCACTTCCGCCGCTGAAAAATGGGCGGCGCCACCAACAGATTCTTCTCCCTCCTCACCACCACCACTTCAACCTCCTCCTCCTCCTCCTCCGCCGCCGCCGTCGCATTCCCTCTCCTCCTCCACCACCACCGCCACCGCTGCTCCTCCCTCCTCCTCCTCCGCCGCCGCCTCAGACCCCCTCCTCTCCCACCCTCTCGCCTCTTCCTTTTCTCCCCCTCTCCCATATCCCCTCGCCGTTTCCACTCCCACGCCCTCCCCGACCACCCCCATTCCCCTTCCCTCTCTCCTCCTTCCGCCGCCGTCTGCCCCGAGTGGTCCGACCTCCTCCACGCCCTCTCCGCCGCCGGCTACTTCGACCGCGCCACCGGGCTTCGCGACGGCGATGAGTTCGCTTGTTCTCCGCAGTTTACCGACGAGTTCCGGCGCTCGGCGAGCGCGTGCCTGGAGTTCGCGCGCGAACGAGCTGGTCTCGTCAGGTGGGGTTTGGTTTTGCTGTTGCTCTTTTTGGATTTGAAGTTGTTTTAAGATGAAGATTTGTGTTGAAATGATCTGCGGATGGTGTTTTTGTTGGAGCAGATTGCTTTCGAGGAGAGATGTGGAGGCGGTGATCGGAAATGGGACTCCATTTCTTTTCCGAGAAGCCGAGGATTTCGCCGCAAAGCTGAGGGCTTCTCTGTTCAATGCTGAATCCAATGTGAGTGATAGGAGAGAATTAATGATAGTAATAGTTGTATTGTCTTTCTTGCTTCAAGTTATCCATTACAGTGTTTAGATTGGATGGTACAACCGTACAAGAGCCGGACTCTTGCGGTTATGATCAGAGATAAGCTCGGTCCGAGTTATTGCTCGAACTTCGTAACCCATTGTTGTGTTTATTTAAAGTTCTTAGTTTGGTTTGGTACATTACCTCCAAAAAATAAAAAATAAAAAATAAAAAATAAAAAATAAAAATTTGGTGTGGTACAAAAAGCCAAGCTCATGTGTTACCATCTTTCAATGCATCTAACCGTTGAAAGCATAACTAGCTCGTGAAATGTTTCATATTTATTGGGTTTTAGGAATTCTCTTGTTTAGACACTATGGATCAATTAAAACCTCAAATTCATACTAGAACCGTTGGATCATCACTTATTCAAGGAATAGAGATAATGACTAAAAAATATAAAGAAACCCTTAGACTTTGATCAGAATAAGCATACATGGGAATTTGAAAGAGTAAAAAATTTCTATTTATACTCCTAAATATAACTCTTTGGAAACAAAAAGATTAAAGTCTGGCCACGAGGTCTGAGTTTTAAGTATGAATCATGGTTCTAATACTATGTAATCCATTTTATATATCCCATGCTTCAAATACTATCATAGGATGAAAATATCCAACGAAGTAAATCCATTTCTAGCAAGAGAATATCCTTCAGTTGGATCGAAATGAAATTATGTCTCTAAGAATTTGCATATCTGTGGACCAAATCTATCAGTTGGAAATGATGATAATTTATTTTTTTGGTTTATCTCAAGTAAAAAATATGCTGAGGATGCCAAAATGGATATTCTCCTAGTTCTTTAGATTTTTGCCATTCCATCTGTTGTTCAATTATTCTTTCGTTCTTAAGACTCGTTGAGGACTACACTGTTGTAATGCAGTAATCTTTGTTTGCTTAACTATTTTCTTACCGTTGTCAACTTTCCTTCCAAAATTTAGGGATTGGATATTGACAAAGTGAGCACAGTTGATTTGATGAAATTCATATTGAGTTATACAAGCAACCTTATCTTTCCTTCTTCAGAAAGTAATAGTCTCTACGATATAGAACTTGTTGAATCATCTGTCCGGAATCTGTTGCGCGAGTTTGCCAAGCTATGTTATGTTGTTCCCGATTCCAATTCTTTTGGTTCTGCACAAAATCAGTTAGTTGATAGAAACAAAGAGCCAGTGAGACCTTTTGGGCAAAAAATTGAAATGAAAAGAGGCGACTGGATTTGCCCAAGGTAGTACTTTTTATCTCGCCTTTTCATTGATTTTGTAATTGTTTCTTTTAGAATTATATATATATATATATATATATTTAGTTGTTTTCATCTGTCCACAGATTATCACATATCTTTGATGATGAAATCTTTTCAATTTGCACCGAGCAGGTGTAGTTTTATGAACTTCGCTAGAAACCTAAAATGTCTTGAATGTGAGGAGGCACGGCCAAAGAGGCAGCTGACTGGACAAGAATGGGAGTGTCCTCAGTAAGCATGGCTTTCCTGCTCTTTTCTCTACTTGCTAATAAATCCATTTTCTGTTAAATTAATTAGGAGAATCAATTAAACCATTTATCTATCTTAGATGTGATTTCTTCAATTACGGGAGGAACATGGTATGCTTGAGGTGTGATTGCAAGCGCCCTGGAGATGTCTCAGTTAGTACCCTCAATACTAGATTGGCTGGGGCATATGAGAATGGGAGCAATTCAAACACAGCTGATATTGATAGCCGACTGGCTGCCAATGAAGAGAAGGCCCAGCGGTGGTTTAGTAAGATGTCTCAACTTGACAGTACGTCTGACATGAGTAGTGCCATAGCAGATGATGATTTTCCTGAAATAATGCCGTTGAGGAAAGGTGTTAATAGATTTGTTGTGAGCACAAGGAAGACTCCATTAGAGAGGAGGCTGGCTAACTCCCAATACCAAGCCAACTTGGGTAACGATGGCACATCAAAAGGTAATATCATCTTTTTCTCTTGTATTAATATTGTGACTTTTTAGTCTGGTCAATAGAAATTAGATGAGGCCATATGTCAATCTTTTTCAAATCACACGGAACTGACAGATGAAAATGCTGGTACAGATAGTCAGCAGTTTGGACAGCCCAGAGGGAGAAATTCAAATTATGTTCCATTTGTGCCATTACCTCCTGATATGTTTGCAAAGAAACCGGAGAATTCAGGGGCAGAGAATGGAGGGAAGGCACTTGCAGGCATCCATGAATCTGGAGCACCTAATACAAGGGAGTGGGTGGACAATGCTGCTGGAACCCATAAATCCGAAAAGACCGTGCAGAAGCAATTCAACCAGGCTGAAAGCAATAAAGAGAAAGAACAAGATGAAAAATCAGAGAGATGGTTTAAGAAGGTTGCAGAGCTGCATAATGTTACGGATCTGGCCAGTGCGATTTCAGATGAAGATTTCCCAGACATTATGCCAATGCGTAAAGGAGAGAATCGATTTGTTGTCAGCAAGAAGAAAGATCGTTCGTTGACTTCTCCGGCATACAAGAGACAAATGGCCATGGAGCAAGCTAGCGATACTAAATTTGTCCCCTTTGTTCCCTTTCCACCAGATTATTTTGCAAAAAAGGACAAACCACTAGCAGATGGCAATGAGCTGGCTAAGATTGATGCTGCTGAAGCAACTTCAAGTTCTAAAATGGCAGAAAAGGTTCCAGAACGGTTGGACAATGCCGGACCACCCTCAGGTGGTAACTTAAGTGAGAATAAAACTTCTGCTACTTATGCACAATCAGCCAGCGGAAAGTTTACCCAGAATTTTTCTAAATCCTACAACAGCAGTGATGACAACTTGGGCAGTGGAATTTCCTCGAAAGGAACTCCAAACAGGACCCCAGATCTATCAGGAAGTTCTCTTCAACAATCCGAGAACCAGAACATTAGAGAGGGCTGGACTGGAAAGAGCCTGGAAGGGTCAGCAGTGAAAGAGCCGGATCCTTTAGACATGTCAGAGGAGGCCAAGGCAGAGAGATGGTTCAGACGAGTTGCCCAGATCAAAGACATCTCAGAACTCAGTCAGATTCCTGATGAAGATTTCCCGTCAATAATGCCGATGCGGAAAGGGGTCAATAGGTTTGTGGTGAGCAAGAGGAAAACACCTCTAGAGAGGAGGCTGACATCTCCGCAGTACAGAAGAAACCTCCCCATTGTGAGCTCCGATCCAGTTAAAAAGGACAACGACAGTAGCTAAAGCATGGAAATTTCTTTATGTTCTAAAAATTTTGATTCGTGACATTGGAAATTGGTAATTTTTATCCATCATAAACTCTCGTAGAAAAGGAAGAACTGCTCAGTGATCACCTATTCAATTGGTCGTAATGTGTATAAAGAATTTTAGCATTTGAGCTAAGTTAAATTAATCAAATAAGCTTATGAACTTGTGTTTGGATATTTCTTCTTGTAAAAGATGAGAAAACATGTATGTTAATTTATCTCTTCTTTTTCTTTAAGGGGCACCCTTGGGGTGTCGTAATTGCATTTTTCTTGGAATCGTGTCGGAATTCATTTTTTATCATTGGATTAGGAGATCTCTTCATGGGAACCTTGTCGGAATTCTTTCTTCTTCTTATTATTATTATTATTATTATTTGGTGAGAATGACCCAAAGAGACATTTTGTCATATGTTGAATGCTTTTCTCCCCTTATTTCACAAGGTGGCAGGATTTTTTTTAATAAGAAAAAAATAAAGAAAAAGAAAAACTAGCACCAAAAGTGGGACCCATTCACCTAGCCAGTAGTGTTTTTCATTAATGTGAATGATTTATAATGTTATGATTATATATATAATTTAGTGATAATATCACAATTTTATAAATATATATATATATATATATAATTTAAATCTCCTCGATTCAGAGTTAAAAAAAAAAAAAAGTAAAAATAATAATAATAATCCATGGTATTAAGAGACACCACGCAGTCAACCTTTGATGGTCGTAGTGATCAAATAGTGGAATTTTTGAAGTGGATGCTATCTTTCGATCATTACTTTGAATGTATTCCTGTGGAAGAAGAAAGGCAGGTCCGTACGGAAGGCAGGCACGTACCCCATGTGAAAAGACTGAGATGAAATGCAATTGTGTATAGTAATCTTTAAGGATGTGCTCCCATTATGTATGTTAGGCCTCCTTTTCTGCCGTGCTCCCACTACATAATATTGCGCTTCACTTGTGTTGTGCTCTCACTTCTTGTTCTTCATGTGATTAAGCTTTATTTGGTCAGTACAGTAACTAAGAAAATCATATTTCACATACACATTTATAATAGGAAATGCTAGAACCAATTTTAATCTTAAATTTTGAGTGTCAACTTACGTGGCATATGAATTGTCATTTTTTTTTTTGGTAAATGTTTAAAGTATTATCACATCAATTGATTATATTTACCAATGAAAATATGACATATGAGTTGATATTCAAAAAATTGAGATTGAAGTTGGTGTGTCTAGTATTATTCTTTATAATATAACATATATAATATATATATATATATATGAACATATTTAAGTCTCTTTTCTTTATTTTTTTTGTTTCCTTCTTTTTTTTCCCCCCTTCCTATCTCTCTCTTTTCATTTTGCTCCGGCTTCCAAAATCTTTTCTTCTTCTTCTTCTTCTTCTTCTTCTATTAATTCTCTCTATTCATAGTGTGTTGCTTCTTAATTAAAATTTTCAAGATTTTCATAGTATTTTAGCTTGTTAATCTTGGTATTATTTGTGCCCCTACTAAGTGAAAAATTATGGATCCATTACTGCATTTAGCTATTGAAATAGAATCTCAATTGGTGAAGAATTTGGCTGGTAAGAATCCGAAAAGGTTACTCAAGATGCTGCAACTATAAAGAAACATGAAGAAACTGAGCTTTTGTTTGGTGTTCTAATTGGAATTCAAATTTTCATCTCAATTTTTATCCTTTTTTTTTCCTGAAAAATGAACAAAAATTATAACTAGTTTTTAAAAAATCAACCAATTCTAATTTTAAAATTTTATTTCTAACTAACGAACTAAATGAAGGTTCAGACGAGCAAAATAGCAATTTCTTAGAAAAAAAAAATGAAATTTTGAGCGATGCATTGACATTTGAGCCAAACTTTGATGAGGGAGAGTTAGAGATCAAGGGTCCAAAGCAATTGGTTAGTATTCAAAGCCTATGGAGAAAATGTGGAGGACAAAAAAAGGCGTCTCATATTCCAATCAACTTACAATTCTTACTTGTTGACTTCGAAGAATCTAATACTCTATCCGACTTGCAACCTTCACTCGTTGAGTTCAAAGATAGCACTCCACTTGAACCGTCGAACAACTTGCTACTCACACCAATGGTACAACAAACTATCAATGTAGTGCCAAGTGTGAGTATGCCGAATTCGATCCATCAAAAGAAGATGAGCTACGACAACAAGTGAATCAGATATCAGCGAAGGATTTAAGCCAAGAAAACATGAATCATCATGTTGTGATCATGCCATATTGTCTCCTAAGGAGGACGAGAGTCGGTGTATGTGCATGGATTACGCAAGCGAGAAAGTTATAACAAAGTTTTTCCATCCTCGACCTAGACTAAAAGACTTATAGTTTGTTTAGTATGTAAGTTTGAAATAAGATTTTTTAGTTGTAATAATAATTTTTATTGACTTTTTAGATAAGATAAAAAACTTTCAGAAAAAAAAAAAATTTTTTTAAGAAAATGACAAAAATTTTAGTTCAAACTCATAGTTTGAACTTTGTATCCAAACAAACACTTACTAGATTTTGGATGGATTTCTTCACCAGCATCATAACTCAAGAACGAGGTTTTTTTTTTTTTTTTTTAGGTGGAAGAAAATGATGCAAACAAGATATTAGGAAATTAGAGTTTAATTAGGATTTTTATTTTATTTAATTATTTTATTTTATGTTCGGTTTGAAACTCGTTATTGTTTATTATTAGGATTTGGCTTGAGAAATATTAAACAAGTTAGGATTTATTAGCCTATAAATAGGGTTCTTGGGTTCTTTATTGTCAATTCAGTTAGATCTTCGTTAATAATATTTTCAAGTTTCGCTTATTTTTGTCACTTTTCTATTCCGCTGCGTCAGCAAGTTAGCGAAAACTTTAAAAAAGATAGTATTTGGATTTTCCTGAGAAAATAGGCCCCCATTTATTCCGGTAATTTATATCTGGGTCCAAACAACTCACCAGAAACCAGACACCCCCAAGCCAACAAACAAACAACAGCCATGGCCGAAGCAGAAAAACACGACAACAAAGTAGAACAACACCACGACAACAATGGCAACGACAACAACATTAACAATTGGAGCGAGTCGGTGGAAGACTTGGTCACAGCCGGAGACACCGACGCCGCAATCTCTCTCTTGGAATCCCTCATCTCCAATCTCGAAACCCCCAACAACCCATCAAATTCCGATCCCCAGCTGGCTTCTGCTCTCACCGACTTGGCCAATCTCTACTCCTCCAAAGGCTTCTCTCTCAAAGCCGACCAGCTTCACTCTCGCGCCTCCCTCATCCACCACCGCTGCCTCCTTCACTTCCCCTCTTCTGGGTAAATCCTGTTTTTGTTTGGTTGCTGAGAAAAGTTTATGGTCTGAGGATTTTCTGACGTTTTCTTGGCTTGCGTTTTCGTTCCAGTGTTGCTGTTGAGACTCTTCTAAAGGAAGGTTTGAAGGAGGAGAAGCAGCCCAGCAGTACTCTGCCTCCCGATGAGGCTTCAAAGAATGGTATTTTCATTATAATTTATTTATATATATATATATAGATAAATATATATATTTTTTCCAAATTTTACTTGGGATTAATTTTATAAATGACCCCCAAATTACACACTCCGTCTCATGTTGTTCTGACTTTTGATTTCGCACTCACTCTCCTTTGATATTTTCTATTATTAAGCCAATAGTCCCTCTGTTAACAACATGACTGGACTTTTTTCCACATGAGCTTTATTCATAGATAAAATCATAATTGAATAACTTTGGAAGGAAATTGTATCCAGATATTTGGGGGAAAAAAAAAAAACATATGCTTTGATCAAGATATATATAACAGAAACTGAATCTTAATCAAGTTACAGATTTCCTCCCAAAAATATTTTATTATGATTTTAGTCTTAATTAAAGCTCATGTGATCTAAATGTGTACAATATCAGCACAGTTTTTCACGGATTAGATAATTTCAGGGTGTGAAAATAATCTTAGTTTATATTAAGTGGTTGCAATGGTTTTCTTACACCAAGTTTTGATCTGTGCGTGTTTATTTTTGAAGGCAATTATGAAAAATCGACAAAATTGCCGAATGATGCTTCACCTCCTAATGAGACTTCAGATGATGGTAATATATCTGGATTGTTATTATTATTGTTATTATTGTTGTTTTTCTGTTGATAACCAGAATGTAGCTTTAGTAATGCTTGAAAAATTTGACATGTTTAAATAACACTCCATTTAGAGTCTTTTTACAGAAGTAAGAGTACAAGTGGACACACACATGTTTAAATAACACTACATTTAGTGTCTTTTTAACACACACACATTGTAGGACATTTTCACACGCAAATTGTGGGACATTTTAAATGATTTTGGATGCAAGAATGAAGATATTATTTGAAAGCGACAGATTTTATTATCCATATGGTAAACAATGTGATAACTCGAAGGTTATAGGTTTCATCAAATTCTTATTTGTAATGAATTACTAGAATGCTTTTATTCATAAGCACCAAGGTTGATCAATACAATATTAAAATGGAGAGTTTTTGCACGACTATTGATATGTGTTTTCTATTATATTCTATAAGCGTTCTTAGCTGTACTACTGCCATTGTCTAGTTATTACCATATGATTGTGATCAGGTGTGATTCTGTGAAACTACAGATTGGGAAGCTATTGCAGATCGCTCGCCTGATGAATTACTTTCCTCACAATGTTTGCCTGGAGTATCAGAACTTTCTTTGGAAGATACCAAACCTAAAGCCCCTAAGCGGCGTGGAAGGGGGACATTTTCGTATGAGAAACGTGAATTATACAGTGATTATTTGTCTAATAAGACAATTATTGATAACACAGAGGATCAAGATGTTGGTCATGATTCAGAGAGGAATACTGATATAAGACATTGTAAGTTCAAAGTCTTCAACAATTTGTAGTCGTGTAAACGTTGTTTATTTTACATAATCGTATTATTTAGATTGTTAAAACCAGGATCTAAAAATTTGTTATTGTATTGTGTTCAGCAACATATGGTACACATCATGTCCTCCTTTTGGCTGATTTCTCACCAAGCACCAGAACGATAGATCTGGAGAAGCTTTTTGATGATTTTAGAGATCGTGGAGTTGTTATTCGATGGATCAACGATACCACTGCACTTGCAGTATTCCGAACACCATCAATTGGTAATTTCATATTGAACTTGTCTTCTTCTTGATAATATATTAGTCTCGTGAGTCTCTTTAATTCTACTGAGCTAGGATTGGGTTAAGGTGCCACTTCTGCTGCAGTGAACTGTTGTAACATATGGTTTGGCAGCAATTAACACAAATTTGGAAAATTATACCATAGCTTTCATAAACAAATTTCATTGAAAAACTTCAAGCATTTAAGCATTAATATTAAGGTCCAACATAGCACATGTACACTTGGTAGGGCAATTGTTTCTCTCTCTCTCTCTCTCTCTCTTTTTGGTTTATTTTGTATTTCAGCAGATATATGGAGTAAAGGTGATGAGAGAGGGAGAGTGATAATTTAGATATTATATGTAACTTTGGACTGAGATATTTGGAATAATTCCAAGATTTGTTGAGAAGCTAGATTACAGAGGGTACGCCGTATGTGGGAGTTTTACTTGCCACTTTGCATCTTTTTCTGCCTTCTACTTGAATCAAGGACAAATGACCCCTGAAGTTTACAACCTGCAAAATGTTATAAAGTATTATGATAGAATCAGATTTGTTGTTCATTTTTTTTGGCTCATAACAAATTATTTTTATTTTCTCTTTGTGGTTTTAAGCATATCTTTCGACGTTGCTTTGAGATTTGAAAAGTGGAAAATTTGAATTAGCATGTAGCTTCACAGGCATCATTTTGCTGCCACAATGTAATGATGTCCTAAAGGTCTTTTAGGTCTAGGAAAAGAATCTCCCAAACATAATTGTTTGCGAGGGTCAAAACAGCTGCAAGGAGAAAACATCCTTGGAAAAAATTCGTCACTGGTTGTTGTTCCCATTGACATGTTTTGGATGCATTTTGTCGTTAAAATATTATTTGTTTTGGTTTGCAGGAAGACACTTTAACTTCCATATATTGTATTTTATCCATTTTCTCAGTTGGATAAGGAATAGGTTAATTTTGGTCTGAGGGATACATTGTACTTGAGCATCTCTCTTTGGAGGAAGCTTATCAGTTCTTAGGTTAATAGAAAATAAGCTCATCACTTTCCTAGTATTGTGTTCTGGGGTGGTAGGTTACTGTCGAGTGGTGAAGATATTGTTGGTTGGCAAGTGAAGTATAGTTAATTCAAGCGCTACTTTCTTTCGAACCAAGTTTTTAACTTTTACGTTTCTAGTTAATTTTTAATTTGGTAAATTGACAATCTTAATATTGTAATGCAGCGCTTGAGGCCAGTAACCGTGTCAGTTGTCCATTCACGGTGCGAATACTTAACGAGGATGATGACATTTTAAGCTCAATCCCGCCAAAAGGTAAAACATCTATGTTTGTGAAACATATATTACCTTTTTCTGTGAAATGGATGGGCATTTTCTTTCTTCCAGGACTGAATTTCAGGATTGCAGTACAAAAAAGGAAAAATGGAAAAAGGAAGAAAGTCGGTCTTGTCCAGTAGGACACTGGCTTTTCTGCTAGAAACCTTTTTTTTCTTTTTTTTTCCTTTTTCTTTACTGGTTGAGCAACCTTCCGCTTGAGTGTGCCCACGTTATTTACTCTGAACTCTTAAGCTGTTTGGGGTACTAGGGAAAGACAACAGTAAAGAAATAAATTATTATTCTCTTACTATGTTTGGTATGAACTCCCTCCTTTAATCCCTTCATGATGGGATTAAAATTGGGGTTTTATCAAGAATTTAAAATCGCTCACACAATCTATTCCCTCCTCGTCTCTCTTACCAAACAATCACAGTTTCTG
>CM046377.1:8788701-8819769 GCA_025413485.1 Ficus microcarpa | reverse complement strand
CTTGAAGAAAAACATTCTATTACCTGTACATTCAGTGACCGGAGTCAGGATTTAGGATTTTTTTAAAAAATTATTTTATTAAAAAATATTTTCATTTATAAGTACATAGGGTCATGAGTATTTTTAACGGTTTTAAGACAATTTTCTTATAGGGTAAAAATATATTAAAGATCTTTATTTGACTTTCTGGTGATATTTATTAATATTATGAATGTAAATAAAATATTCATAAAATATATATATCTATTAATTTAATGGGAGACAAGACTAATTTATACACGTACACACTATATTAAAATTTTAAAATATATTATATTAAGATTAAAAAGAAAAAAAGCTAGGGGGGCATGGCCCCCTCTCCCTACCCCCTCCCTCTGTTGGTGCGCACATTTGAAACTTTTATTATCCTCCAATCCCTGTTTTTAGTTTAGTGTCACTTTGTAAGAATTGTATACCTCATCTCATATTTGATTTTAAGGGATTAAGCTTTCAAATTAAAAGATCAATATATTAAGTGGACTGACTCAATATCCATATATATATGTATCCCCGTAAGATGATGCTCTCGTTGAAGTAACCAATAATGTATTTGATTATTCTGGCTGCTCGTTTGATGTTGAATTTGTGACTTCTAAATAAATGAGCTTTCATTTTAAAAGGTCAATCAATTTGTCAAGTGAAGTGATCTAATATCTGTATATGTCTATTATTATTTTCACATTTTGAGGATGTGGGTTTTGGTTTCTTTCAACATCTAAAGAGTAGTTTACATGTATGCATAATCAATTGTGTTAGTTTTATCTCATTATTTTCTTTGCCTAAATTGTTACATTTCTTTAATTTGTACTAATAGCTTTTCCTTCGTACATGCCAGGGATGAGTCCAATTTAGTTGAGAGAATAATCGAAGTTATTTTAAGAAAAATGAATCATACTCTATCAAGAGCCAATATCGAGGGTTTAGTTGGAATTACAAAACGTATTGAACAAATTGAATCCTTGATGTGCACTAGCTCCTTAGACAACGTTTGGAAACTTGGCATTTGGGGCTGTGGTGGTATAGGCAAAACAACCCTTGCACGGGTTGTATTCGACCAAATCTCTTATGAATTTGAAAGTTGTTGCTTTCTTGCTAATATCAGGGAAGAATGGGGCAAAGGCAACAAACACTACTTAAAGGAAAAATTATTTTCTGATTTGTTGAGAGAAAAAGATCCAAATATAGGTACCTTATCTGTAGGACCAACATATGATAAGGGTCGGCTATGTAGTAAAAAAGTGCTTATCGTTTTCGATGACGTGGTTGATTCAGAGCAGTTAGAATTTTTAGCTGAAGTCTACCGTTGGTTTGGCCCTGGGAGTAGAATAATCATTACAACAAGAGATATGGAAGTGCTACGGGAAGGAGCTGACAAGATACACAAAGTTGAGATATTAAACAACGAGGAAGCTCTTCAACTCTTTCAGTCGAATGCTTTTAAAGGAACCCCTTTCCCAAAAGAACTTTTACATCTTTCAGAAAGAGTCATTAACTACAGTGAAGGCATTCCATTAGCTCTGAAAGTTTTTGGTTCTTTTCTTCGCGGGAAGAAACATGAAAACTGGGAAGAAGAATTGAACAAGCTGAAAGAATGTCCCCACCAAAAAGTTCAAAGTATCTTGAGAATAAGTTTTGATGGATTGGACCAAATGCAACAATGTATATTTTTAGATATCGCATGCTTTTTCAAAGGTTTGCGTAGAGATTATGCAGAAAGGATGCTGTATGCTTGTCGTTCGTTTGCAAAATCAATAATTGATAATCTTGTTGATAGGTCCCTCATTACTATAAAAGAGGATAACATACTCTGGATGCATGATTTGGTACAAGAAATGGGATGGGAGATTGAACAATCCAACAAAGAGCTTCCAAGGCGCAGTAGATTGTGGAATGCTGAAGATGTCTACCGTATCTTGAAAACTGATATTGTAAGTACGGTTGAATGCACTAAACATAAATTCTAGAAAACTAGTGTTGATGGTATTTTGTTTATTAGCATTGAAAAATATCTTTATCCAATGGCCAAATTTGATCTATACAAATTACATTTTAGAATAGATTAAGTTTTAGTACTTTTTGCTCAATTATATTTTGTCCTTAATTGTCAGGGCACTGTGACAATTGAGGGAATAGTTTTAGATTCGTGGAAAATCAGCGAAGTACACCCTGCCGCCTTTAAAAATATGTATAAGTTAAGGTTGCTGAAAATTCTCCATTCCAAGAAGTACGAAGTGTGCATTCCTTCCGGGGATGATGATCTTCAGTTTCTTCCTGATACCCTTAGAATTCTCCATTGGGATGGATACCCTTGGAAATCTTTTCCATTAGGTTTTAGACCACAATATCTTGTTGAACTTATCCTGCCTAACAGCAAAGTTAAGAAGCTTTGGGAAGGAAGCCAAGTAAGCATAAGTTTTCATGAATTGATCAAATAGAATATCTAAAGCTATACATACAGTAGATGCTAAAGTTATTCTAATTATTTCTAGCTTTGTTTTTTGACAGCATCTCGGGAGCTTGAAAAAGATTGATTTTAGTTACTCCAAACACCTAACTGTACTTCCAGATCTTTCTGGAGCTTCAAAGTTGGAGCATGTATATCTTGAATATTGCACTAGTTTGGAAGAAGTTCCGTCTTATTTTGAACATCTGGATGAGCTTAAAACTCTCTTCCTTGTGGGTTGCTCGTCCATCCTTAAGTTTCCAAAGGTTGCCAAGAGTATTGTTTGTTTGGCGTTGAGCAGAACATCAATACATGAAGTTCCGGCCTCGTCTATTGAGCATCTTTGTTGTCTTGAGATATTAAGCCTTGATTTTTGCAGAAATGTCAAGAGTCTTCCACACCACATCTCAAAGATGAAAAGTTTGAAGGCGGTTACATTTGAAGGAACTCTTTTGCTTTATAAATATTTCCATGATAATTTTCCCTGGTGGATTGAAAAAGTATTTACGCTTTCACAGTTGAGCACTTATAGAGATGAAGTTAAGGGCGATTTTAGATTTTTTCTTCGTCCTCTTTTGAAACTTGAATGTGTTCCAAAGCTCCCCCTGGTTGGTTTTTATCGAGGCATTGACATGTATGTGCATCTTGTGTCAATTTCGGGAAGATTTGGTGAACATGATCAAGGAACCACGTCAGATTCTGCTGAAGAACTACACATACAAAATCCAATTGATGTTGGGAAGGAATTTCTACTTTTTAATTGCCTACAATTGTATGGGAAAGGAGTACACGACAACAAATTGATGTCTGCCCGAATGCTGAAATTCCTTTCTAGGAAAATTGCATTGCAAGAATTTACAAGCCATGTATGTCTCTTTCTTTAAATATTTTGTTACTTTTTTCTCATCCCGTGTACAAATTTGTTTTTTTTCCTTGGTACAGGTGTTTGAAACAGCTACAGAGTTTTTCACAAGGTAATATTATATTATTTTAACGACTTGTTCTGTAATTAAATGGTGCAGGGACTTCCTATTGAAGCAGATATTGGCGTTTGTTGTACTGGGGTACAAGTTCCAAAGTGGTTTCGGTATCGATTTTCTGAACCAATTTTTCGTGTTCCTTTTATGATTCCATGCGCAAGCTTCAATTACGACCAATGGGTAGTGATTGACCTTCCTCCAAACTCACTTAATTCCAACTTTTTGGGTTTCGCTGTATGTGCTTCTGTTACGACCAATGGGTTTCAGCAAATTAGTCTCTTGTGTAAACCACACTTTATAACGAGCAATGGTGTCAAATTGACATGGGATTTAAATTATTATTGTACGTGTTTGCGGGCAAGAGTTTTGGAAGTGGATTGGCTCATTGTACGGGAAAAGATCACCAAAGTCGTGTTTGAGTTCTCATTATATCCAGAAAACACAGCTCGCCATCATCACTGGCGTTTAAATGAGTGTGGGATCCACCTTCTATATGAGGAAGATGCATACAAATTTGGTGTACTTATTCCTGAGAATTGGAAAGAACTAGAGGAAGAAGAAGAAGAAGAAGAAGAAGATAATGAGGAAGCTGCAAACAGAGTTTTCTGTAATTTATCAAGAGGATCGAAAAGCACTAATTGGAAGAAGAAGAAGAAGAAGAAGATAATGAGGAAGCTGCAACCAGAGTATGTGTAATTTATCAAGAGGATTGGAAAAGAACAAGAAGATGATAATGAGGAAGCTGCAACTAGAGTTTCTGTAATTTATCAAGAGGATCGGAAAGCACCAATGGAAGAAGAAGAAGATGATGATGATGACGAATTCGTGGAAGATGCAAACAGATTTTGTGTAGGTAATCAAGAGGATTGGAGGAAGAAGAAGAAGAATACGAGGAAAATGCAAACAAAGTTGGTGTATCCAATAAGGAGATTTGGAAATTTTGTCATCAAGATCTTTCGACAGCAGAAGAAGAGGAAGAAGAGAACAAGAAGAACAAGATCAATTATGAATTAAACATATGTCAACTATATTGAAGCAAGAAGAAGACAGCAAGCCACGCGGGTATGTACAAAATCCTGTCTTTGTCACCCCATTAATTTTTTCAGTTCTTTATTTTTTCTGTGTAACTTGATGTGAGGGACTTCATTTTTTCTATGTGTACAAAATCCTGTCTTTGTCGCTCCATTTATTTTTTAAGTTCCTTTTCTTTTTTTTTTTTTCCTGTCTAACTTGATGTGGGGGATTCAAAATTTAAACTTCGGCATTTACTTGAGTGAGGAAGAAGAATATGAGACTAGTGAAAAGTCTTAAATATGTATACCACTATACTCTTTCTTTCTTTCTTTCTTCTTTTTTTTTTCTTTTGCTGAAAAAAAAAACCACTTTACTCTGATACAGAAGAACATTGATTGATCATAACACAATTCAACTGCAACAAAACAAGAAGAAGATTGCAACCTGTTGCGAGGTACGTATTAAAGTCTGTCTTTGCCTTCCGATTAATTATGTTCTTTTTTCTTCCCTATTTTGATGAATTTCGGGTGCGGGATTCTAACTCTAAACTTTAATATGGTGACCATGTGCTTACTGCTAAGTGAAGTCTGCAAAATCGATTGGTCGTGGTTTTTTTTCATTACATGAAAAATCAGTAAAAGTATTCAACAAGACTTACATATTGATACAAGACTTCAGAATTGAATCATTGATTGAAAATCTGTATAAGGATGTGTCGTTTTAAGAACATTTGGAGTGACCAAATGCTAATTAGTAAGTTAAGCTTTTTTGTTAGAGAAGTCGGTGTTGCTTTTGGCTATGACTTATGCAAGTTCCTTTCGGAACATATAATAACACATTTGATTGCCTCCATGACTATGTTTCTCAGATTCTTCCAGAATTCGTGATGACACAGTCTGCTAGTTTGGTGGATTTCAAATTAAGCCGTGAAATTTTTACTTTTTGTTTCCAGGTAATTTGTAGACTTGTGCTAGACTGCCGTTTTCAGATAATGATGTCTAAAAATCATATTTTCTAATAATGAGTCTTGTAGTAATTTGTCATTTGCTTTGATACAGATGGCACAGTTTAAAGACCTGATTCTAATCTGCGGTACAAAGTGAAAGACAACACAATTTTTACAACTTCCAAAGGTCTAATTTTAATTTAAATTGATTACTTGAGACAATAGAGAGAAAAAAGAAAAAAGAAAAAAAAAAGAGATAAATTGCATGCTATTATTTATGGTTTTCGCTATGCAGACTCAGTTTGCTTAGTTCTCCCTCTTGCAGAGTACTCTTGTTTTGGATTGCCGGAGGTCCAAAGAGGAAAACATTGTAGCTCCTTTAGAAAGCTTCTTCGTCGAGAGTTGAGATGTGAGGAAATGAAACCCTTCTATTCTGTCATTAAGATGCTACTTATGCACACATTAAATGTCTTCCATATCTTGTAAGAACATGTTGACAAGTTCGGTAACCAACCGAATGAAATGGAACTCCATGAGCTGAACTGCATTATTGTTCCTCTAGAATTCACGAGTTGGAGGAACATGCTGAATATGGCTTTTGAACATGTTTCTGATGTGCAGGAACATGTGGAGAACAAGAAGTCAAAGTTGGTGAATTCTGAAACACTTTGCAGGAGGCTTTTCAAGAAATTTTCAGATGGTGTGAACTATATATATATATTGGAATTTGAGGAACCGTGATATTCCGGTGCCAGTTTTCTTCTCCCGTTGATGTTCCTGTCGCAAGATCCAATTCGTTCACCTACCAAAGTCGAAGATCATCTCGGGATGTCCATCTAGCTCGAAGGTTTTGTTAGCTAGTTTTTAATCTTTTTACTTTTTAAGTTTTGTACAAGATGAGGAGTTGTCTTTTAAAGGAGATTTAAATTCCTAAGCTTTGTGTAAAGAAAACTCCTTGTGAAAGAATAAAATGTCTTCCTTTCTTTTCTTTTCTTTTTTTCTAGAAATTTGTGAAAATGACCTAATCAGAAAGCTAAATTAGGAAAATGACTTTCCATTTTATTTTGAATTTTTTTAATTCATAAAATGCTGACTCAATTTTAAAATAACAAGAAAGTAAACTACAATAAATAATGAACTCATTTCCCTTAGCTATTCCTTCCTTCGGCTTCTTCTTCCTCGCTGCTTCCTCTCTATTCTCTTCTCCGAACAAATTTCTACTTCCTCTCCTCTCCTCTCTTGCGAAGCTTTCCCTTCTTTTTTTCTCCAAAGTTAACCAAATTTCTACGTCTACCGGACTTCCTCCGTGGCAGCAGCAGCTTCCCCTGCTTCTCCCCGTTCTTCTTCTTCATATTCCCAAAATCCTGGCAGCAGCTTCCCCTGCTTCGCTGTTCTTCTTCTTCATCTCCCCAAAATCCTGACAGCAGCTTCCCCGTTCGTATTCTTCGGCTTCTTCGTCCAAACAAACCGAACAAATTCATCTTCTTCATCGGAGGTCTGCCAAACCCCAAACCCCAAATTCATCTCCTTCCGCCGGGCACGCGACCTTCCTCGCGCGCAACGCGTCATAACTCGTTTCGATTACGAGTTCGAGGTTCCTCTTCGGCTTTGATCCCGCGACTTCATAGGTAATTTTGATTCGCATTGGTTTAGTCTCTCACAATGCACATTTGCGTTTACCCATTCATCACACATCGTTCGAAGAACACATTGGTTTTCTCAAACATTTGTGACGAGAATTTTTTTTTGTAAATGAGAAATAATGATGGTTATTGGATATGCTGAGTTTTG
The DNA here is from genome assembly GCA_025413485.1 of Ficus microcarpa. Taxonomy (NCBI): domain Eukaryota; kingdom Viridiplantae; phylum Streptophyta; class Magnoliopsida; order Rosales; family Moraceae; genus Ficus; species Ficus microcarpa. The sequence continues at coordinate 8,812,556 of CM046377.1, read as the reverse complement.
GAATCTCTTGTTTTGTTAATCGTTCACATGCTCTGAGAAATGCCCATCTTTGAGTTAATCTTAATCTTTTGGATGAAAAGGATTTTGTGCCCTTTGAATATTTTAATCTGTGGTCCACCTACGAGTATTGGGCATACGCTTTGATATATACCCTCTCTTATATGTGTAGATGCCATTATAAAAATGTAACAAAAAATGCAGAGTATCTGATATACCCACCCCAACTAACCACCGCAATGCCTCGGTTGGAGCCTGAGCTTGCCATGCCAAGCATCTGCACGCTGCCTCATCTTGGGGCAGCCATTATTTCGTGACCAATGAGACTCTCGGATTGTAGGAGTGGAAGAGCAAATGATGCTGCAGATATATGTGTATATATAGATACATGTGTTTGTGTGTGTCTGTGTGATTGGTTTGGGACTAAGTTGTTGTCTCAGTCGTTGCTTTCTTTAGGCAAGGCATGATGGATTTTGGCTTTGAGAGCTTGCAGGTTTTTTTTTTCTTTTTTTTGGGCCTTTGTTGCTCGTTGTAATCATGGGGTTGTGCATAGCTGAATTAATATCACTGTGATTGTCTCGTCAAGTTTAGTTAAATAGGCTGGTAATGCTAGATTTTAGTTCACAAAGCAAATTTCAATGTTGGCCCAAATATTTATTGTAGGCCGTTAAATTACTTGATTTTTTGTACTTGTACTAAAAAAGTTAGTCACTTGAATGCCCAACTTAATTTTAAAGCTCTGTCTTTGTTGTCTCATTAATTTGGGATTTAGTAGAGGCATTTGATCAAGTAGAATTCTAATCTGTACTTCATTTTGAATCGTTACAATTTTATCAAGATTTATTAACTGTGATAATGAGTTATCTTACCATAAATTATAACATGATGTAATGGTTTAAAATTGTGAATGATCAATAAGGTATTTTTAAATATATCTATTAATCTGCACCACAAGTATCAATTTACTTGATAAGTTTTGTATTCTACATTTCAATAGCAGATGCATAAAAAGTGTGACAAGGTTTGTTAGGTGTCGTTTTCTCCTTAATCTTTTCAAGCAAATTGACAGATCGCTTGTCATCAAATCAGGCTATTCCTGTAAAATGCGTATCAGCAACATAGAGAGGGAATCATGAAACAGCTGTATAGATTCGCTTTTATGGTCTATAGTTTGGCCTTCTTTTCTCCTCTCTGCCACACATATTTGTCTTTTTTCATTAAACATTTGTGGGATTGTGAAGCATCCACAATAAATCTCTTCCAAGTGTCTTGGCATGTATTTCCTGTTAGGTTTTGAATTATAAAATTTGAATTTTAGCTTGTTCGTATGTTATTTAAACTGTGTGAATTATTTGAGTGAAAAAGTATAAAAATTTAAAAAATATTGAAAAAAGTTGACCATGTATTTGAAGAAGTTTGAGGGGAAAAGTGTATAAATTTAAAATGTATTAAAAAAAAATCAACATGTCGTTTATTTCATTCGGTTAAAAAAAATTTAAAAACAAAGGCACAAAGGGAAATGAAAAGGTAATCAATGTTAAATGAAGAGTAATGCTGAGTCAATTTTATCTGAAAATAACAAGTTGGCGGAAGAGAAAATATTTAGAATATATTAAACTTTATTTGTGATAGCCGAACAAGACAATACAAAAATCAAGACTTCATGAGTAAAGAACAAAACATGCAACAAGAACCCAACGAGGGATAATAGATATATTATATGTGTATGTATAAATTTATATATATATTTATGTACAAGAATAGTACTTGATCTGAATTATGATTTTTGAATAATTATGATTTATGGTCCTTTGATTTTTGTTCCATTGATTGAGTGCTCCTTATACTTATAGTGTGGAGTAATAACGAATGTTCGCACATGATTCTTGTCTGGATAAATTTTTTTTTTTTTTTCCTGTTGATTGCAGTAAAATTTGTAGTTGTATTCTTTATATTGTTTGTTAACTGATAATCTCAAAATCTATGATAGGTATGAGTCAGATCTACATTCTCATGGAGTATAATGGAAAGTGGGAACAGGTGGATGGTGGATTTTGGAGGTGGTTCGGAGTTGGTATGAGCAAGGGCTTTGTGGTTGAAAGGAGTATTACGTTTTTAGAATTGGAAGAGAGAATCTACGACAGAACAAGTATCGACCGAAGTTTGTATGCAATTGAGATAACATATAAACCTGTTGGTGACATTTTTGGTGAGACTGCTGCACCAAGTCTTATGTCCACCGATTCAGATATTATAGATCTTATGTTTTTGTACAACGAAAAACGAGGAATGACGTTACATGTTATAGTCAAGGAAAAATGTGATAAAGGAAAAGCAATATGTGTTCGTGGTGATGATGATCTGAACAGTAATGGTGGTGATGCACTAGGCTTTCATGATGACTATTTTGGGTGTCGGATCAGTGAAGAAATCCCATTTGTTGCAAGGTTTGTTCCAACTGAATTACTTAGTAGTTATGAGCATTCGCTGCAGATTTGTGCCGCTAGTACACCGATCAATGAAAGGATTGCTGCATTTAATCCAACTCCAATCACTGGTTCCAATCCAACCCCAGAAGAGACAGTGCTCGAGGAGGTAGCTAATGAAGATGATGGTCAAGATTTAACAAACGATGATGTACTCGAACGAGGTGATGAGGTGCGCAAGGGATGTGATGGTGTACCCGAAGAAGGTGATGGTGTACCCGAAGATGATGATGGCGTACCCGAAGGAGGTGATGGTCTACATGAGAGAGTTTATGATAGCCGTTGGTAGCATTCTGAATCTGAAGAGACAAGATTTGTTCCACTGATTAGTTCTGATAGCGGCAGAAATGATGGTTCGGATTTAATGGTGGGTAAACATTTTGATAGCAAGGGAGAATTGAATACAAAGTTAAACCTCGTCGCCATTAATGGAAAGTTTGAAATTAAGGTCAAAAAGTCAACCAGGACATTGAAGGAAGTTGTATATGTAGATGAACCAAATTGCTTGTGGCAGGTGCGAGCTACAAAAATGCCCGGGTCGAACTTTTTTGTCATTCGACAATATAACGGTATCCACACTTGCTCGTTGATGAATCGATCGATCAATCACAGACAAGCATCCAGTCGTGTAATTGGAGCTCGCATGAAAGGACACTTCATCGATTGTAAGCAACCACCCAATCCAAAAGTTCTAATGGGATTCATGAATCAGGAACTGCAGGTTCAAGTAAGTTATTGGAAGGCATGGAAAGGAAGGCAATTTGCTCAAAATTTGATCAGAGGGACGCCACAACACAGCTTCGCTATGCTCCCCGTCGTATTGTTACATGCTCAAGCAGGTTAATAAGGGTACAGTAACGCACATTGAAGTTGATTCAGATAATAAGTTCAAGTATTTTTTTATGGCTTTAGGAGCAGCTATACGAGGTTTTAAGAACATGAGAAAAGTTATTGGCATAGATGGAGCCTGGATCAAAACTAAATATAAGGGAGTGTTGATGGTCGCTGCCACACAAGATAGTGAGTATCACAGTTATCCAATTGCATGGGGTTTGGGTGACACTGAGAACAATGATTCATGGACTTGGTTTTTTCAGAAGCTGAAGGAGGTAATACCTGACAGCTCAGAGCTATGTTTTATTTCTGATAGGAACCAGAGCATTAGTTATGCGGTGAGTCACATTTATCCTATGGCGCAGCATGGGGCATGTTATTATCATGTCATGATGAATATTAAGAACCGTTTCAAGAGTGCTGCTTCGCTTGGAGTGTTCAAGGCTGCTGCTGAAGCATACTGTTTAGAGGAGTTTGAGAAACATTTCAGTGACATGAGTCAAAAATTTCCAAAGGTCGCTCAGTATCTCGAGAAAGATGTCAAGTTTGAAAAGTGGTCAAGAGCGCACTTTAAAGGCAACAGGTACGAAGTTATGACTACTAACATAGTCGAGACTTTGAATAATATGATGCTGAAGGCAAGAGAGTATCCCATAACTGCAATGATTGATTTCATCATATTCACAATGGGGCAATGGTTCTTCACTCGGCGGCGAGAATCAGTTTCAGTGACCACACCAATTACACCAAAGAGAGAAGCAATACTCAGAAGTAGATTTGACTTTTCTGGTTCATTGACGCCATACCAACTGAACGAGAACGAATACACTGTGATGGGTGGTGATTTCAATGCATGTGTCAATTTAACAACAAGGAGTTGCACGTGTAGGGTTTTCAATATTGACAAGATTCCGTGCATCCACGCTATAGCAGCAGCAGGTCTTTATCAGCCGCAACATACTGGATCTTACATATACTCCCTCTGTTCTGAGTACTACACTTCAGATTACTGGATTTTTGCATATGCAGAAACTATTTATCCTGTTCCTTCAGAATCGCAATGGCACAATATCCCTGAAGAGGTACGAGCGACTAAGGTTGTAGAGCCAGACGTGAAAATATTTAGAGGTAGGCCAAGATTAACTCGCTTCCCTTCACAAGGAGAATGTATAGTCAAGAAATATAAATGCGCGACATGTGGTCAGGGAGGACATAACTCAAAGAAATGTCCCAACTTATCACAATCATCCGATGTTAGAAGCAACACCTGATAATGAAATTATGAGTTTGACTAATTTCGTTTTATGGATGCTGGTTATTTGTTTTAGTCATTACGTATAGTTGAGAAAGTTATTAATTTCGTTGAAAATTGGTCTGTCATTTTTTAGGCAAATCATACATCACATAAGTCAACACAGTAGTTAATTTTACTTTTCGTGTACTGGGAAAAATAAAAAAAGTCAACATGGTCACTGACCACAAAACCCGACATGTGTTTAACTCATGACTTTTGATTTCGTTTTGTTTTTTTTTTTAATTTTATTTTTCCCCTCACCCACACTAATTTTTTTTGTTTTTTTTTCTTTTTCATACCAAAAGCAGAAATTAACATAGCAAATTTTTGTTTCCATTTGAGAGTAATTGCGCACGCATAATTTTTGTGCAAACCCTTGGAACGGCACAAAAAAAAAAAAATTAACGACCACTAGTAGATAGTGTTTTTTTCCGTATGGTAGGTCCGTGTAAAAATTGACTTTGTATAAATTTTTCCCGTTAAACGAAATGCAAAATTAACAATTCCAATGACTTTTTCAAGACGGATGCGACTTTCCTCAGTTGGTTTGGGTGGCATAGCTCTAATTTTGATTTGTCTCAACACCCACGGAACGACCACAAAAAGTCTAGTAAAATAACACTAAAAATTGCGTCACGACCGTTCGATCGTGCGATGTAAAATTTCGACTTGTTCAACTTAATTTTTTCCGCCTAGTGAAAACACCAAAAACCATGCCAACGACAGAATCCATGTATGATTTGCCTCTCAACGTTCGGAACGACCATTGAAGCGGTCGGAACGACGACTTTTAGTGACTTGTAAATGTTGACTCTTTTTTGAACTTTTTTACTGTAAATTGAAAAAATTAGAAAAAAAGTCACCAACTACTAGAGGCATATATGAGTAGCCCAACAAACCTCTGAACAACCAGGAACGACCGCAGAACGACTATCCAAAAAAGCGGATTGTGGTATCTAAAAAGTCACTTGGAAATTGTTGACTTATGTGAAATTTCCTACCGTTAATTGAAAAAATTAGAAAAAAGTCACCAACATTTAGTAACATATATGAGAAGCCCAACAAACCCCGGAACGACCAGGAACGACCGCGGAACGACCGTCGAAAAAGGCGGAACGACCTCTAAAAAGAGTTGAAAAATGTTGACTTTTAGTAGAAATTTTACAGTTAATTGAAAAAATTAGAAAAAAGTGACCAACTACTAGGGGCATATATTAGAAGGCCAACAACGTCCGGAACGACCAGGAACGACCGTCCAAAAAGGTGGAACGACCTCTAATAACTTGTTGAAAAATGTTGACTTTTAGTAGAAATTTTACCGTTAATTGAAAAAATTAGAAAAAAGTGACCAACTACTAGGGGCATATATTAGAAGGCCAACAACGTCCGGAACGACCAGGAACGACCGCGGAACGACCGTCGAAAAAGGAGGAACGACCTCTAATAACTTGTTGAAAAATGTTGACTTTTAGTAGAAACTTTACCGTTAATTGAAAAATTTAGAAAAAAGTCACCAACTACTAGGGGCATATATTGGAAGGCCAACAACATCCGGAACGACCATCGAAAAAGGCGGAACGACCTCTAAAAAGAGTTGAAAAATGTTGACTTTTAGTAGAAATTTTACCGTTAATTGAAAAAATTAGAAAAAAGTGACCAACTACTAAAGGCATATATTAGAAGGCCAACAACGTCCGGAACGACCAGGAACGACCGCGGAACGACCGTCGAAAAAGGCGGAACGACCTCTAATAACTTGTTGAAAAATGTTGACTTTTAGTAGAAATTTTACCGTTAATTGAAAAAATTAGAAAAAAGTGACCAACTACTAGGGGCATATATTAGAAGGCCAACAACGTCCGGAACGATCAGGAACGACCGCGGAACGACCGTCCAAAAAGGCGGAACGACCTCTAATAACTTGTTGAAAAATGTTGACTTTTAGTAGAAATTTTACCGTTAATTGAAAAATTTAGAAAAAAGTCACCAACTACTAGGGGCATATATTGGAAGGCCAACAACGTCCGGAACGACCAGGAACGACCGTGGAACGACCGTCGAAAAAGGCGGAACGACCTCTAAAAAGAGTTGAAAAATGTTGACTTTTAGTAGAAATTTTACCGTTAATTGAAAAAATTAGAAAAAAGTGACCAACTACTAGGGGCATATATTAGAAGGCCAACAACGTCCGGAACGACCAGGAACGACCGCGGAACGACCGTCCAAAAAGGCGGAACGACCTCTAATAACTTGTTGAAAAATGTTGACTTTTAGTAGAAATTTTACCGTTAATTGAAAAAATTAGAAAAAAGTGACCAACTACTGGGGGCATATATTAGAAGGCCAACAACGTCCGGAACGACCAGCAACGACCGCGGAACGACCGTCCAAAAAGGCGGAACGACCTCTAATAACTTGTTGAAAAATGTTGACTTTTAGTAGAAATTTTACCGTTAATTGAAAAATTTAGAAAAAAGTGACCAACTACTCGGGGCATATATTAGAAGGCCAACAACGTCCGGAACGACCAGGAACGACCGCGGAACGACAGTCCAAAAAGGCGGAACAACCTCTAATAACTTGTTGAAAAATGTTGACTTTTAGTAGAAATTTTACCGTTAATTGAAAAATTTAGAAAAAAGTGACCAACTACTGGGGGCATATATTAGAAGGCCAACAACGTCCGGAACGACCAGCAACGACCGCGGAACGACCGTCCAAAAAGGCGGAACGACCTCTAATAACTTGTTGAAAAATGTTGACTTTTAGTAGAAATTTTACCGTTAATTGAAAAATTTAGAAAAAAGTGACCAACTACTGGGGGCATATATTAGAAGGCCAACAACGTCCGGAACGACCAGGAACGACCGTCCAAAAAGGCGGAACGACCTCTAATAACTTGTTGAAAAATGTTGACTTTTAGTAGAAATTTTACCGTTAATTGAAAAATTTAGAAAAAAGTGACCAACTACTAGGGGCATATATTATAAGGCCAACAACGTTCGGAACGACTAGGAACGACCGCGGAACGACCGTCCAAAAAGGCAGAACGACCTTTAATAACTTGTTGAAAAATGTTGACTTTTAGTAGAAATTTTACCGTTAATTGAAAAATTTAGAAAAAAGTCACCAACTACTAGGGGCATATATTAGAAGGCCAACAACGTCCGGAACGACCAGGAACGACCGCGGAACGACCGTCCAAAAAGGCGGAACGACCTCTAATAACTTGTTGATTTCTACTAATGTTGACTTTTAGTAAATTTCTTATCTTTCAATGAAAAAATTCAACAAAATTTAAAAAACTACTAGAGGCTTGTATGAGAAGGCTAATAACGTCCGGAACGACCAGGAACGACCGCGGAACGACCATCCAAAAGTGCGGAACGACCACTAAAAAAACTTGGCCTTCTCATACAAATTTCTAATTTACTTTTTAGTGGTCGTTCCGCACTTTTGGATGGTCGTTCCGTGGTCGTTCCTGGTCGTTCCGGACATTGTTAGCCTTCTCATACAAGCCTCTAGTAGTTTTTTTAATTTTGTTGAATTTTTTCATTGAAAGATAAGAAATTTACTAAAAGTTAACATTAGTAGAAATCAACAAGTTATTAGAGGTCGTTCCGCCTTTTTGGACGGTCGTTCCGCGGTCGTTCCTGGTCGTTCCGGACGTTGTTGGCCTTCTAATATATGCCCCTAGTAGTTGGTGACTTTTTTCTAATTTTTTCAATTAACGGTAAAATTTCTACTAAAAGTCAACATTTTTCAACTCTTTTTAGAGGTCGTTCCGACTTTTTGGATGGTCGTTCTGCGGTCATTCCTGGTCGTTCCGGATGTTGTTGGCCTTCTAATATATGCCCATAGTAGTTGGTGACTTTTTTCTAATTTTTTCAATTAACGGTAAAATTTCTACTAAAAGTCAACATTTTTCAACTCTTTTTAGAGGTCGTTCCGCCTTTTTCGACGGTTGTTCCGCGGTCGTTCCTGGTCGTTCCGGACGTTGTTGGCCTTCTAATATATGTCCTAGTAGTTGGTCACTTTTTTCTAATTTATTCAATTAACGATAAAATTTCTACAAAAAGTCAACATTTTTTAACTCTTTTTAGAGGTCGTTCCGCCTTTTTCGACGGTCGTTCCGTGGTCATTCCTGGTCGTTCCGGACGTTGTTTGGGCTTCTCATATATGTTACTAAATGTTGGTGACTTTTTTCTAATTTTTTCAATTAACGCTAGGAAATTTCACATAAGTCAACACATTCCAGGTGACTTTTAGAGGTCGTTCCGCGTTTTCCGATGGTCGTTCCGTGGTCGTTCCGGACGTTGATAGGCTTCTCATACATGCTACTAAATGTTGGTGACTTTTTCCTAATTTTTTCAATTAACGGCAGGAAATTTCACATAAGTCAACACTTTCCAAGTGACTTTTAGAGGTCGTTCCGCGTTTTCCGATGGACGTTCCGTGGTCGTTCCTGGTCGTTCCAGACGTTGATGGGCTTCTCATACATGCTACTAAAAGTTGGACTATTTTCTAATTTTTTCAATTAATTGAAAAAATTTACTAAAAGTCAACATTTTTGCAAGTCTTTTTAGAGGTCGTTCCGCCTTTTTGAATAGTCGTTCCGCGGTCGGTCCTGGTCGTTTCTGGTCGTTCCGATGGTTTAGAGGCAAATCATCCATGGCTGAAGACATTGGCAACCGTTTTTGGGTGTTTTCGCTCCACGGGAAAAAAAAAAAAAAGTAAACATTTACTTCGGAACAGTCGGACATTTTGATACTCTGATATGGTAATTTTTGCGTTCGCTTAAAAAAATAAACCACCACTTTACATTGAAGCGTTAAAGACCAAAATACGAATTCAAGATTATATTTACATATGCATATATAACTGTATTGTAAATCAATGTATTGACAAGACTAGATTTCTTGATCAAAGCGTTTTTGTAGGCTTTGCAGGAGCTTGCAACTGTTTTTCAACATCGGACAATGAGGGCTGAAGCCTTTTTGGCAACTGAACCACATAAGGTGATAGTAAGACTGGCGCTCTTTTCCGCCGCCTTTCCGGTCTTTTATCGTGGTTTCTTACATTTTCCTCTGTTGCCTCGGCTTACATAGCAACTACCCTGTCATCGGTATATTCGGCACCATCTCTTACTTGTTCGTCTTGTAAGGGACGTTGCTGGCATTCGAAATTATCACCCCCACTGTATCTAGTCCCTACACCTCGTGATAGATCCCGCTCGAACTCAACATTTACCCCGCCACTACATGCGTCCTTATTCATGGCCAATGCAGACTCTATTTTTTTCGTAATTGCCTTACTGTTTTCCTCCATCTTCTGCATCATTGCCGCCTCGTGATTGGCCAACATTGATTTCATATAGCTTTCGTGCTCGCCTATACGACGGTCAATATAATGCATCAATGACTCTAAAGTGGGAATTGTGGATGCGGGTATCGCGCTGTGCGTCTGGGGGCCAAAATGGGTCGAGAATGTAGGCGTCGGGCCATACGTTAGGATTTCCCTGGGGGTAGAGGCTCCAATCTGCTCATGAGTTGGTATGGCTGGGAATGACCTCGAGGCTGTAGCAGGTTGTAGAGAGGTGGGACTTGTAGGCATCGGGTGTTGTTGGTGGCAGACCACGGGGGTAGAGGATCTAATCGTCTGCTCATGGGCCGAACTGGCAGGGAAAGACCTTGACTGCATAGCAGGATCACGAGAGACGTGACTTGATCTAATTTCATCATTTCTCTCCTCTGACTCGGCAGCATTACACAGGATGACATCTCCCTCTAATAAATTCGTCAGGCCATCAATAATATCATCAGTACAATCCTCACGCCTTTTCATTCGTAAATAATATTCTCGTTGGCTCTCCTTGGATGACGGATTCAAAGTAGGACGGACTGTAAACTGAATAAACATAATAGAAAAAAAAAAAATTTACTAACTTGACCAATGGATCTAAACAAGTATTATAAACTTTAACCTGTAACGAGTTAGTTTAAACCTCAGCAGATGTCATGGCCTCCAGGCAACGATTAAATGAGACGCCAATAGGTTTCTGAACATTCTGCCAACGAAGCCACCGAGGCCCATTTTTATTCTTCTCATTCAAGGGTAATTTCTCAGCCATCATCTCGCCTAACTTTGGCATAGCCTCAAAAGCCCATATCTGTATCACAAATTAAATTACCGTTATAATACAAATCATTTTATAAAATATATTTAAATAAGAAATTTATTAAATAAAAGCTTACTTGAAATATCCATGGGCAACCATAGAAGTTGTAGGCTGATGAAGATTTATTAAACTTTGCCACCAGATCAGTTTTTATGTAATCCAATGTCTGATTGTAACAAACATTCCCCCATGGATATTGAGTGAAGAAGTTTAGGTCGTTGGCATATTGGAGCCAAGAAGGATTTACCACCTTTTTACTGTCGGACGACATCAAGAACCCTGCCACCATGTATAGAAAGGCTAACTTTACTCTATCGTTGGTCCTATCATTTATAAGGCTCAACTCTTTTAGTTTTTTGCCAACATCTGCTAATAAAACACTTTTACTTGTTGGCCAATATCGATTTTTCAACTCGTTGTGTTCTTCTTGTGCTTTGATTTCATCATCGGAAGGTCCACCACTTGTGTATAATCCTGAAATCAAGACGAACTCATTGAGAGAGAACCTCAATGGTTTTCCTTCAATTAAGAACCAGGCTTCATGATCTTTATGACATATTGTCTTCCTCAACAGCAAATTATGAGCCAAAGCACCAGAAAATTCCCCTCCTATGGGCAAGTCTATCAAAGGACCTAGTTGAGGGTAACTTCGAAACATGGTCTTATCTTCCTCAGTTAGCCATATCTTAATTTCTTTAAGGATCGTCATTTTCGATCTTACTGTGACTTTGGCGCTGAAGTATTCTGATAGAATAAGTGAAGGTAATTCTTTGAGCTCTGATGTGAAGACCATCCTAGAAATATCCTGATCTTCTTCATCAACTTCCTCATTACTCGAACTTTCTGTAATCTGATTTGTTTCCTAAAACATACATATACATGTCGTTTACAAATATTTAAAAAAAAAAACAAACAAACAAACAAACAAAATGGAACCATTTCATGATAATTGTAAATAAAACAAGTGCCTTCTTATTTCATCACCTCGGCATTCATCTCATAACGTACAACATAGGAATATCATCATACTTTTTAGAAAAACATAAATATTACAAGAGACATTAACTACAAAAAATTTACATACAATTACAACGCCCATATTACCTCTCTAACATTCCTACCGAACCCCGGCGGTGAGCACGATAGCGGTGACGTGATTGGCTGCGACGACGATGCCGACGGCATCATCAAAGCTGGCGACGCTAGAAGGCACGACTCCGACATCCTGAGCTTCAGGAGTTGGCTGTATGGAGTATGATGAAAGTTGGAAATGAGGGACAATAGTGGGAGGTTGGCGTTCGGAAGGCGGAACGACTGAAAAATTACCACATCGAGTTAAAGGATTAATTAAGAATGGCAGCTACTAGCAAAAGAATAAAAATAAAAATATAAAAAAGCAACTGACTTTATAACAGCATTACGTCATCTCGAGAAACGAAGATGAAGTCTAAACAACGGAAAGCTACCTTTTATGTTAATTCTGTCTCTTTAATTAAAATAAAAATTATTGACAAAAAATTTTGAAGTTTCCTCGCTTACTTTGTAAACAAACAAACATTAAACTTTATGCAACCCACAACGCCGACGATATCAAATTCACCAAATCCATAACTTACTCAATTCCAAGTTCCAAATAACTCCCAAAAAGAACATTTATTTCAGATAATCTTGTTAAAGCACTCAAGTTTAAGAATGGAGTCAAGTACCGTAAGTGCTTTAAACTGCCAAATTTGCAAGTCTGAGAATCATATTTCATCGCTGAGATGGACTTAAGTCTCAGAATTTTTAGCCCCAAATCCGAGACATAATTCCCGGTTCATCGCAACAAACTTTCAATTAAGACAAGAAAAACCCAACACACTTCAATTAAACAAGGAAAACCTCACCGATTCAGCATTTTGATCATCACTATCATTTGGCATCAAAACCTAACACATTAACAAGAAAAATAAACATATTCTTCTTCTTCTTCTTTTTTAAGAAACAGAATTGTGTAAGTAATTTCGATACGTAGAAATGCTCGTCATATTGAGTTTGCAGTGACAAATAAGGTGTAAAGAGGGCAGGTACATATTAAAAGGTTCGACGACTTGAAAAGTAGTAAACGTTCATGGACCTGCCCAAGGCCGAAAACCGTGTTGACCAATTCTTGATGTTATTTTTCCTAATATTTCTTCTTCGAAAATTCTTCAATTTTTTTTCTTCAGGTAAATAAAACCGTGTTGAAAAATAAACCTATCATTTGGCAATCAATCTAGCCACAGAATCCAAAACTAAATCGCAAATTCCCAATTACACACAAGTTTCAACCACATTAGTCGAATTCTCAGTCCAACGGTTCCGAATTCAAGCCTTAGAGGTTCACCATTTCCAAATTAAAGAAAATCAACGGGCTCACAGCACGAGTGATTTAGTAAAATAAACTAATGAGTTTTTAACAAATTTCACCATTTCACCATTTCACCATTTCACAACATTTTCACCATTTCACAAATTTCTACCCACAACAACACAGCAACAAAACCAAACAAACCAGGGTGAAGGAGATGAACAGGAAAAGTCAGACCCTTTTGCTCGAAAATGAAGAAGGAGCAGCTCCTGCCTCGCTGATCCTGGCGACGAAAGACGGAGAAGGAGTACTCGGGCTCGACGAAGAAGAAGGAAGATGGAGTTCAGTCCAGGGGAGGAGAACGCCGAATAGAAAGAAAGAACAAAGTTAAATGGTTTTCGGAGAAGCAGAGGGCTTCGGCTCGAAGAAGAAGAAGAAGGAGAAGCAGAGGGCCGAACTCGGCCGAACAGTACTTGGAGGGCCCGAAGAAGAAGGAGAAGCAGAGGGAGGGAGGGAGGAATTCGGCTCACTCGCTCAACGGCTAGACGGCGAACTGGGGAGGAATAGGAAGGAGAAGCAGAGGGAGGGAGGGAGGAATTCGCTCAATGGCTAGATAGAATGCGAACTCCGAACGAACTGGGGAGGAAGAGGAATAGGAAGGAATGTGGGTTTGTTTTAATGTTTTTTGTTTTTTTTAATCTTATTATTTTGTTTTTGAATTATTTTTTTCAAACAAAAGTTATTTTGCTAATAAAACTTTTTTAAAGGTTATTTTACAAATTTTAAAAAGTCATTAGTTTATTTTGCTAAATCATTCTACAGAGGAGAGCGAGAGCCAGAGAAAGAGAGGGGATAGAGAGATAAGTGAGGGAAAGGAGAAAGACGAGGAGACTAATCATTAAGGGTAAAAAAGGAATTAAATAGTTTTCAGAAATGTGAATATGCTATAATTTAACAAGAATAATATAAATTATGCTATAAATTTAAAATAGATATGAAAGTTATGTTATTTAGTATGATATCTGTTAAAAAAAATATATTCTCCGATAAACTAAATAGTGTACCATTTGTAATGTTAAATCTACCACAACATAAATTGTCATGAATTTGACATCAAATATAATTAATGTTAGGGGTTTTATAGAAATGATTTTTTTTTAATAAGTTTTTTTAATAAATGGTCCAAGTTTTTAAAAATTAGTTTTAAAAGCCTAAGTTTTCAAAAAATTAGCTAAAGACCCTTTTTCCCCCCTCCCTTAGAATGGTTAATCAATTTTGTAAATGGTCAATCAATGATTGACCATATTGTAGAGTAAATCATTAATTGATCGATTAATCACGGATTGACTATTAGTTAGTTACTAATTGATCATTAATTAATTGTTAATTGACCATTGGTTAATCACTAGTTTGACTATGGTGAATCACTGATTGACCGTATTGTACAATTAATCATTGATTCACTATTAATTAATCACTAATTGATCATTGATCAATCACTGATTGATCGTTGGTTAATCACTGATTCATCATAACATTACTCACTAATTTTTATAGTCAATCATTGATTAACATGTAGTCAATTATTGATTGACCATAAATAATATCAATAATTTTTCGATCAATCAGTGATTAATAATTAATAAATAATTGATTTACCATTAAAAATAATTAAAACAACATCAACCCATTCAACACCTTCTCAGATCTCTCTCTCTCTCTCTCTTTTTGTTTCCTCTCTCTTGCTCGTACAAGGCTGCCCCAGACAATCTAGGTTGCTGGGCTTCATAATCATCTTCCAAAAATAAAAAATAGAAAAAACCTTCGGCACATAAAATGTTGGAAAATTAAATGGTGGAAAAATTAACCACGATTAAACTGAACAAAAGAATGAGAATTGAAGAGAAAACTAATGATCAAAAGTGATTTGCTCCCATCTAACTTCCACCACCGCCTTCTCCAGTGATGGAAACATCCTGGGGAAACGAGCGAGAGATACAAAGGGAGAGAGAAAAATGATCAAACTATCATATTAGGTCATCGATCTAAAAAAACAAAAGTTGGGCTATCTATTTTATTATGTAACTAAAATGGACCACTCAACCTAATTTTCTTTAATGTTAAATTTAACTTTTGGTTTAACTGTTGATTGGTGTCTTATGCTTCCTTTGACATTTTGTTTCAATTTCAATTAAACTGTACTTTTTCATATTAGTTTTTGTCTTTTTCTGAAAAGTCAACAAAAATTATAACTAGTTTTTGAAAAATTAATCAACTCCAACTTAAAAAATTCATCTCTAACCAACAAGTCAAATGCAAGCTTAATTTTTTCTTTTTTTTAATCACAACTAGTTATGTCAAATGGCCCAGCCCGACCAATTTTATTTTGAGCTTATTAGTGCTTTGTGCCATACTCGTACCAGCCCATTTAATAAACGCGTCATGCCATGCTGTGCTCATAGAAAATTTATAGTGTTAAACCCGATCTATGATCCATTTACAAGCTTGAAACTCGACTTCGACCCCAATCCCAAAACCTGATCTTGGCCTTGTCCCGAAACTTGACCGAGACCTTGGTCTTGAAATCCAAACCTGATCCTGTCCAAAAAATCCAACCCCAACCCCGACCCGGTCCCAAAACCAGACCTCGACTCTCGTCTAAAAACCTGACCTTGACCTCTGTTCCAAAACTTGACCCCGACATCGAAATTCGATCTCGAAACTTGAACCCGACCCCGAAATCTAACCTCGAATTTGGTCATGAAACCCAAACCTGAACCCGACTTCGTCTAAAACCCCGACCTTGACCCCTAATATTAAAACCCAACCCCAACTCCAGCCGCTGTGGGGACTCTGACCTCTATAGAAGCCCCTTTTCCGCCGAGAGAAGAGACATCCTCGCGAAAGCACTAATGAACTACGCCATCTCTGACACTTATGCGGTGAGATACCAACCATCCGATATCGCCCACAAAGCTAAGAGGCCACTGGCACCGAATAATACCCATAAAGAACGCTAACTGCCACCGGCATCTGATGCCATCCGATAAGGGAGACCTCTTGAGAGGGCGGGCTAGTCCCCGAAAATGCTCGTTCCTTTGTCGTTGGGGATCAAAATGAACCTTGTGACTCGGTCGAGCGTAAGCTAGTGAGACTTTCGGCTACTGGACTCTCGCCATCTAGGGTGCAGCACTCCACCGCTTCGCCTAGCAGCACGACCCTTGTATTGCTCTCCCACAACCCCGTTTTCGCGCCAGCGGCTTATGTAGTGGTCGGCCTTATAAAGCTACCCTGACCTCGATCCGAAACCCGAACCTGATTTTGGTCCTGAAACCTGACCCCGATTTGGTCCCAAAACCCAAACTTGCCCCTCGTCCAGAAATCCAACCCCGACCCTCGGTACCAAAACCCAACTTGGACTCCTATCCCGAAACCCAGCCCTAATCCTCATCCTGAAATTGGACTCCAACCCCGACCCTGATAAACTATAGAAGTTCAATTTAAAAAATAATAATAATAGAAAAAAGTTTTTAAAATTTTTTATTCAAAAATATATATTCTGTTTTCATTTCATAAATCTATTTTATCAAAATAATTGCTAAACATCGTAAGATTTTAAGAATATGTGAGAATAGTTTTTGTTCTCATATTTGGAAATACAATTCTAAAAATTGAAAAATGAGAATATGGCCAAACAGGCCGGAGTCTCTCTCTCAAGTTTTGTCCAAAATACACGTTTTGGACAAAAACAGCAAAAAGTATTCTCTTTTATATATAATGTAGATATAAGAGAATCAATAAGATAAATTCTTTAAGAAAAATCTAAATCAAATCTCGATTTTCTTGTGGAATTTTTTCGATCTGATCAGAAACGTTCCCTCTTGTTTATTATAATCATACTGGAAGAATTTGAATTATGGATAGTTCTTTCCTTTCGTTTTTTTCCCCACCAATTTGTGTTCTTTATTTGTTTTATTTTTGCTCTTGTAAGAAAAAGAAAAACATATTTTCGTTTACTGATTTGAAATTTGTGGTAAATGTTTAAGATGACTATACAACAATCATCGCTCAATAAAAAGGTCTTTACATGTGGTGTGCGTGTGTTAATTTGTTTCTTTACTTTTTAATACTTCTTTGTGATAAAAAATCATCATACAAACTATTATTGGTGTGGGAGAGTAAACGAAAATAGAGTTTACGGTGCCATTAGAGTTTCCCTTAAAAGGAAAGGGGAAAAAAAAAAAAAGAAAAAGGGGGGGGGGGGGGGGGGGGGGCGCGGTCGATTACGGTGCCTATAGGAAATAGGTTTGTGAATAGTATTTCTTAAAAAAATCCTTTTTTTTTTTTTGTCTTAAAATGTAATTTTGTTAATGGGAAAATAAGTAATAATAAATTTATTAAAAATAAATATGAAACGGGTAAAAATGTCAATAAACTCTCGCTACTAAATTTAGAAACATTATTCTTTTAATCCTCATTAAATTATTTTGATATTATTTATTGATGCTAATTCCCGGCATTATCATAAAAACTCCTTTTTAGGGGCTGTTTTGGGATCAAATATCTAGGTGATATTTTATCATTTAGACCTCGTTTGACAATTTAACTCAAATTGTATTTTTTTATCTCAGTTTTTATCTTTTTCTAAAAAAACTTTTATCTTTTTTTGAAAAAGTTTTTTTTTTTTTTAAATCAATAAAAATTTTTAACTCAAACTATGGGGCCGTTTGGGACATCAGTTTAGACTGATGATTTTCAGTTCAAACTGAGCTGAATCAGTTTGGTGTCTTAGTTCAGCTTGAACTAAATATTGAACCGTTATACAGTTTTTCAGCCAAGTTCACTGTAGTGAATTGACACCCACGTGCACCTGGTTCGCCGAGCACTGAAGAGAAGAACCACGGCCATCTGTGGCGATGCAGGAACGACCAGAAGGTTGGTCTGAGCAGATTCCACGCCTTCTCCTTCAAGGTAGCTAGCTTTAGTTTTTTTTTTTTTTTTTTTTTTTTTTTTTTTTATCTCGCCCCACCTTAAACCATCTGCTCTCTCCTTCTCAAATTTACAGTTTCCTTCCTTAGCCCATCTGGCGAACAAATCCACCCCTTACCCATCGACAACGCCTGAGCCGCAACCGCTGGCAACTCCCCCATCAGCTGAGCCAAGCGACGGTGCCCGTAGAAAAATCGGCCTCCAACCCCATTGGTGAGTTATAAATTTTTTCTTTCTCTCTCTAGTTTCTCTCTCCTGGGTTTTGGCTTTGGGTTCGATTTGTGTTCTGTAATATTAACAGGAAGAAAAAAAATTGAGCGAGAGAGAGAGAGCGAGGGAGGCCACAGCCCCGTGGTGTCTGGGCAAGGGGCTCCGCCTGGTGGTGGAGGCCGATCCCTTGTCTTGCTTGGTGTAGACTACAACAAGAGAGAGAGAGTGAGAGAGAGAGATGCTGCTGACCAAAAGTTGAAACAGAACCCAAAAAGTCCGAAAAACACTCCAGAAACTGAATCCATAGGGAGGACCGAATGTTGGAATTGTACCCAAATTAGAAAAACACTCCACAAACCCAGTGAAGAACAGTCGATTTCTTTTAAAAGGAAAATCTTGAAATAACATGCCCTCGAAATCAGATAAACGCAGAAAGGAGTTTATTTGTAGCTTTCTTTTTCTTGCTCTTCTGAACTTTGAAGAACTAGATTTCTCTGCAAAAACAGAGCTACAAGGATTGTCCAAAAACCAAAAGAAATGAAGAGTCTGTGTTGAAGTCTTCAAGAGAGATAAAGAGGAGAGAGAGAGAAAGACATAGAGAGAGAACGTGAAAGAGTATGCCCAAAATTCCAACAACTCTCTGTAGAGAGAGAGAGAGAGAGGAGAGAGAGAGAACGTGAAAGAGTGTATGCCCAAAAAGTCCGAGACTCTCTGTAGAGAGAGAGAGAAAGAGAGAGAGAGAGAGGAGAGAGAGAAACTTTCTTCAACAATTTTGGTTATTGGATAGTTATAAATTTTGTTGATTTCTTAAAAAAAGACAGAAGTTAAAGTGCAAACCCTTTTAGTTGGAGTTAATATAAGTAAAAAAACAAAAATAAAAAAATAAAAAAACTCAGTTGGTGACATTAATTCAGCGTATATTAATTATTACGTTTTCGTTCAATGGAACCAATAATAGAATGTTAAATTGTGTTGATTTTGAACTGAGTTGAAAATTTTGTTAAAATTTGAATGGTTCCAACAAATTTATATAGCATATAAATTTTGTTAGATTTTCAGTAAAGGGAAAAAATTGAAGTTAGATAGTACTATTTAGTTGGAGTTAAGATAAGTTACTGAAGGCGAAACTCAAAAAAATTGGTTAATTCAATTTTTTAACATCCAAATAGGGTCATTGTTTTTCCCCAACTTTCCAACTCAAACTTTTTTATCAAACACTCAACTCAACTCAAACTTTTCAACTCAAACTTTTTACCAAACACTCAACTTTTAAACTAAACTTATTTTAACTCAAACTAGGGCTCATTTGGTGAACCAACTCAACTCAAACTTTTTTTTGTCTTTTTCCCAAAAAGTTTTTGCCTTTTTCCCAAAAAGTTTTTTGTCTTTTCTGAAAATTCAAAAAAATTT
Source organism: Ficus microcarpa (assembly GCA_025413485.1). NCBI lineage: Eukaryota > Viridiplantae > Streptophyta > Magnoliopsida > Rosales > Moraceae > Ficus > Ficus microcarpa. The sequence continues at coordinate 8,792,829 of CM046377.1, read as the reverse complement.
ACTATTTTAACTTAAAAATCTCAACTCAAACTACTCCACCAAACTCCCCCTAAACTAAAATATTTCAATTCAATTAACACCCCAAACACCCCCTATATTTTTTTTTAATTCAAATTCATTTACCAAATGGATCCTTAGATTTTAAAATTTCAACTTTATATTAAAATTTTTCTTTAATTTTTTAAAATTTAAAATTTAAAAATTAATAATATTTTCATTTTAAATTAAAATAAAATAATTTTTATATCAAAATGCGAAATCGTGATCAAGTAAAATCAAACCTCCAACACCTTATAAAACTTACTTATCAGATGATAAAAATAAAAATCAAATCAAATAAATAAAATAAAAACCCAGCCTCTGCTGAGAAGCCGGCGAGAGGCGGATCGGAAAATCAACGAAGCGCCTCCATTCTGACGGATCTGTTGGGCGAGCGATGCTCTCCGCGGGGAGCTCGCGTGTGGGCGTTTAGTGACTTGCGAGTCCAGCGAGCTCGCGATTCGACGGCTAGTGGCTCGCGAGGCCTGCGAGCTGCCGATGTGGGCGATGCGATTGGGCGAGTCCTCGTGGAGTCCGCCCCCCGCCCCCCCCCCCCCCCCCCCCCCCCCCCCACACACACACACAAAACCGCCGGATCTAGTTTTTTTTCTTCCGCGCGTTCACCGACCGGGCCGCCTCCACCACGCGGCCATCGGGTCCCCTACGTCGCGAGCTGTCGAGCCCTTCCGCCGCGAGTCGTCGAGGGCCCTCTGCCGCTAGCCGTCGAGACCCTATTTTACACCGACGATGCGGCGGCGGGGTCGCGTCGGAGTTGGGGAAGACGGGCCGGGAGGATTTTTTTTTTTTTGTTTTTTTTTGTTTCCTTCCTTTCTGGTAGGCAGGGGTGGATGGATATTGTGTGGAAGGTCTTAAATTCCCTAGGTGATCTTGAGGCCTTTTGAACTCCTGATTTTAGTCTAGGGTGTAGAAATTTAACGTCGTCAATACCCATTTTTAACTTATCGTATTTAATTAAAAAAAAAAAAAAAAAAAAAAAAAAAAGGAGGTTGTCTAGCACCGCTTCCTAGCAATTACAAGTTTAATGACGTGTAGTGCACAGGAGGAAAATAAAATAGATAAATAAATAAGAAAATTTAATAAAATTTAATAAAGATAATTGATTATGATAAATAATATAATTATAATAAAATTTTAAAAATATAAATAAAAAAATTTAAAAAAACCTTTAATAGTTCTTTTTGTATTTTTATTCTGAACCATAATCATCATAAGTTAAAAAAACAAAATAACATAATTAAAAAGCAAAAAACAATATATATAAATATGGGGAATAAAAAACAGCTAGAAATAACTTATAAAAATCAAAAACAAAACAAAAGAAAACAGAACATATCTATATTTTACTTCATCTTTTTTGTCTTTAATTTTTTTCTAGGATCTTCCTCAATCATAAAAATGTAAACTAATAATAATAATAATAATAATATAAAAAAAAAACTTTTCTCTGATGATGTAGAGATAGAGAAATAAAATGATCACGATAATTAAAAACAGAAACAAAAAAAAAAAAACAAAAGGAAAAAAACTCAAAAGGGGAAAAAAGATTAAAGAAAATCAATAAAACTAAAAACAGATCTATTATTTTTTTATTTATTATTTTTTACAAAAAGAAAAAAAGAAAAGAAATAATTTTCAATTCGATTATATATATGCAAAATACAAAAATTAACTACAACATCTAAAAAAAACCCAATAAATGAAAAGGCCAAAAAAGCCAAACACACATCGAAAAAAGAGAATAAAAATAAGAAAAATATGAATAAAATATGAATAGAAAACTGAGTTTTAAAATTTAAATCTCAGAAAGCATGAAAAAAAAAACTCAAAAGGGAAAAAAAGATTAAAAAAAACAATAAAATCAAAAACAGATTCTATTATTTTAGGCCTCATTTGGTATAACATCTCATCTCATCTCATCTCAAAATTTTTTTTGTCTTTTTCTCAAAAAGTTTTTGTCTTTTCCCAAAAAGTTTTTTGTCTTTTCTGAAAATTCAAAAAAATTTACTATTCCAACTTAAAAATCTCAACTCAAACTACTCCACCAAACTCCCTCTTTATTTATTGTTTTTTACTCAAAAAATAAAGAAATAAATTTCAGTTAGATTATATACATGCAAAACACAAAAATTAATTATAACATCTAAAAACAAAACACAACAAATGAAAAAGTCCAAAAAACAAAGCACAAATCGAAAAAAGAGAATAAAAAAAACAAAAATTGAAAATCGGAAATGTAAAAACAAAAAATCATTAAAAATTATAAAAATAACAAAAATACAAAGAAAAGATGAATAAAAAATGAACTTTAAAATTTAAATCCCAATAAGTAGAAAATAAATAAATAAATAAATTATGGTTCAAAGATAAATATGAACAATGCAGAGCAAAAACTAAACAAAAAAATAATCTGAAAAGAAAAACCCTAAATCAAAATTCAAAAAAAAAAGGAAAAAAGATTAAAAAAAAATACAAAGTCAAATTTCACAAAAAAAAAAAAAAACATAAATAGGGAAAAAAATAGGGTTCGGAAAAAAAAAAAAAAAACCAACAACAAAGTGCAAAATTCAAACAAAAAATACAAATCTAAAAAAAAAAACCTAAATCAAAGATAAAAGAAAAAATGTTAGAATCAGAAGAAAATAGAAGATGAACAGTATAGAAAGAAAGTGAAGTAGAGAGAGGAAAAAAAATTTGTAATGGAAGATAGAGAGAGAGAGAGCAGTGCGAGAGTGAGCCAAATTAGAGAGAGAAGAAAAAATCTGGAATGAGAGATGAAGAGAAAGAAAACAAAGAGATATGCTAGGGTTTGAGCATATAATAGTCCATACACTATACAAACATTTCAATTTAACACATCTTCAAAAGACAAAATCGAAAATGCACATTAAAAGAGTGATAATGTTCAATGACTATAGTTATCGGAAAAAGCAATTACAAAAGAAGGGTAAAATTATCCATAAACAATTTTAGAAGGACAAAGTTGCCCTAAAACTGTATCAAACTGTAAAAGTAACTAAAATTCAAGGGCAAAATTGTCAATTAACCAAAAAAGAAAAAGTAAAGCCGACATAACAATGTAGCAAAGAAAAAAAACTGGTAATGAAGGGTAAAAAAATCATAACACTGTGGAACAATTGACCAAAAAAGAAAGGGTAAAACGGGAATAATACTGTAACAAAGAAAAAAAAACTGTTAATGAAGGACAAAAAAGTCATAATACTGTAGAAAAAAGGTAAAACTTTACAATTTACGAAGAGACTTCTCTCTCTCTCTGGATTGTTAGTCTAGCTAGCATTGAACTTTCATTTGTTTTTCATTTTCTCCGAAATTTCCTTTTTTTACTTTTCATTTGTAGGTGTTGACTTACAAGTCTTCCTCTTGTTATAGATATTATTGCAGTTCTTGCCTTCTTGTGTATAACCTTCAATCTTTATTCTCAGATCGAGTTGATCCGTACGTGGGGGTTAGTTTTCTGATCAAGTGAAGATAATTAAGTTATTTTCTCCTGCTTAGGTAATGGTTTTTGATCTCGTCCTTTATGTTTTGAGGGCCATTAACCTCTTCTTCACTGCATTAGTATTACTTCTGATTTTGTTATTGTCAATTTTGTACTATTATCTATTATCTATCATGATAGGACACCACGGTGGGAGCTGATAATATGGCTTCTTCTTCAACTATTCTTGCTTTCGAGTATGATGTTTTCATCAGTTTCAGTGGTGAAGATACTCGTAAACGTTTTACTAGTCATCTTCACACTGCTTTACAACATAAAGGAATCAAAACCTACAAAGATGATGAGGATCTGGAGAGAGGAGACGAAATTTGGCAAGCACTTAAGAAAGCTATAGAGAAGTCAAAGCTTTATGTAATCATTTTCTCAACAAACTATGCATCTTCCTCTTGGTGCTTGGATGAGCTTGTCCACATACTCAAATGCCGAGAAAACTATGAACAAACTGTTCTTCCGGTTTTCTATGGTATAGAACCATCAGATGTCCGAGGACAAAAGGGGAGTTATAGATCTGCATTTGCTCTACATGAAGAAAGTTTTCCAAATGAGATGGA